>CM042167.1:5580293-5632793 GCA_023376005.1 Doryteuthis pealeii
AAGGTAATCCTTAATATATAATGCAAATAATTAAAAATAGAAAGACAGTAACGAAATAAATAAACCAATGCATATAAAAAGATTATAATCATTGTGAAGGAAAAAATGAGTAAAGATAAAGAAATGTAGAATGGATAAAATTAAATTTAATCGATATCACTTTTAAATCAATATCACTTACCCATGTGTTTCGGTCTGTTTTATCAAAATGTATATGGATTTACGTTATTATTATTATTAAAAAATAATCAGATGGAGTTTGAAATGATGATGATAATAACAATAGGAAAAATGTATAAAATGTTCCGTACACAGATTTTGCAGACCTTCATCTGAGTGGAATTTTTATTTTCAATTTTTGAAAAATAAAATTTTTTGAAAAATAAAAATTCCACTCTGAAAAGGTCCTGCAAATCAATTTCTGTGTATGTGGAACATTTTTATTTAGGCACAACTGTGGTTGTAGGCGATTTAAAAAAACTGTCCAAACTCTGTGTTAGAGTAGCAAGTTATTTTTGAGGACATGGGGGATCCTATGTTATGGAGTGTTGGTTGATTCTGAGTTCAAGGAACTTGATCAAATTGAAAAAAAAAATCATTGATATATAATCGTTTTAGAATGAGAACTAATAAACCACAAAAATACAATATATATATATATATATATATATAATATATAATGTGCACACACACACTTACACACACACAAACACACACATAAATAACAAGCCCCCCCACATATATATGATATGAAAAGACTGGGATAGCTAGATATAGGAACAGATCAAGATCCATATATATAAACAGACTGAGATAGATATGTACAGATATAAAGGGTTGGCAGTCTTCCGTCTACGAGAGACGATGGAGTAGTGTCAAATCTTTTTTTTAAAATTTGAACTACATAGCCTGGGCGGGTTCATATGGAGGATAAGCTGTTGCCAATGCAGAAAATCGCCCCTCTCCACACTGCCACTGTGATCCAAAGGAAAGGTAAGGTACCAAATGTGGTTTGGCAACGGAGAGACGATGGCGTAGTGTCAAATCTTTTTTTTTTTTTAATTTGAACTACATAGCCTGGGTGGGTTCATATGGAGGATAAGCTGTTGCCAATGTAGCAAATCGCCCCTCTCCACACTGCCACTGTGATCCAAAGGAAAGGTAAGGTACCAATGTGGTTTGGCAATGGTAGTGTCAAAGGAGTTGATGGGTAGCACTGGATTTCAGCATCACACCACCTTAGGGACTCCGGCTCCTGATTTGTTTTTGGGGTTTACTGCCCTAGCCTTTCCTTGAAGGCAGCAGAGTTTTGTGTTGGACTTTCCTTGACTTTGATGGGTTACTGACCAAGGCTAAGAGCCCCTTCTAACCATTTAGGGATTTATGCGAATAGTAAGTACCCCAGTCTTACTACTATCAATGTTCCTGAGAAATGAAATGAGATTAGGGAAATGGTATATTTTGCGTTTAGAGAGATAGATATGAATACACCAAAATAGATCGATATAAACAGACTAATATATATATATATATAATATATATATATATATATAAATCAAAAAGAAGAAATCTTCCTACGACACAAGAGTTTTTAAAAAAAAACCAAGTCGCAGTTTGAGAGCTCAATGTGTGCTCTTAATGTTAGAGTCACAGAGCTAATAAAGAAGTAAGAAAAAACAAGAGACTTAATTATAGCCATTATAAATAAATAAACTAATCTCTTTTTTTTGTTATTTTATTTAATATATATATATATTATACAAAACAGACTGAGATAGATATGAGCAGATACCAAAGATTGACAGATATGAACCAAGCAGATAGATAGATATGAAACCCCTGGCTAGATATAAGGAGACTGGATAGATAGACACGGTGTCAATTACTTATAGATTTAGTATAGATTTTTCCCAAAATTAGAGCAACTGATATTGTCTTCATGAATAGTGATGAATTATTAACAAAAGTTTCTGCATTATTTATAACACCAGTTGATTTCTTGATAAAGAAATTATTCAAGTGTCTCCTGAAATGTCTGCTAATTTTGATTGCATTATTGAACACAAGTGCTGCATCTATTGTTAGTATAAGTTTATCATTTATTTGTTTTGTTTTGGTTCTTTTAGCTTATTTGGATTGTGCAATAAATGATTACCAATCACTGGTTTCATGCGACAATCTTCAAGTTTATACGACAAAAAAGGTGAGGAACAGTAATCAGTTATTTGTTAGAAAATCACTTAGCGTACATACTAGTGGATAGATTGCACCTCTAATTTGAGGTTGACCCACAGATAGGTCACATTATAATCTGACTAGTTATATGATCTATTCAACAAAGGTGAGGAACAGTAATCAGTTATTTGTCAGAAAATCACTTAAAGTACATACTAGTGGATAGGTTGCACCTCTAATTTGTGGTTGTCAAAGTGGGTATTTGTGGTTGACCCACAGATGGGTCACATTTAGCTCAGTCGGTAGAGCGTTCGGCTAGGAATCACAAGGTTCCTAGTTTGATACCGGTCCTCGCCAACTCAGCGTATGAGTAGCACAGGGATCTGTGCAGTAAAGTAAGGGGCTGATGGTAGGTGTGGCGCTCCACCTCAGATGCCAAAAACAATCTCCTTGGTCTAGCACAAGTGAAAAGGGGATAGACTCCCTCGCTGATTGGCTGATACTGACTTTAGGCCGCCCCGACAACTTTATTTTTTTATAATCTAACTATTTATATGACCTATGACAATGTTCAAGTTTATACGAAAAAGAAAAAAATCAGTTATTTGTCAGAAAATCACTTACCGTACATACTAGTGGATAGATTATACCTCTAATTTGTCATTGTCATTTTAAGTATTTGTGTTTGACCCACAAATAAGTCACATTATAATCTAACTAGTTATATGACCTATTCAACAAAGGTGAAGAACAGTAATCAGTTATTTGTCAGAAAATCACTTATAGTACATACTAGTGGATAGATTGCACCTCTAATTTGTGGTTGACCCTAGTTCAATACCGGTCCTCGCCAACTCAGCATATGAGCAGCACAGGGATCTGTGCAGTAAAGTAAGGAGCTGATGGTAGGTGTGGCGCTCCACCTCAAGTGCTAAAACAATCTCCTTGGTCTAGCGCTATTGAAAAGGGGATAGACTCCCTCGCTGACTGGCTGATACTGACTTTAGGGCGCCCCGTCGACTTTATAATCTGACTAGTTATATGACCTATATTCAATAAAGGTGAAGAACAGTAATCAGTTATTTGTCAGAAAATCACTGATAGTACATACTATTACTAGTGGATAGGCTGCATCTCTAATTTGTGGTTGTCATTGTAGGTATTTATGGTTGACCTAGAGATAGGTCACATTCTAATCTGATTAGTTACATGACCTATTCAAAAAAAGGTGGATAGGTTGCATCTCTAATTTGTGGTTGTCATTGTAGGTATTTATGGTTGACCTAGAGATAGGTCACATTCTAAATCTGATTAGTTACATGACCTATCAAAAAAAGGTGGATAGGTTGCATCTCTAATTTGTGGTTGTCAAATTGGTTATTTATGGTCAACCCACAGATAGGTCACATTATAATTTGACTGGTTATATGAACTATTAAAAAAAGGTGCAGAACAGTAATCAGTTATTCATCTGAAAATCAGTTACCGTACATACTAGTGGATAGATTACACCTCTAATTTGAGGTTGTCAAAATGGGTATTTGTGGTTGACCCACAGATAGGTCACATTATAACGTTTTTCTATTTAACCCATAGATGGGACCCTAATAGGTACTACCACTCCGGGTCAGAGTGGACCAGGGAGCAATGGTGATGAAGGGGTGCTCCACATTCCCCAAACCTCCAGAACTGGAACCACACCATCAGATAGAGTAACGTCATTCCCAGGACGTGTAGACCCACAGCCACCAATCATATAGGTGCTAGGGCTTGACATGGCCAGCCGATTGATCAGAGGGGGCCTCTCCGACCGTGCGTCTAGCCCAAGATAGGGCCAAAGTTGAGTATTGCATGTCATGAACTGCTCATCCACCTGGGCTCTATCCTTAAGTATCACAGGTTGCCACTCACGGCCAACAGGTGGCCCCATTGGGGGAGTCTTACCCCTCTGCAGAGGTGCAGTCGGTGCATTCTAACACCCCAGCTGACAGGGCGGTATAGTTTCTGTGGGATATCGTCAGCTTAAGTTTCTAAAAAGTTTCAACAATGTATTTTTCAGGCATTGCATCAGAACCATAAAATGATCTTTTCCTTCCCTCCCTACAAAGCACCACACTACAGCATAAAATGGAAAACAAAAATAAACAACCACTTGGTTTGAAAATCCCATAGGGGAGAAATCGTAAGTTAACAAGTTAACTGCGAAAGTGAACATAATAATGTGGCTGGAACTATGATGTTGCAGTTTAGCACGTCATCTTATGAAGCAGTCAAAAAATAAGTACAAAATCTTGCCATCATTGAGGATTGTATAGAGACAGCAATTCAAAGACTATACAAAAAAGAGCAAAAAAAAAAGACTAAATACATGAGCCAGTTACAGCAATATCAAGATGAAAGAAAAAAGGAAATAAAAAAAAAGAAAGAAAAGATATATAAAAATGAATGAAGTGAGAAGAAAGAAGAAATAAAATATAACATATAACAATGGATGAAAGGAATAGGAAAAAAGAAAAGAAAGAAAAGAGAAAGGAAAAGAAAAAGAAAGAAAAAAGAAAAAGAAAAGAAAAAAGAAAAAGAAAGAAAAAAGAAGTGAAAGAAAAAGAAAAGAAAAAGAAAGAAAAAAGTGAAAGAAAAGGAAAGAAAAGAAAGAAAAAGAAGTGAAAGAAAAAGAAGGAAAGAAAAAGAAAAGAAAAAAGAAGTGAAAGAAAAAGAAAGGAAGAAAAAGAAGAAAAAGAAGTAAAGAAAAAAGAAGGAAAAGAAAAAGAAAGAAAAAAGAAGTGAAAGAAAAAGAAGAAAAGGAAGAAAAGAAAGAAAAAAGAAGTGAAAGAAAAAGAAGGAAAAGAAAGAAGTGAAGAAAAAAGAAGGAAAGAAAAGAAAGAAAAAGAAAGAAAGAAAAGAAAGGAAGAAAAAAAAAAAAGAAGTGAAAGAAAGAGAAAAAGAAGAAAGAAAAGAAGTGAAAGAAAAAGAAGAAAAAAGAAGTGAAAGAAAAAAGAAAGGAAAGAAAGAAAGAAAAAGAAGTGAAAGAAAAAAAAGAAGGAAAGAAAAAGAAAGAAAAAAGAAGTGAAAGAAAAAGAAGGAAAGAAAAAGAAAGAAAAAGAAGTGAAAGAAAGAAAGAAAAAGAAAAAGAAAAAAAGAAAAGAAGTGAAAGAAAAAGAAGAAAAAAGAAAAAGAAAAAGAAGTGAAAGAAAAAGAAAGAAAAAGAAGTGAAAGAAAAAAGAAAAGAAAAAGAAGTGAAAGAAAAGAAGGAAAGAAAAGAAAGAAAAAAAAGTGAAAGAAAAGAGGAAAGAAAAAGAAAGAAAAAAGAAGTGAAAGAAAAGAAGAAAAGAAAGAAAAAGAAGTGAAAGAAAAAGAAAAGAAGGAAAGAAAAAGAAAAAGAAAAAGAAAAAGGAAAGAAAAAAAGAAAAAAGAAGTGAAAGAAAAAGAAAGGAAAGAAAAGAAAAGAAAAAGAAAAAAGAAAGAAAGAAAAAGAAAGAAAAAGAAGAAAAAAGAAAAGAGAAAAAGAAGTGAAAGAAAAAGAAGTGAAAGAAAAGAAAGAAAAAGAAGTGAAAGAAAAAAGAAGGAAAGAAAAGAAAGAAAAAGAAGTGAAAGAAAAAGAGGAAAGAAAAAGAAAAAAGAAGTGAAAGAAAAGAAGGAAAGAAAGAAAGAAAAAAAAAAGAAAGAAAGAAAAAAAGAAGGAAAGAAAAAGAAAGAAAAAGAAAAAGAAAAAAAAGAAAAGAAAGAAAAAGAAAGAAAAAAGAAGGAAAGAAAAGAAAGAAAAAAGAAGTGAAAGAAAAGAGGAAAGAAGTGGAAAAGAAGAAAAGAAAAAGAAAAAGAAGTAAAGAAAAATGTATGTTTTTATGCAGATTTATTTTTAGTTACAAAGGTATTGGAATTCTATCTTTTTATAAGGAAACTATTGCTTTATATATATTATACACACTACCAAAATAAAAAAACGCTCTCAATACAAATATAAACACTCTGCTAAACCAATTACTATATTATAATGTTTATATTATTTGGATTATTCAGACTATTGTCCTCATCTTTATTGTTATCAACACAACGTTTTAGCTGATGTGCTCCTCCAGCCCATAATAATCTTATTATAATGGAGATTGTGTGTTTTTCTATCTGTAACCGAAACTATATTCCTACACAAGTCACAATTCTCTTAGTTATTGACATCACATTCTCCATGATTTTATTTTTATCTAAACCTCAATTATTAATAAAATTGTCTTACATTATTAATACTGTTAACTATGTCTACAACATGCAATTATATTTATATATACAACAAAATAGCAGTTTACAGTGTGAATGAGAAGGCTAATTTGCATATTAATATTGAAAAATCGAATTTAATAAATATGTGCTTAGTATTATTGATTTCTAACTGTTTGGTTTTATCTTAATGAATATAAGCAAAAATCTCTTCAATGAATCTTAAATGAAATCCATTAACAAGATAAAATAACTGTCATTTTATTCTTTACTTCCTCTTTTAACTAAATACTTAAATTAGAAAAAATAACAATGAAAGATGGGAGTGATGGAAGAGTAAGTTTCAGTTGTTCCATTTGTTATTATACTCCTTCTGTTTCAAATCTTTTATTATACTCCCTCTGTTTCAAATCTTTTTATCTGTATTCTTATTTAGTTTCATTAGCCTTTCTAATTTAATACAATATTTTATTACATTAAAACTTAAATACTTGCACTCAGAGGGTGCATATATTTGCTAGTACAAATAATACAAATTATCAAGCCTCATCTTAAAAATTCAGAGAAATAGTATATTATAATGGTGTACATAACTCAGTAAATAAATTAAAACAATAAAATTCATTCTTGAAGTCAAGAGATAAAACACTGTATATATGTGCTTCCATAACTTAATTCAAGTTATTTTGGAAGCTTATTCAATGGGACAAAAATGCTCCTTAATGAAATAAGCCTATTTGGATGACTGAGAACGCTAACATTGTCAAATTGTTTTTGGGTTTGTAACGAAAGTAAATAAAACAATAATAAAACCCTACCGATGACATGAAATACGCTCATGTCTTGAGTATCTAATAAAAGTCGATAACCTCGAACATACAAGAGAATCTTAATGACATCAGTGAACAATTGTCAGCAGCTGGCTCTATCGAATTAGCCCTTGTCTTATTTGAGTTCCAATTCTTTTGGCTTCCATCTTGGTCACATGACAGAGTCTAAAGTCAGCTTTTATTTCCTCTTCAAATACAATGCACTCGATGATTTAGGATTGTCGGGCTTCTTTTGAAAAATCTTAGGTCAACAGTTCCAATTATCTGAACAGGAAGAATTTACCATTTTCATTGCTTGATTAGGTATATTCGCAAAGTTCCGTCCCGGCCTCCTGCCTAAAAAACCGCTAGCCGGTGGCTGCTGAAAAAAAAAGCTAAGTGGTGTCACTTGAAAAAAAAACTAGGGTTTAGGGTTGGGATTGGGGTTTAGGGTTAATTTAATGGGAAAATAAATAAATAATTTGGGCTCTGTTTTTTCTGGGTCACCCTGTATCGCAAAAGGGGTGCCTAAAGGTCACCCTGTATACAGGGTGACCTTTAGGCACTCCTTCTGCGATCTCGATTCATAAGAATGTTTTTCGTTTTACACCGTCAAAATCCGATTGTTGGTTAGGGGTTAGTTTTATAATTTAAAAAAAACAAAAAAACTCTAAAAATCATCTGTTAACAAACAACCGGATTTAGACCGCGTAAATGAAAAACATCTCCTTATGAATCGAGATTGCAAAAGGGGTGCCTAAAGATCATATGGTTCTGGGTGATCCAGAAAAAACAGAGCCCACAAATTTTGGAATAAAACTAAATTTTAACTAGAGGGGTTTAGGGTTAGGGTTAGTGTTGGGCTTGAGTTTTCGGGAAAAACGCTCAAAGTTGGTTGTTTTATTTTTTTCAAGTGATACCACTTCCACTACGGACTTCAATCGTAGCTGGTGTTTTTTTTTTCAGCAGCCACCGGCTAGTAGTTTTTGAGACAGGAGGCTGGGACAGAACTCCTCGAAGAGTGCTGCTTGCTTAACTCCTTTCATATAAAGGTACCTTTGTCATGGAAGCGCTCAAGGAATAATGGTTATCTTTGAAGGAATTTTTGTTTTTTGTTAAAGACAAGAATATTAAAGCCTGTAGTTTAAAATAAGCCATTTGTACAATTTAACATGTGTGGTCGCATTTGTGATGTCATCAGTTTTTTGTCAAGTTTCCCTTATCTATTTCCGCCCTGTCGGCTGGGGCATTAGAATGCACTGACTGCACCTCTGCAGAGGGGTAAGACTCCCCCAATAGGGCCACCTGTTGGCCTTGATGCTTAAGGATAGAACCCAGGTGGTTAAGCAGTCCATGACTTGCAATACTCCACTTTGGCCCTATCTTGGGCTAGACGGGCAGTCGGAGAGGCCCCCTCAGTTCCATCGGCTGGTCACGTGAAGCCCTAGCACGTATATGATTGCACCAACCTTATGATAATCCCCTACCCTTTTTATCATATGGGTGCTAGAAGGCGGTGGCTGTGGGTCTACATGTCCTGGGAATGACGTTAGTGAGGTTCCAGTTCTAGAGGTCTGGGGAATGTGGAGAACCCCTTTATCACCATTGCTCCATGGTCCACTCTGATCCAGAGTGGTAGTACCTATTAGGGTTCCATCTATGGGTTAAATAGAAAACTATTGAGGTTCAGTAGGATAATTCATCTCCCCCTGCTCTGCTAAATTATTTATCAACTTTGGTATATTGCTTTCAAATGCTCCAGTTTGAGTATTTAAAATGTCTATCTGGTTATTAATAATAACTAATCGTGTTGCTGGTATGAGGGGTGCAGAACCCATATTCCAAATAAATATCATATAGGTGCTAGGGCTTGACGTAACCAACCGCTTGATTGGAGGGGTCTCTCTGACCACCTGTCTAGCCTAGATAAGGATCTAAGTGGAGTGTTGCATGTCATGGACTGCTAATCCCTCAGGATTCCATTTTAACCATTACAGGTCGCCACCCACAGCCAAGAGGTGGACTCATTGGGGAAGTCTTACCCCACTGCAGAGTTGCAGTCGGTGTATTCTAACGCCCCAGCTGACAGGGCAGGAGCTTCTACAGTGTTATCCTGGCAACATGTGGGACAAAAGTAGAGATTATCATCAAATCTGATTGACTTTTGACACTGAGAATGACAGGTGATGAATTAATCTTAATAAACTGATTTTCAATCAAGGTTGCCTGAAAAAAAAGTATAATATGCAGGTATATTTTCTATAGTTTGAAATCATTCAAATTGGATTTTAGCTTTGAAAACAAGAAAAAAACCCAGAAAAAAGAAAAAAAACAGAAAAAAGAAAAAACAGAAAAAAAGAAAAAACAGAAGAAAAAAGAGAAAAAGGAAAGAGAAAAAAAAAAAAAAGAAAAAGAAAAAAAGAAAAAAAACAGAAAAAAGAAAAAAAAGAAAACAGAAAAAAAAAACAGAAAAAAAAGAAAAGAAAACAGAAAAAAGAAGAAAAAAAGAAAAAAAAAAAAGAAAAAAAGAAAAACAGAAAAAAGAAAAAAAAAAAAACGAAAAAAGAAAAACAGAAAAAAAAGAAGAAAAAAAGAAAAACAGAAAAAAAGAAAAAAAGAGAAAAAGAAAACAGAAAAAAGAAAACAGAAAAAAAGAAAACAGAAAAAAAGAGAAAAAAAAGAGAAAAAAAAGAAAAAAGAAAAAAAGGAAAAAAGAAAAAAAAGGAAAAAAAGGAAAAAAGAAAAAAAAGAAATCCCACAGAGGCCAAGTTCAGGAAGTAGGGTTACTAAGGAATTATATACTGTCCAATTGGTTTGCCAAATGATTACATATAAACAATGACATATTAGGCAATACATTGTTTTGACACACAGCATCCAAGTTTTGTTGGTTCATGCCTCAGGCCTCTTCATTTGCATTGCTATTCATTGCCTGATTTTGTGGAACAAATTATGGTTAGTAGGCTGGATTAGCAAACCATTGTTACTGAGTTCAATTCTTGTTGGATGCCCTATATTTGCGAACTTGTGTCACTACTAAGCTAAGCTTAATTGGTTTGGTTTCTTTTGTTTTACGGCATATCAACCTCAGTGGGTCATTTAATGCCGATAAAGTTTTGAAATAAAGTCATTCTTAATGTATATTCAATTTTTTTTATAAATACATTTTTCTATTTAACTTATAGGTGAGACCCTAATAGGTACTACCACTCTGAGTCAGAGTGGACCAGGGAGCAATGGCGATGAAGAGGTGCTCCACATTCCCCAGACCTCCAAAACTGGAATCTCACCATCAGATAGAGTTTAACATCATACTCAGGATGTAGACCCTCAGCCACCGCCTTCTAGCACCCTTATGATAAAAATGGTTGGAGCTTGCCATAAGGGCAATAGGGTTGGGTAAATCATATATGTGCTAGGGCTTGACACGGAGTATTGCAAGTCATGGACTGCTCAACCACCTGGGTTCTATCCTTAAGCATCACAGATTGTCACCCATGGCCAATGGGTGACCCCATTTGGGGGAGTCTTACCTCTCTGCAGAGGTGCAGTCAGTGCATTCTAATGCCCCACTCGACAAGGCAGTCTAAGCTTAGTAAATAACAGCTCAATGAAAAAAAGATAATCAACATCAACTTTATATTTGATCATATCTGATGTGCTTTTTTGGTTGAGGTGAGAATGTATGTATTTACCCAACACCTCCCTGTAGAAGTTATCCCCCAGATATAGAAACAATATAATACTCCCCGTCGCAGTGGGATTCTAACTACCATCGAGTTAGCAGATAAGAACAACATGCAAGCTGAAACTTAAATACAGTCCTTGCATGTTGCTGGCATAGTGCAAAGTGATGGCTGATGGTTTTCAGGGTGAGTAAAGATATGGATAAGTACCCACTCTTCAGCAAGGACTGTATTTAAGTTACAGCTTGCATGTTGTTCTTGTCTGCTAACTCGACGGTATTTAGAATCCCACTGCGACGGTGAGTATTATATTGTTTCTATATCTGGGGGATAACTTCTACACTCCCTACCACAGGCAGGATGTGACACAAGGTCAATTTTTAAGTAGAGTACAGCTGATTTGAATTCAGAGTTTTCCTTCTCCTAGACTGTAAAGATTTGTGTAAATTGATCAGTATTCAACTGCTGCAAGTTGGATCAGCTTCTGATTTAAAAAAAAAAAAAAAGGTTTTATTTGCTTACATAAATAAGCAAACGACCCTGTGATGGAGAACGGGAGTCAGATGGTGGTGATGCATGGAGCTGCCGTGTTATCTGAGAAAGAGAGCAAGAGATTGTCTTGCCTGCCAGAGTTGAACCCGCATCCTCCCGAATGCAAAAGGTGGGATGTGGGCGTTGCGCGGACGCAAGGTTTGACTCAAGTGCCCGAATGTTGAAAGGCTGTGTCGATAAATAGCAGGGGTCTAAGGAAGACGGGGCAGAGGGGTGAGCACACCTGAGAGACTAGTGAACATTTGCGTCGGACTAGAGACCAGTGAGCCTATGCGTCGGACTAGAGACCAGTGAGCCTATACGTTGGACTAGAGACCAGTGAGCATATGTGTGGGACTAGAGACCAGTGAGTATATGTGTGGGACTAGAGACCAGTGAGCATATGCAGTGGACTAGAGACCAGTGAGCCTATGCGTAGGACTAGAGACCAGTGAGCCTATACGTTGGACTAGAGACCAGTGAGCATATGTGTGGGTCTAGAGACCAGTGAGCTTATGCGTGGGACTAGAGACCAGTGAGCATATGCGTCGATTAGAGACCAGTGAACATTTGCGTCGGACTTGATTGCAGACCCCACCTTCATCAAAGAACTTGTTTTTTTTTGTTTTGTTTTTTTTTCAACATAGACCCAAAAATACTTATCTGAATTTTTCCAAATTGACACAATGGAAATGTAATTTTTTTAAACATAGACCCAAAAATACTTATCTGAATTTTCCCAACTTGACCCAAAGAAATGTAATTTCATCCATATTTTTTAGATGAAAAGGACAGGTACTTACCTATAAAAGAGAAAAAAAAAGAATGATTAGTAATGTCAAAAACATAATTGCAGAAAAGATACATTTAAAAAAGTGATCCAGACAGCAGCTTGAGCCACTCCACCTAGTGGAATGGGCAAGTCTACTTCCAGCATTTTGATTGGCTGGTGGTTTTAATGTGTATATTTGTATCCATATATATTGAACACTTGACCATGTCCTCTCAGTTGCTACAGAGTGTATTAAGTTACTTTCTGTCTTTTGTTGTCTGGTGACTGGACGCTAGTCACAGCCTTCCTATGAAGATGAGTATGATGTTCATTCTACATACACCTATCATTTTCTAAAATAAAAAAACTGAAAGCTTAAAAAGGCTTAGTTTTCCTTCTCCAAGATAGGTTGCTTTATGTACATGTTTCCTTGACAATAATTGTGTATTGGTAGCTATTTTGTATTATTTGGATTTTTAGGACTATTGTCCTCATCTTAATTGTTATCTGTACAACATTTTGGTCAATGTGCTCACCGGGTTTCTTCAGATATTTCTTGTTGGACTCCGGAACCTTATTGAACTCCGGAGGGCACATCGGCCGAAACGTTGTACAGATAACAATAAAGGTGAAGACAATAGTCCAAATATTCCAAATAATACAAATTATCAAGCCCCATTTCAAAAATTCAGAAAGAAAAATGGTAGCTATTTGTTCTGATCTATTTACAAAACCAACACCACGTCTTTGTTAAGAGATATAACTTGAAGAATTTGTACCAATGAAATATCTGTTTCTAATGGATAATATAATAGGATTGAAGAAATAGTCCGAATAATGCAGATAATACTAATCAACAAGCCTCATCTAAAAAATTCAGAGAAATGGTTCTAATTAGTCATAATTTGTAATTAAGTCAAAACCAGACCCATCTCTTACTTCCCAATCTGCCTGTCACTTACCTCTCTCTCTCTCTCTCTATATATATATATATATATATATATGTTGATTACCCCCTCGTTATATATGTTAGTTTCTCTGTGAGCATAAAGAGAGTGGTTTAGAGATTGTTACATATTTGTATGTTAAGTTACAGAAATAGCTTGTGATCAAACATTCCCTTTCTTAGAAATTTTACAAAATAACTTAATCATTGGGTAATGATTCTCATATGTAGTTATCTATCAAGCTTAGTTTTCCTTCTCCAAGATAGGTTACCTTATGCACATGGTTATTTGACAATAATTCTGTATTGGTAGCTATTTTTGATTATTATTAAAGTTAACTTTACAATGTTTCAGGTGATGGGCCCTCCAGCCTTCTTCCGATATTCCTTGTTGGACTCAGGAACCTTATTGAACTCGGGAAGGCACACCGGCCAAAACGTTGTACAGCTAACAATAAAGATGAGAACAATAGTCCGAATAATCCAACTAATACAAATTATCAAGCCTCATCTCAAAAATTCAGAAAAAAAAAAAGGTAGCTATTTGTGTAAAACTTGCAAATCATACTAAAAATCCCATGATCCAGAAAAAACAGAACCCACAAATTTTGTAATAAAAGTTAATTTTAACTAGGGGGGTTTAGGGTTAGTGTTTAGGGTTAGATTTATGGTAACTATTTGTTCTGATCATTGTGAAATGATTCTCATATGTAGTTATCTATCAAGATTAGTTTTCCTTCTCCAAGATAGGTTGCCTTATGCACATGTTTATTTGACAATAATTGTGTATTGGTAGCAATTTGTTCTGATCTGTTTACAAAACCAACACCACGTCTTTGTTAAGAGATATAACTTTAAGAATTTGTACCAATGAAATATCTGCTTCTGTTGGATAATATAATAGGATTGAAGAAATAGTCCAAATAATGCAGATAATACTAATCAACAAGCCGCATCTAAAAAATTCAGGTAAATGGTTCTAATTAGTCATAATTTGTAATTAAGTCAAAACATGACACATCTCTTACTGTCACTTCCCCCCTTCTCTCTCTCTCTCTCTATATATATATATATATATGTTGATTACCCCCTCGTTATATATGTTAGTTTCTCTGTGAGCATAAAGAGAGTGGTTTAGAGAGTGTTACATATTTGTATGTTAAATTACAGAAATAGCTAGAGATCAAACATTCCCTTTCTTAGAAATCTTACAAAATGACTTCAAAATCATTGTGTAATGATTCTCATATGTAGTTATTTATCAAGCTTAGCTTTCCTTCTCCAATATAGGTTGCCTTATGAACGTGTTTATTTGACAATAATTGTGTATTGGTAGCAATTTGTTCTGATCTGTTTACAAAACCAACACCACGTCTTTGTTAAGAGATATAACTTGAAGAATTTGTACAAATAAATAACAATACAAATACAAAAAAAGAAACACAAAATAAAACATGCACAATATAATTACACATGTTATCAGTTCCTTACAGGTCATGTGATTGATTGAGATTTTATCGTTGTTTTCGGCTGGCAGGATGGAAGGAGATGGATGGGGGGGGAGGAGAGAAAGTTGTGAATTGATGTCCAAATAGTTGGCACTGATGGTTCGTTTGCAACGTTGGTTGATATAGGTTAAATTGAATAACACTATGAACTCATTAAGCCGGCAAATTTAAACAGATAATTCACTAAAAAAGGTGGGAAAAAATGGAGGAAATAATAAGAATGATAATTTTGGAGCGATGAATAAAATAAAAAAAAATTACAGAAAAAAAGAAAGAAAGAAAGAGAGTAAAGGAGAAAAAGAACTGTGGTGGGGGAAGAGCACATGAGGATATGAAGGGAGGAGAGAGAGAGAGAGAGAGAGAGAGAGAGAAGTGGTAATTCAAAAGAGAGAGAGATAGATAGATAGATAGTGAAGATGTAAAGAAATCAAGAGTAATGCAAGAATAAAAAGGGAATCATGGAGAGAAAAGAAAAGAGAGAAAACGAGCGAGTAGGGGGGGTAAGATGGGAGAAAAGAGATAAAATGATAGTAAGAGAGAGAAGAACGAAAAAAAGAAAGAAAAAGAAAGAGAAAAAGAAAGAAAAAGAAAGAGAAAAAGAAAGAAAAACAAAGAAAAAAGAGAAAGGGAATCTAGAAGAAAAAGAACTGGAGCAAGGAGCACCTATAGCATATGGAGTGAGAGTGAGAAAGAGGGATAAGTGATAATTCTAGAGAGAAAGAGAGAGAGAGAGAGAGAGAGAGAGAGGGACAGAGAAAGAGAAAGTGATAGAGAGAGAAAGAGAGAGAAAGTGATAGAGAAAAAGATAGAGAGAAAAAGATAGATAGATAGATAGATAGATAGAAAGTGATAGAGAGAGAAAGTGATAGAGAAAGAGAGAGAAAGTGATAGAGAAAAAGATAGAGAAAAAGAGAGAGAGAGAGAGAAATGGTAATTTTAGAGAGATAGATAATGTAAAGAAAGGAAGGTTAAAATAGAAGAAGAAAGAAAAACAATATTATTAATGGAAGAAATGGTGAAAAGGGTGTGGAATGACGAGAGTGCGTAAGATAGAAATTCTTCCATTTTTTTTTTTTTTTCGTTTTTTATCTTTTATTTTTATTTTTTTTTTTTTACAATTCTTTTCTTTTTCTGTTCAAACAAATTTTTATTTTATTTTTCATTGAATATTCATCGATCAAACAAAAACGTATGTTTTTTCTTCATTTTTATTTAACTATTCATCTTTTTTGTTTTTGTTTAAATGCCCCGATAGAAGAGTGCCAAGGTGAAGCATGAATTTTGGTCTTAATTTTTGTTTGGAACCAAATAAATCAAAGAGTGTGAGACTACCTGAATAGATTCCTTCAGTGATTTGAATCTTTTAGAGAGTGGCTTTAATGTAATATCTGTAGTCACTACCATATATGGTAACAGTGATAAGATTGGTGGTTTTTTTTTTTGGTTCAATCTACATAGAAAATAAGTGACATAGATAATTTTGTTTTCGAATTGATGTGTAAGAATTTCAGTCTGAATTTCTGAGAGGAAGAATCTATAAAATTAGTAAAATGAGACATGAAGACATGTCTTTAAATTTGACGCCCTGTCATCACCTCTGATAAATAATGCATCTTTTAGTTTTTATTGGGAGGGAAGAAAGGGAAGAAAAAGGATAGGTTATAGGTGTGAGAGGTGGGAAAAAGGAGTGAATATAGAAAGAAAGAAAAAGAAAAAAAAAGTAATAAAAAAGAAAGAAAATAAAGAAACAAACAAACAAACAAAGAATAAAAGAAAAAAAGAATGAAAGAAAGAAAGAAAAAAGAAAGAATAAAAGAAAAAAAGAAAGAAAAAAGAAAGAATGAAAGAAAGAAAGAAAAAATAGTCAGAAAGAAATTAAGAATATAAAAGAAAAGCAATAGGTTATATGTAAGAGAGAAAAAAAAGTAAATATAGAAAGAAAGAAAGAAATAAAAAAGAAGGAAAGTAAAACAGAAAGAAATAGAAATGAGTTAAGAAAAAAGAAAGAAAAAAATTAGAGTCAGAAAGAAATAAGAAATATCGGTAAGAAAGAAAGAAAGAAAGAAAAAATAAATGAATAATGAAAGAAAGAAAGAAAGAAAGAAGGAAAAATGAATAGAGAAAAAAAGAAAGAAAATAAAACAAAAAAGAAAGAAAATAAAAAAAGAAAGAAAATAAAGAAAGAAAATAAAGAAAGAAAGAAAATAAATAAAGAAAGAATAAAAGAAACAAAGAAAGAAAAAAAGGAGTGAATATAGAAAGAAAGAAAGTAATAAAAAAAGATAGAAAATAAATAAATAAATAAATAAAGAATAAAAGAAAGAAAGAAAGAAAGAAAGAAAAAATAGAAAGAAAGAAAGAATATAAAAGAAAAGCAATAGGTTATATGTAAGAGAGAAAAAAAGTAAATATAGAAAAAAAGAAAGAAAGAAAGTAATAAAAAAGAAGGAAAGTAAAACAGAAAGAAATAGAAATGAGTTAAGAAAAAAGAAAGAAAAAAATTAGAGTCAAAAAGAAATAAGAAATATCAGAAAGAAAGAAAGAAAAAAGAAAGAAAGAAGGAAAAAGGAATAAAGAAAAAAAAAGAAAGAAAATAAAACAAAAAAGAAAGAAAGAAAGGGATAGAAAGTAAGAAAAAATAAGGAAAATAAAACAGAAAGAAAGAAAAAGAAAGTAAAAGGAAAAAGAAAGAAAGAAAGTTAGAAAGAAAAATAAGCAAGAAAGAAAGAAAGAAAAAAGAAATAAAGAAGGAAATTAGTAATGAAAAAAGAAATAAATAAAGAAAGAGCAATATCACAATGTATTTCAAGCGTAACAGATATAAAACAGGATAAGAACTCACTCAATTTCATGCTTTTGATTCTCAGCTTATACATATCTTATTATAATGGAGATTGTGTGTTTTTCTGTCTGTAACCGAAACTATATTACTAATCGAGTCACAATTAACATAGTTATTTACATCACATTCTTCATGATTTTATTTATATTTAAACCTCAATTATTAATAAAATTGCTTCACCTTTTTATTAGTGCTGTCCATATCTACATACTAATAACATGCTATTGTATTTATATATACAAAAATAGCGGTTTACAGCGTGAACGGGAAGGCTAATTTGCATATTGATATTAAAAATGTGATTTTATTAAATATGTGCTTATATTATTGATTTCTAACTGTTTGGTTTTATTTTAATGAATATAAGCAAAAATCTCTCCAATGAATCTTAAATGAAATCCATTAACAAGAAAAAATAACTGTCATTTTATTCTTTATTTCCTAATTTAACTAAATAGTTAAATAAGTAAAATTCAGCAATGAAAGACGGGAGTGATGGAAGAGTAAGTTTCATTTCTATTTTTCTAATATACCCCCACTCTGTTTCAAATCTTTTTATCTGCATTCTTATTAGACTTTCTAATTTAATACAATATTTCATTACATTAAAACTTAAATACTTGCACCCGGAGGGTGCATATATTTGCTAGTATATATATATATATATATATATATATATATATATTATAAAGGAAGCGGAAGCGCGTGGTGAAATGGTTAAAGTCATGGGAAATGGACTCGTCGCCCCGAGTTCAAATCCTGGATGTGGTAATTGCATTTCACTTAGCGCTAATACCCTTGGGAAAGGTATGAATCCTACTCTCCCTCCAGCTATGGATAAATAGTAGGGTAGACTGGGCCCTTTAACCTTGGTTAGGCAACCGGTCTAGGAGAAGGAAAACTCTGAATTCAAACCTGTTGAACTCCGCTTAAGAAATTGACCTTGTGTCACATCCTACTCGTGCGGAGGGGCTGGTAAATATATATATATATTATATATTATTTATATTTTGCTTGAAGGCAATTACAATGCGTATATCGCATATAATTTGATAATTATAGAAAATAATCATGACAAGTGAATCTCTGCAAAGAATAGTTCGGTGTGTAGAACATCATACAGACTGTTTCAACTTTATTAAGTCTCATCAGCGATGTATACTAACGATTTCTTTCCGACAGAAATCATTGCTGATGAGACTTAATAAAGTTGAAACAGTCTGTACGATGTTCTACACACCGAACAATTCTTTGCTGAGATTCACTTGTCATGATTATTTTCTATAATAATCGAATTTTATGCGATATACGCATTGTAATTGCCTTCAAGCAAAATAAAAATAATAATATATACTTTATTCAACAATGCTTCTAAAAAACAAACATCCAAAAATGTTATATATATAGGTTTTCGCATATACTTCTAAATTATATAGCTAAGAATTAATGGCAAAATGAATGAAAAAATGAAATAAAAATGTATCAGATGAGTGGAATAAATGAAAAAATCCTTTCCAAGGGATCTCTCGCAAAAGTAAAAAAATAATAACAAAAAATAAAAAAATAAAGGATAAAAATTTGGGACTTCTCTCTCAAAAATCTTTTTATCCTTTATTTTTTATTATTATTTTTTTTTTTTACTTTTGAGAGAGGTCCCTTGGAAAGGATTTTTAAAATTTATTTTCATCTCATTCATTTTTATTTCATTCATTCATTCATTTATTTTGCCATTAATTCTTATATATATATATATATATATTATATGCTTTTCCTATGCATATATTGATATCAATTTCTGTTGCTGAGATATTACTACCTTGGTGTATGAACGGGTCTGCTAATTTCAGAGGCTTATTACTAACTAACACAGTGCATGCAGTTGATGAGTTCAGCCATACAAGACACATCTTTCTTGCTCAACATCCTTGGCTGGTACTGAAGATCTCACTAGCTCTCATGTGACTTCACGTGATTTGTGGTTTTCCTGCTTCTGGGGTCAAAGGTTACCCAACGGTCTGTAACTTTCCATTTTCGCTACACAGTTTTTGTCAATAATCTATGCTACCATAGATAATGCAACAAACATACAACTATGTAAAACTAAGTCTGTATATCCACAAATTGTGCTCTTTGTATCTCTAATACTAATAAAAATAAAACAACATTTAATGAACTAGCAAATTATACTGCAAGTATTTAAGTTTTAATATAATAAAATATCATGTTAAATTAAAAAGGCTAATGAAACTGAATAATAATGCAGATAAAAAGATTTGGAGGGGGTATGATCGAAAAATAGAACAACTTTAAAACTAACTCTTCCATGATTTTCCATTACTCCCGTCTTTCATTGGTAAATTTTCCTAATTTAACTATTTAGTTAAAATAGGAAGTAAAGAATAGAATTAAACTTATTTCTTCTTGTTAATGGATTTCTTTTAAGATTTATCTCCGAGATTTTTGCTCATATTCAATAAGATAAAACCAAACAATTAGAAATCAATAATACAAAGCACATATTAATTAAATTCAATTTTTTAATTTCAATATGCAAATTAACCTTCCCATTCACACTGTAAACCGCTATTTCGTTGTATATATAAATACAATTGCATGTTATTAATATGTAGATATGGTCAACAGTCTTAATGATGTAAAACAATTTTATTGATATTTGAGGTTTAAATAAAAATAAAATCATGGAGAATGTGATGTAAATAACAAACGGAATTGTGATTTGTATAGTAATATAGTTTCGGTTACAGACATACAAACCCATAATCTCCATTATAATAAGATAGGACACACTACCACCACCCTCTCTCTCTCTCTCTCTCTCTCTTGTAGACTAGTTTGCCATATTTAATACGAAGGTTGCTCCAGCTGGTTTAAAACATGAAATTGTGATTATATAGAAAAATAGGTATATGTTCAAACTTTAAAATAATGTAAACATCATTGACAATCTAATCTATGGTGGCAATCGATTAATCAAGACCAGAATTTATCTTCTTTAGTATTTTTTTTTAAACAAATTTGTTGAAAATGTCTATGTTTTTCTCGATATTATGTAGTGTAGTACATATTTATTTGTCATTTAATATTTCTCTAAGTTTGTTATGATATTGTGTAGAGTTCATGATAACAAAATACTTTCTCTACCCAATATCATAACAAACTTACAGAATTATTAAATGACAAAAATAAATACAAACTAACTACACTAAATTATATTACTAAAAACATAGACATTTTCAACATATAATCTATCTATACATATATAAAATGGAGGCGTGTGGGCTAGTGGTTAGAGTTGTGGGGAAATGGACTTGTCGATTCGAGTTCAATTCCTAGATGAAGCTGTTGGCATTTCACATAGCACTAATACCCTTAGGAAAGATATGAATCCATATATTCTCCCTCCAGCTATGGGTTAAATAGTAGGGCAGACTGGGCCCTTCAGCCTTGGGTAGGTAACCAAGGTTCGATACCAGCCCTCACCAACTCATCCCATGAGTAGCACAAAATCGATTTGTGTGGCAAAGTGGGGAACTCCACCTCAGATGCAAAGAACAATCTCCCTGATCTAGCGCTATTGAAAAGGGGACAGACTCCCTTGCTGTCCGGTTGATACTGACAACAGGCCACTCCACCAACTTTACTTACTTCATATATATCTCCTATAAAAGGGATGGAGCACTCTATGGCAGCCTTTACCTACATACAGATTAAATACCCTTCCCATTCTGTAGGTGATAAAACACATAGTTAAGCAGCCCGACAGAGGATGAATTGATCTGGTTTCTGTCTCGGCTGCAGGTAGCTTAAAAATGTCTAGCCACACTGAAGAGATGTGATATGTTGAAACACGGTGTCTGTGGATAACTATATATATATATATATTTACCAACCCTTCCGCATGAGCAGGATGTGACACAAAGTCAATTTCTTAAGTGGAGTTCAACAGGTTGGAATTCAGAGTTTTCCTTCTCCTACACCAGTTGCCTAACCAAGGTTAAAGAGCCCAGTCTGCCCAGCTATTTATACATAGCTGGAGGGAGAGTAGGATTCATACCTTTCCCAAGGGTATTAGCGCAAAGTGAAATGCAATTACCACATCCAGGATTTGAACTCAGGGTGACGAGTTTCCCATTTCCCATGACTTTAACCATTACACCATGTGCTTCCTACTACATATATATTGCCATGTGTATATATATATATATATATATATATATATATATATATATATGTATATATTTGTGTATGTGTATGTGAATTTGTGAATCATTGTATTCTCCTGATTCAGGTCAAAACTACTATAGAAATATTAAAAGTAAATACAGCGTAATGTTATTCCTTTTTGTTTTGCCTTATATATATATATATATATATATATATAAAGATTGATATATATATACACCCAAAGTAAATATGTATTCAATTGTTTATATGAATTCTAAAGTTAAATGTATTTTCCATCATTCAATTATCCTCAACAAAACAAGCATCACAAAATCAAAAGTAATTTCTATTGTTTATCTGTGTTTTGCCAATTTCTATGTAAATAATGAAAACTTTAAATTGAAGATAATTTTAAGAGACCAGAGAAAATATCAATACCGCACATTTTGTTTATATCACAGACACACAATGTAAATATGTCCATTTGTATTGTTTTTTATGAAGATCTAACAAATTTACGATGCATAGGAACTAAATCAATTAGATTGTTTGCTCCTTTGTTTTTCATTAGATCTTAAAATATTTACAATCTAGTACTTGTAAATACACCAGCTCAAGCTGAATCTGATGTATAGCCAGGAGCAACAGCAAAGGAATTGGTCTCTACGAGTTTCTTGGGAATTTTTATTTTTGTTACTCCAACACCTCCATTTCCTTTTCATACGAAGCTTGTGCTTTAAAAATTTTTCAAATCAATCGAAGGGATAACTTTAAGTAGGATAAAAGCCGTAGAACGAACAAGGCATTTTGGTGTAAGTAGGCTGCGAAAGGAGTTTATTTTTGAATGGATCGGTCAGTGAGTGAACCTAGCTAAATAGATCCATGTAGTGGTATGACCAGCTTTGTTACCCCCCCAAAAAAAACTAAACCTTCCGGCTTATATGCCAAGTTGTGATGACACACTCACTCATGTATTCACTTCTTATTTTTTGAATCTCACTTCAAATATTGGTCTCTACGAGAACACAGATAAAACAGAGTTCATGTATTTTAATTAGGATTTTGTAATCTCTTCATTAAACGGCAAGCCTCTGAAATTAATAGACCAGTTCGTATATCTAGGTAGCAATATCTCATCTACTGAAAGTGATATCAACATGAGAATTGGTAAAGTATGAACTATTGTCTGATTATTTATTGCCATTAAGAAATCTGATCTCTCTGGTAAAATAAAACTTGAATTCTTCCAAGCCGTGTCAGTACTACTGTATGGCTGTACTAATGTTACATAATTATTGGATCCCTAACACTTTTATAAGGTATTGTAGAAATCATAATGGCGATTAGTACAGCCCACGGCCTTGAAGGATGAGTGACAATGCTTGACCTCACTCTTACCTTCTGGGGATGAATCGTGAGAACCAGAAGGATAGAAGACCCTCTTCCGGTTTAAGGATATAGTCAGTTTAAGTTAGTTAGCAGTTAGGAGCTCTAAGGTGTAAGTCACATTTCTATGTGCATTCTGTCATCTGCGCAGATTGTCTGGTTTGGGGATTTATAAATAAAGTAAAATCAATGTAAATCGAAGTCTTGTGTTTATTACCTAAAAACTAACAATGACACAGGGCTTCTGATAAGGAGTGATCCCTAACAGAAACCAGACCCGAAATCCCCATACAAGAAAGACCAGACGAGACCTTAGAAGATATACCAGACCAAGATGTTAGAAGATAGAACCAAAGCCGGCCAGAAGAAGATACGACCAGAGTAAGAAGTAAAGAAAGGTATATAACGTTATATTGATATGGTACTGTGAAAAGACCAGTATGTAACACTAATGGACTCATGGAAAAAAGGCCCCACCAACAGGGTGGTAATTTGCACAAAGTTTTCTTATCTAATATTAAGCAACAGATAGGTGTCTCCATACCCCGCAGGGCTTCAGAACTAGAGCCTCACCTCTGATTCAGTTGAGTATCATGCCCAGGATACTTATTTGGGGGTGGTCTCACCACTCTATAGAGAATATGGAGGCACGTGGTCTAATGGTTAGAGTCGTAGGAAATGGACTCGTCAATGCGAGTTCAATTCCTGGACGAAGCTGTTGGCATTTCACATAGCGCTAATACCCTTGGGAAAAGTATCAATCCAATTCTCCCTCCAGCTATGGGTAAATAGCAGAGCGGACTGGACTCTTTAACCATGGCTAGGTAACCAGTCTAGGAGAAGGAAAAATCTGAATTCAAACCTGTTAAACTCCGCTTAAGAAATTGACCTTGTGTCGCATCCTGCTCGTGCGGAGGGGTTGGTAAATATCTATTGAGAATATGGTCAGTATAGATTCTGGTGCAAGTTAGTGTCATATGTACAAGGTTTATCTCAAAGGTAAGGCCTAAAAAATATATAGAAATCACAGGGTTAGGGTTGGGGTTTAGGGTTAGTGACACCCAAAAAACAGAACCCAACCCTAAACCCCAACCCTAAACCCCATTTAAACTTTTAAAAAATTTTAAATTAACAGTTTTATTACAAAATTTGTGGGTTCTGTTTTTTTCTGGGTCGGCCTGTAATATCATGCTACTCAACTAGGAAATAACTAAACACTCTATTTCAATGGATTAAATAAAGGGTTCAATTCAAATATCCATGAATGCTACCAATCCAGAGTTTGAAAAGAAGGTTCTAAATTTTGACAAGGCATGAGGGCACTTCAGCTGAACTGTTGTGTATATAACAATAAAGATGAGGATGATAATCTGAAAAATCTAAATGATACAAAGAAGTAAGAACTTAAGAATGATAAAAAAAATTTCCAACACAAAATATTATATATCACCATGGCCACCAAACATAAATACGCTATTTCATACGCACATACGCACGTGGATATGGTCATTCATATGCACACACGCGCATGGATACAGTCATAACGTCACAGTCTACACTCATTTTCATGCACACGCGCATGACAACATACGCACATGTACAAACAAAAAAACGCATTCACGTAAACATGCAACACGAGAATACAGTTATAAAAAAATACCATCTGTAACATATTAAAAAAAAATTCATTTAACTAGAAATGCCATAACAAGACAACAATGACTTCAGTTCCAGTGTTCTTCTGAAAAAGAGATTTTATCTTGAAATATCAAGAATAAATTACAGGTTAACAAACAACACCATTGTTACCTTATTATTTTTTCTTTACACCTGCATTGTGATAGCCTTCAAGATTTTTTTTAGATACAAACAGATCACCTAATTCCAGCCAGAAGACCAGACCTAGTGTTAATTAACAAGAAAAAAAAATTGCTATCTGGTAGATTGTGCTGTTCCGGCAGACCACATGAAAGAAAGCAAAAACATAAAAAACAGTAAAATATCTATAAAGAAAAATAATACTGGAAACCTTTTATTCTAAAAACTCACTGAAGAAAGTTATATGACAATCATCATAAAATATCGCACCTGGGTATTGTAGGTTAGGGTGGAAACCTATTATCTTTTATTAATAGAAGTGTTGGGTCAGTAAAATGGTAATTCCTGTGTATAGAGTGAGTGAGGGAGAGGCTCTCTGGGATTGGATATCCCAATCACGTGATGAGCCCAGAAGTCTTGGCACAAAATACTAAAATTCTTCCCAGACAGATTTCATGACCAGTTCCACAAGGCAGCGACTTCAAAAGCTCTCTGAGAGTCAACCAACCCTAAGATACCAGATATCTTCTTCAGCATACCGGTAAGTCCCTTAAACTCAACTTTATACACAGGAAGGACTTTATATTGTTATTCATTGTTTTATGTGCTAGTTAATAAATTGTTAGAATTAAACAAAGTATTAATTCATTTATTTGTTGCTGTTAGCCTTAGAATTAAATGGTAGACTAACACAATAGAAATTTAAATTCATGTTAGTCACTTCTCTTTTGTAGTCAGTGAAGGGCTTATTCCATATTGTTTAAAAAGTATCAAAGAAGAATAACTCTACCTTCTTCAGCCTTTCTTTCAAAAGTAATCAAGGTTGAACACATGGCCTAGTGGATAAAGCAGTTAGATTAAGACAATTCTTAGTGACAGTTATCTCTAGACTGCAGGTTCAATCATAGTCAAGGGCAGCAGTAACATAGAATAATAATTAACACAGCTTAACAGCTCTACCCCAGCTATGGTTAGTGGAATGAGAACAGGATACCCCCATAGACTGAATAAAGGGTTAGGTTCAAAGTTCTGTGATGGCTCCCAATTATGACAAAAAGGTTCCCGAGTCCAAAAAGAAGGTTCCCGAGTCCAACAAGAAATATCTGAAGAAGGCCAGAGGGCACATCAGCAGAAACGTTGTACAGATAACAATGAATATGAGAGCAATAGTCCGAATAATGCAGATAATAGTAATCAAGGTTCAGCTCTACTTTATAATTCATCTTGTTGCCGGGAGGAGGTGAGAATATGCTCACTTAACAAAAGAATATATGATCAAGGTGACTAGATCTGATATGTCTTAGGTATTTGTAGTAAACAGTCAAAAAGAAAAGTGTCGACTCTGACTGGATCTCAGTGGACTGCCATTTGCTAAAAGCATTAAAAAATTAAAATCATTAAACAAAATGACATTACTTTTTGACTCACCCTCCCTCGTATAACATATGATCAAGGTGACTAGATCTGATGTGTTTTAGGGATTTGTAAACAGTCTAAAAGAAAAGTGTTCACTCTGACTGAATCTCAGTGGTCTGCCAATTGCTAAAAGCATTAAAAAATTAAAATGATTAAACAATATGGCATTACTTGACTCACCCTCGTATAACATATGATCAAGGGACTAGATCAGATATGTTTAAGATATTTGTAGTAAACAGTCAAAAAGAAAAGTGTTTCACTCTGACTGGATCTCAGTGACTGCCATTTGCAAAAGCATTAAAAAATTAAAATGATTAAACAAAATGGCATTACTTTTTGACTCACCCTCGTATAACATATGATCAAGGTGACTAGATCTGATATTGTTTAAGATATTTGTAGTAAACAGTCAAAAGAAAAGTGTTCACTCTGACTGGATCTCAGTGGACTGCCATTTGCTAAAAGCATTAAAAAATTAAAATGATTAAACAAAATGGCATTACTTTTTGACTCACCCTCGTATAACATATGATCAAGGTGACTAGATCTGATATGTTTAAGATATTTGTAGTGAACAGTCAAAAAGAAAAGTGTTCACTCTGACTGGATCTCATTGGACCGCCATTTGCTGAAAGCATTAAATAATTAGTCATTGAAGATGTTGTGGCTAAGTTGATAACAGACTGAAGTTTCGTGCAAATATCTGAGTGGGATAATTTGTGATGATAAATGCTGTGATCAATTTGTTAATTGCTTTGGCGAGAAAGAAATTAATTGATCTAG
Organism: Doryteuthis pealeii; assembly: GCA_023376005.1. NCBI lineage: Eukaryota > Metazoa > Mollusca > Cephalopoda > Myopsida > Loliginidae > Doryteuthis > Doryteuthis pealeii. Next base: position 5,607,363 of record CM042167.1, read on the forward strand.
CTGATAATTGTAAAATTTCTTTATTGCAAATGAACGTGTTCTGCACAATTGCCATTTCCTCTTTCACCCATATGCACAAATATTTACAGAGCGTCTACAAAGTCCGTGTGCATTTTTAAATAACTTTTAATATAAATAAAGTTATAAAAACTTTTTAAGTGCACATTGACTTTGGGGACAATGGTGATTTTTGTGTGCGTACCAGCAGATGCAATATAAGTGTCGTTCAATAAGTGTTGTCTTTATTATAAGACACATGGTGATTACTCTTTGTAAAGATTATCATACTGATATACAGGCTGTTCAGGAGAAATTTGACAGTTTCATAAGGAAAAATAAAAAGTGCTTTGTAACTACAAAATTTAATGGATTAATAGCAGGGCAAACTGGACTCTTTAACCTTGGCTAGGTAACCAGTCTAGGAGAAGGAAAACTCTGATTCAAACCTGTTTAAACTCCGCTTAAGAAATTGACCTTGTGTTACATCTTGCTTGTGCGGGGTGGTTGGTAAAATATATATATTATATATATGCCACATATGTGATATGAGTTCAATAAGGATGTCCTTAGTATAAGAAACATGGTGACTACTCTCTGTAAAAGATTATCATACTAAGATAAAGGTTGTCCACAAAGTCCGTGTGCATTTTAAAGCATTTTTGATACAATAAAGTAATAAAAAATTCTAAAGTGCACATGGACTTTGTGGAATCCTTCATTTGGATTCGGTTTGGTTTGCTATGTTTTGTGGCATATCAAACCACATTGGTCATTTAATGCCTACAAGTTTTTTTGAAATAAATCAATTCTTAATGGATCCTCAATTATTTTTATAAACATATTTTCCTATTTAACCCATTGATGGGACCCTAACATGTACTACCACTCCAGGTCAGAGTGGAGTGTTGAATGTCATTCAATTGGACAATAAGCCTAGTGGATAAAGGAGTTAGGTTAAGACAGTTCTAAGTGACAGTTATCTCTAGACTGCAGGTTCAATCTTGGTCAGGGGCAGTAGTAACATAGAATAATAATTAACACAGCTTAACACCTCTACCCCAGCTATGGTTAGCAGAATGAGAACAGCAGACTGAATAAAGGGTTGGGTTCAAAGTTCTGTGATGGCTCCCGATTACAAGGTTCCTGAGTTCGAGAAAGTTCCCAAGTCTGACAAGAAGGCCAGAGGGCACATTGGCTGAAACATTATACAGATAACAATGAAGATGAGGACAATAGTCTGAATAATACAAATAATACTAATAGTTATTATTGTCTGTAGTTTTCAAAAACAGGATTATTCGCAATGTGGTTTTAAATCAAATACTGATCTCCCTTTGTGTTAGGGATTTACGCTGTTTTAACATTCATTTTTAAAAATAAATGCAAACTTAGTTCAATGACCCTAGGCTTGTTTGACTTAACATTGTTCTGTGATCACAGATTCAATTCTTGTATTACACCGGAACCGTCCTCTGAAGATTACAAATTCTCAAAGCACTGCAAGATATTCATAAAAATTATGCTAAAACCTCCAAGAATATCTCCAAAATAGCTGCTCAGTGAATAAGCAGAACTGAAATTCAATTTGCCATGCCATTGTGCAGATAATGGGGACGAGATTGTAATTTCATTCATCATATAATTACATGCGATCGAGACAAAAAGAATTCCAATTTTGAAAACAACCTTATAATTCTTTAAAAATTACCAGACCAAGAATTCTGCTACTTTTTTTTTTCTTTCCTAAAATTTTTAAAATTTTGTTTTATTTTTACTTGTTATTTTCCCTTCCATCTTCTTCTTTGTCTTTTGTCTTTTCAAACTAAAAAAAAAAACCCAAAATACCCAGAAATCATTTCTTTTAGTGATTTACCGTATTTGACAGCATATAAGATGCATGGGCATATAAGACGCACCCCCATTTCAACAGGTCAGATTCAGGAAAAAAAGTTTTTAGTGTATTTAAGCATATATTGTTGAAAACAGTCTAGCTGTGCAATTACACAAGCAGAAACATAGCTGTATAAAAGCAATTTGGCAGTTTATGGAAGGTAAAAGTACTGATCGTAAGCTGGGTTAGTGAGCATCATAAAGAAGATTAGCTTAGGCCCACGAGAGGTCTCAAACTTTACCTATGATGTATAAGACACAGGACAATTTTTTTAGCCAAAATTTTTGGGAAAAAAGTGCGTCCTATATGCCGTCAAATATACAGTAATCAATATGTTTTTATCTTTTGTAATTTCTGCCAGAGTTAGTATGATAGCCTGGTGTTAAATTGTATTCAGCATGAAATAGCCCAACAAGGGTTGACATGCCTTCAAACAATAAAGACCCAGTAGTTTTTGTCTCAGAAGTAATTTTTTTTAGTGATTTAATCAACATGTTTTTATCATTTGTATTTTCTGCCAGATTTAGTATGACAACCTGATTTAAAATGTCTTGGGAATAAAATAACCCAACAAGGATTGATATGCCATGAAATCCAACCAACCATATTTTCTCTGTAGATTGACATCCGGGTAATTCCATGTCAAATCATCCAGAAAAAAGTAAAATTGTCACCCACCCTCTTCAATTTTTCTGAAATTTTGTACAGGTGTGGACTGTGTTAAAATTAGACAATCCCCAAAATTTTAACTTCCAATCCCCAAAATGGGCAGATTTATGTTGATTTTTAGCTCTCCAAATTTGATGGGTTTCGCAAAAAATTGTGACTTTTGTAAACTATTTTGGTCTGTGAAATGAGCTCTAGAGCTTCCCTACTACTAAAAATTGGTTTATAAAAGCATTTTAGCCCAAGGAATCCAAAACTACTATAAAAAAATCTTAAAATCAACCAATTTTAAGTTATTGATGAGTTCTTATTTTTTCCTAGCAAGATCAATATCCTGATGTGGCACTGCATCTATGACAAAAAATCTTTTCTATTATTATTTCACATATATTGAACATTATTTATACCAAAAAGATAGTTTGATTTTTGCTCGGAACTGAAACTACATCATCAGTTAGAATTTTGCAAATCAGAAATCATTAATTACTTAAAATTGTATTTCTCTGAATTTTTGAGTTGAGGCTTGATAATTAGCATTATTTGTATTATTCGGACTATATATATATATATATATATATATATATATATATAATTGAAAGAATAAAACGACTATGCTTATTATTTTCCTTTTCATGTTTCCGTCTCTGTTTATCTGTCCCCTCCCTCTCTCTCTCTCACACACACACACATAATATATATATATATATATATATATATATATATATATATTTGCCTGTACACATGTCTGTACATACCATTCAAAAGCCCTTTCTCTGAACTAATATTTTCCTTTTTCATGTTTCTGTATCTGTTTATCTCTCTCTCTCTCTCTCTCTCTCTCTCTCTCTCTCTCTCTCTCACACACACACTGGTGAAGCATTTGCATCAATATAAATTCTGTTCTTTACCTCTTTCTTTCTCTCCCCTGTTACACAAACCAATATGGAGGACCAATTACAATATTAGACCTGTAGCCGAACTTCAATAATGACCATGTGAAAGTTAAGCATTTCCTATTGTCCGGGCAAGACAGCGAGGGTCATGTAATGTTTGATTTGATTGTAAAACAAATTTTGATTTATGTGAACAGCAGATTCTTTGTGCCTAGATAAGAGAATGGTACCCTTGATATCCGATAACAGATTACATCAACCTCCATTTGGGTATTCAGCTCCCACATGGTTGGCAAGTGTACACAAACACAGAGGGCATAAAAGTCATCAAAATATACAATTTTCTAGTGGGACCGATTCGGAAAAACTAATTCTCTATTTTGCCTATTTCTCTCTTACTGACTTCATTTCCTCATTATTTGCGTGTTTGAGTGTGTATACATATATATATATAAATATATATATATGGAAATATGGTGAGGAAATTAATCCGACAATATGAGAAGAAAATATTTAAAAGATATAACAAACACAGGATGTTATGATTAGGGGAAACGATTTTATGTGTCAAAACTTAAGCATTTCGGTATTTTATACCATCTTCAGGACACTGTTAAGTAATGTTTATGTGAGGGACAAAATGAAAGATGTTAAGTGTATAGTGAATGTGTGAATATGATGTTATTAACCGTTAATTTTTATACGCGCGTTTGTTTACAAAAGCCAATGACATGATCAATGCATGTGCAAAAATGGAAGGTGAAGATCATATGATGACGCCTGCATGAACGTGAATAGGTGGAGAACGAAAAGTTAACAAAGATATGACGTATTTCATATAAATATTAATGTTAGAAAAATAAGAAGATTAAAACAATTTCCTCACCGTATATATATATATATATATATATATATATATATATATATACACACACACATATGAGTTAAGAGTAAGGAAATGAATCCAACGGTACACACAATGATGTTAAAATGAATATATTTTTATATCATTTTCATTGCTAATATTGACAATATTTCGATTTCTAAAAAAATCATCATCAGAGCATAATGATAATTAGGTCCGTTTTTAGATGGAAATATGTTTAATCTGGACTCATCAAGAGAGGAGCAGAAAATAATTTAAATTCAAACGGGAAACATTGTTTTCCCAAAAAATGCTTATAAAACCTACTGTCTATCTACCTTTGGTTCACATATGCATTCTAATTATGTATGTAAATATATGTATACATTTAAACTCAGTTTTATTACTTTTTTCATATATATATATATATATATATATTATATATATATATATATATAATATATATATAAATGAATTTTTGGTACAGGCAAATTTATATAATATGTTTAGGGATATCATAGCAATCAACACAATAACAATGGATGGAAGACTAAAAGGAGGAATGAAAGGAGAGAGAAATCGCGGAGTGGGTCTGGTGTGACTTGATGGGATTTTCTTAGTTTTATTTTCGCCCCACCCCTCTTGTCAAATCTATTCCATGTTCCATATCCATTCCTATCATAATTAATTTACAACTTGTCTTTTAATCGATTCCGGGTGTAAAACTTGAAAAGCACCGGACGAAAGGACCCTTGTTTTATCAATAAACAATTTTTTTTCTCTCCTTTCATTCCTCCTTTTAGTATTCCATCCAGTGTCATTGTGTTGATCACTATAATAGCCATAAACATATCATATATATATATATATATATATATATATATATATATATATATATAAACATCCAGTTTCCATAACATCCCGTATTTGTCTACCTTTCTCCATTATATATATATATATATATATATATATATATATATATATATATATATATATATATATATATATATATATAAGGAAGCGCGTGGTGTATTTGATAAAGTCATGGGAAATGGACTCGTCGTCCTGAGTTCAATTCCTGGATGTGGTAATTGCATTTCACTTAGCACTAATACCCTTGGGAAAGGTATGAATCCTACTCTCCCTCCAGCTATGGATAATAGTAGGGCAGACTGGGCTCTTTAACCTAAGTTAGGCAACTGGTCTAGGAAAAGGAAAACTGAATGAAAACCTGTTGAATTTCATTTAAGAAATTGACCTTGTGTTACATCCTGCTCGTGCAGAGGGGTTGGTAAATAAATATTAATAGGTCTACGTGGCGTTAACATTTTCTTATTCATTGGGATGTCAAATTCATAGGTAAAAATTAGTTGTATTAAAAGAAATATTGACATTACACGGTTACCGCCCCTTAACCATCGCCTGATTTAGAGACTGAGCCCTTTAGCCATCGCCTGATAAGAGACCTTGTGCGATTAGCTAAGGGCCATTGTCGGCGACTAATCAAAACACATATTACTAGGCTTAGTTTAGCCGCCAATTTTGAGGATTGATACCATCAACCTTTCTCTTTCGCTGCGATCAGCAGACACTACATACGTGTTTCTGAAGCCAGTTACCGCAGAGCCGGTGACTCGTAAAGTCAAACTTCTCAAGCTAGCGAGAGACACTTCTTACCAGAGACAGATAAGTTTTCGCAAGAGCATTATTTTGCAACCCTACACCTACACTATACAATTGTACAATTTATAACACATTTGTAAACCTCACACACATTTTGTATGTCACACGTTCCATATTGTATATTGCATGTTCATGCTTTTTGTTGAATCCACCGTTAATTGATAGATTTTCATGCATAAAATGCATTGATTTTAAAAGAATCGCTTAATTCGAAGGATTGGCTGTAATTTGAACCCTAAAAGAACCCCTTATAATGCTTGAAAATCACAAATTTCATGACAATGCTCGGTGTCGGTTTTATTGAATTTACGTAAGGTACCCCTCTTATAGGTCCAGAAGAAATCACCTATTTTTGAAAGTATTCAAAGTTGTGATATCTTTGGTTTTTCTGGTAGATTTCGATGCGTAGAATTCATTGATGCCTAAAAAAGCAATCAATTTTAAGAATTGGCGGAGATATGAGCACTTTAATCACCTATTATAGTGTTGAAAAATGTTCGAATTTCGGTGAAATATTGGATATGGATTTAATCGGCTTAATTGATAGATTTTCATGCATAAAATATAATGTATAAATGTATAAAATAAAATGTATAAAGCCTTGACTTGTGTTTCATTACCTGTTGACTTTATCATTATCTTGTCTACGTAATTACCATAACTTTGCAAAATACTGTTGCAGATTCGTGAATTAATAACTAACATAAATATCTATATAAAAGAAAAAATAATAATTTACATATTGAATAAGTAGAATGACTTACAAAAATGTAAATAAACAGTGTTTTTTTTTGTTTTTGTTTTTTTTTTCATAGACATTTCTTTAGCCAATCAAAACAATTCATTTAGACGACGACCTCTTTTTTCAGATTAAAAAAAAAGTTGGCCTGGGGATATGGACAAGTAAACTTCGGAATTGACCGATAAACGATATTATTGAAAGACAAAATATTTTTTTATTTTTCCAAGAAAAAAAAAATCCCAATAGATAAAAAAAAGTCACGAGAAGATTAGTTTTGGTTGTGTCAGACAGAACGATAGAAAGAAAAAAAAATTGTTTTGTATCTTAAACAAAAAAAAAAAAAAAAATGACATGGAAAACCCGTGAGTACAAAATTAATTAATTTCGAAGATATTCAAATGTTTGTTTTTTGTTATTTTTTTTGTTAATATCTTTCCAATACGTCTTTTTGTAATTTTCCCAATGAGATTTGCTTGAATCATAAAAAAAATCTGACTAATTCAGAAACCACCACCGTGGCTCAAATAACAATGTCCAAAGTGGGAATCATTTTGACCTTATAATCTGAATCTTGGTATATGGTCTCCGTTAGTCTCTTGGAAGCTTTTAGATCAACTTTATAGATTATTTATTAATATAAAAAAGGAATCTATCACAAAAAATTGCAAATTTGATTTTAAAAAGAGGGACATTTTCTCCAAAAGATACATCTTACTAAAACAACGGTTCTTGTTTGATCAAAGTTAAGCAACGTAGAACCTGATTAGTACTTGGATGGGTCATCGCTTGGGAATATCAGGTCCAGCAAGTATTTTTTTGTAAAGGGGAGAGTTTAGCTCAGTCTGTAGATAGTCCACATAAAAACAAGGTTCTGGGTTCGATACCAGTCGACTCAGCTTAGATCTGTGCAGTAAAGTGGGAGCTGGTGCTAGACGTGACTTCAGATGCAAAAACAATCTCCCTGGCCTAGTGCTAACGAAAGGGGATAGACTCCCTCGCTGTCTGGCTGATACGAGCAATAGATTACTCCGCCTACTCGCAGCACATATTTGGACAGGTTTATCTAAGAACAAATGTGTGTTAAAAAGAAATCATCTTGCTGTAGAGTAGCTAGCACCCCTTCAGCACTCTACGAGATGGACTGGCTCATGACCTTGAAATAGCCTACAATTAAAGTGAATTGAAAGCGGAATGATATTCAGACTGACTTTGCTGTGTTGGCTATACCGCATTTGATCCTCCTCCATTTAGTGTAAGTTTTTGTTTTGTTAATTGTTTGTAATTATTTGTTCTGTGTTTTATATATATCTGTTTGGCACCGGAAGCTGTTGCTTAATGAATTTATTAAGCACACCATTCTTCAGTGTATCTTTTCCACCTCGACGATACAACACATCTTTAGAAATGAAATTACATAATGCTCTTGCAAAGCGGCGCCAGAGACAAGCTGAAACCGAGGATCAAAGATTGCAAGGACTTGAGAAACAGAGGTTCAGAGGTGAACAGCACAGACGTCAAGAATCAGAAGAGCAAAGATTATAAAGACTTCAAGGATAGAGGGTCAGATCTGAGCAGTTGAAACCAAAGAACTGAGGGTCAGATCTGAGCAGTTGAAACAGCCAATGTCCAAAGAGGAAAGATCATTAAGACTTTTAGATCAAAGAATAAGAATTAAACAACAAAGGCAAAATGAATATGTGGCACACAGGTTGAACCAATAAACTTACCATCAGCTCTCCACTTTACTGCACAGATCCAAGCTGTGCTACGTATGCATAGAGTTGGTGCCCAATTTTTCAACATCTAGTTAAGTAATCATTAAATTTAGTAATTTTTATAAAATCCTATATCTATTAATAATGGAGATTCGCTTCCGGTTTTTGTCTGTAACAAAAGTTACATCACTGCTTACGTCACATTACCCGAAATCGTCATAGAATAAATACACACAAAATTTGAACTTGCAACATTAGATAGTCCTCATTGTTTTTTAAAACAAGTTTTAATAAATACATGACTAGTATTATATATCAGTTTGTTTTATTTTAATGCATATTTAAAATTTACATTATATATAGTTGTTTTTATTTTAATGCATATTTAAAGTTTACATATATATATAGTTTTTTTATTTTAATGCATATTTAAAGTTTACATTTCAAATTGTTTTATTTTTTTTTAACCCTTTAATGGATTTAATGATTTTACTTACTTAGGGTACAAACTCGCTGACATTGAATTTTGTACTCCCACTTCAAACAAAAAGAATAATACAGAAGAATTAAAATTTGTACGTTATCTAATTCCCTCCATCCATCTGGCAAGCCATTTTCTGATCTCATTCTGGAAAAGGGAGTTACCCAGTCATACTGTTAAGAAATCTAGACTGCCAAGTCTTTACACTGGCATCAGATTGCTAAGCCTGTAGATGAATAAAAATGTTATTGAATTTAAACATTATATTGAAATCCAGGATAAAGTTATTTTTTCGAGCAACTTTGGGTAACGCTAGTTGTAATAGATAAATACACAACAGTAAATAACACCAAATATATTTGTTTTCATATTCTACAAGAATTAATAAAATCTTGGTGTCATTGATTGAATCAACTTTTTATTCAAAATAATGTTTTTATATCTATATTTGTATTGTACATCTGTATATTTCCAATGTCTCTCTCTCTCTCTCTCTCCCTCTTTTTATATATATATATATATATATATATATATATATGGCGCTTCAACGTTAAACAAGACACGGAGTGGGGTGAGTCAGAGAGGAGAGTAGCCTCGACAGAAAAGAGAGTCAGAAAGAGAGAGAAAAGCCAGCAGCCTCAGACAGCATCACAGTGCATTCAGTGCACCAAAGACTGTCACTCAAGAATTTGCCTGCAGAGTCACTTGCGCAGATACAGATAAAATTTTTATTTTATTTTATTTTGGAAATATATATGTTCTGTTCCCTAAACCAGGACTACACGTACATATTGATCACTTTTAAATATTCATTATCCCTACTCGTCTGTTATTTTCCTTTTTTCCTCATTCAACCACACACACACACACACACACACACACACACACACACACACACACACACACACACAGAGATAACAGTAAATAAAAGATTAGTTTTCAGTAGATTAATATCATATCAATCAACTCTACGTGAATTTATCATCAACAATTATAATTTACATAAAGCAATTTAGTCGACAATAAATTATCTAAAGATATAATTTGCGTACAAAACTATTTTTGAACTGTAAATATATTCATCAGTTTAACCCTATCACTCCAACTGGAACAACGGTGTTCCAGTAAAAATTATTTTTTAATTTAACCTTTAAAACGTTTTGCTCAAAGCATACATTTTGCATATCCAAAACTTTTAAAAATAACTTGGTAAATGAAAAGTTTAAAGATGGAGCTTTACCTGTAAATGGTTGGAAGCACAAAGATTTGAAGAAAAATGTTTGGCAGCCCTCCGTCTACGAAAGACGATGGATCAGTGTAAAAGTTGTTTTTTTTTTAAAACTACATAGCCTGGGCGGGTTTGCATGGAGGATAAGCCGTTGCTCGTGCAGCAATTCCACCCTCTTCACACTACCGCTGTGATCCAAAGGAAAGGTAAGGTATCAATGCGGTTTAGCAACAGTAGTGTCGCAGGAGTTGATGGGTAGCACACTACCTTAGGGATTCCGGCTCTTGATTTGTTTTCGGGGTTTACTCCCCTAGCCTTTCGTTGAAAAGCACCATAGGTTTTGTGTCGGACTTTTCTTTGACTTTGATGGGTTGCCGACCAAGGCTAAAGAGCCCCTTTTAACCCATTTGGAGATCCATGCGAGTAGTAGGTATCGCAATCTTAGAAAGATAATAAAAATAATTGCTAAACAATCTCAAAATAAGTTGGTAGTGAAAGTGTTAAGTCAAATTTGCTGAACACAAAGGTCATCATGTACAACAAGTGTGTATGCATTTACCCAGCCCCTCCACTACGAGCAGAATGTGACACAAGGTAAATTTTTAAGTGGAGTAAAGCTGATTTGAATTTAGAATTTTCCTTCTCTTAGAACCCAGTCTGCCCTACTATTTGTGGTCCTATGCCTGTCACGGTTCCTGATAAGATGATACCACATACGTATTCAGCTAGTTGCTTTGTCGATGCCTTCTGTGTCCACGTCATGTTCCTTTGATCGCAACTTGGTCGGAGCCTCTTTGTGACGGGTCTGGAGATTAGTGGAGATGAGCTGTCGTGGTTGCTGGCAACTCCAAAAGTGAGACAACACACCGTTAACAATAACAACGGTTTTTATTATAATATATAAAGAAGATGAATATGTTTTGCACACTAGGTTGGAGAGAAAAGACATGGTGAGGAGCTTCGTCTGGAGTTTTGTTCTGTGCTAATTAGCATTGAGTAATTGGGTAATTTAGCAAAGTTCTTGTATTGGAATTTTTCTTGGTGGCAAGGTCTATTTCTTCTTGCAGCAATTTTCTTATTTCTGAAGAAGTCTCGTGGCCTTCTGACAAGATTCCTTGTAGAGCTTCGATCTGACTGATTTTTTAACTATACAGAGCGTCTTTTATATATAAAAAAATTGTTGCTATTCTGTAATCATGACAAGGTCAACAAGGGCTATCTGCCAGTCCCCAAAATAAGTCTATCTCTTGATTTCTGACAGCTTGATAAACATATCATCTTAGGTCACTGCAGTGACCTTTGCTTCTATCTATAAACACAATAAGTAAAATAAAAAAATTTAGACAATATTTTGATTTTTCCCATTTTAATAAAACGATTTCTTTTAACTAACAAAAATAACTTTTATACTTTTCCTATTTCGTTAAAAATTAGTCTGCCCTACTATTTAAGGGGCCGGGTTAGCTCAGTCGGTAGACTGTTCGGCTAGAAACCCGAGGTTCTTATTTCGATACCGGCCCTCGCCAACTCAGCGTATGAGTAGCACAGGGATCTGTGCGGTAAAGTGAGGAGCTGATGGTAGGTGTGGCGCTCCACCTCAGACGCAAAAACAATCTCCTTGGTCTAGCGCTAGTAAAAAGGGGATAGACTCCCTCGCTGATTGGCTTATACAGACTTTAGGCCGCCCCGACGACTTTACTATTTACCCATACCTGTGAGGAGAAAAGATGGAGTCATGCCTTTCTTATAGGTGTAGAATGCAATAATACTCACCTTGACAGGAAGGTTGTGACTAGTGTCCAGTCACCAGACAACAAAAAAGACATATAATAAATTCTGTTGCAGGTGACAGAAAATGGTCAAGTGTTCAAGTTTATATGGATAAAAATATTTGCAGTAAAACCATCAGCGAATTCAAACCTGTTAAACTCTGCTTAAAAAATTGACTGTCATACCGTCTCGTGCGGTGGGGTCGTTAAGTATATATCAAAATAACAATTTTAAAAAATTGATGCAGAAAAATAGATACATACATATAGATACACATATATATTTTTATTTCTCCACACACACACACACACATATATATACATATATATGTATTCATATTACATACATACACATATATATATATATATATACATATATATGTATATACATACACACACATATATATATACATATATATATATGTATATACAAACACACACATATATATATACATATATATATATGTATATACAAACACACACATATATATATACATATATATATGTATATACATACACACACATATATATATACATATATATGTATATACATACACATATATATATGTATATATATATATGTATATACTATATGTATATATATATGTATATACATACACACATATATTATATATGTATATATATATATGTATATACATACACACACATATATATATGTATATAATATATGTATATACATACACACATCATATATATTGTATATATATATTATACATACAACACATATATATATAACATATATATATATACATACACACACATATATATATACATATATATATGTATATACATACACACACATATTATATATATATATATATGTATATACATACACACACATATATATATACATATATATTATCATATTACATACACACGCACATATATATACATATATATGTATTCATATTACATACACACACATACATATATATATATATTCATATTACATACACACACATATATATATACATATATATGTATTCATATTAATACAACACACACATATATATATACATTATATTATTCATATACATACACATATATACACACACATATATATATACATATATATGTATCATATTACATACACATATAAACACACACATATATATATTCATATTACATCACATATACACACACATATATATGTATTCATATAACACACATATATATACGTATATATCTATTCATATCAACACACACACACATATATACCTATATATGTATTCCTATCACACACACACACACATATACTATTATATGTATTCCTATCACACACACACACACATATATACCTATATATGTATTCCTATCACACACACACAAATATATATACGTATATATCTATTCATATCACACACACATATATATATACCTATATATGTATTCCTATCACACATATACACACACAAATATACGTATACATGTATTCATATCACACATGCACACACACACACATATGTATACATGTATTCATCTCTCTCTCTCTCTCACTCACACACACACACACACACACACACACACACACATATATATATATAAATGGAGCTAGATGATATGAATGGATGTTCATAGATGAAAGAAATTTTTCTGTTGGCATAGATTCAGTATGAAATACCGCCATCATTCTAAAAACCTGGCAGATTCAAAGATATTTTTCTATTACTCACCAAAGGCCAACTTGTGGGTCATGTTTATCCCCTCCATCTACACCACAAAAATATTCAGTGGCACATGCATTTGATACTGGGGGGGGGGAGTAGCTTTGAATAAAATTCATGAGTATACAGCAACACACCGATGCTTATAAACGTTGAGGTTACATTGTATCAGTTTGTTTTTTTCATTATCATAAGTCAGTGAGGTTATTTACTAACCCCGCCAACTCAGGGATCTGTGCAGTAAAGTAAGGAGCTGATGGTAGGTGTAGATAGAGTCCCTCACTGTCTGGCTGATACCGACTTTAGGCAACCCGGACGACGGCTATTGGATACATGAGATTTAGAGAATTTCAAATTATGCTCATTAGCACAATCCGGGCGTCCTATCATGGAGTAATGGTTAGCAAGCTAGTCTCGCAGATTAACATACCTATCCCCAGGGTATGATCGCAACGTGAAATGGATTTGAACTCGTGTCACCGTGTTCGTTACCTACGACGATAACGATTACACAACGGATGACCGATTAGTGATTATTCTGGTTTGGTTTGTTTTGTTTTACGGCATATCAACCTCAGTGGGTCATTTAATGCCGACAAAGTTTTTAAATAAATTCATTCTTAAAGGGTACTCAATTTTTTTATAAACACATTTGTGTATTTAACCAATAGATGGGGCCCTAACAGGTATTTCCACTTCCGGTCAGTGGGCAGGCCAGCAATGGTGATGAAGGGGTGCTCGACTCTCACTTGACCTCCAAAACTAGTACCTCACCATCAGTTAGAGTTTAACGTCATACCCAGGGCATGAAGACACTCAGCCACCGCCTTTTAGCACCCATGTGATAAAAGATGTTTGGGGATTCCATAAGGGCAATAGTGTTGGGGACAAGGTCATGGGTACGGGCTAAAAAATAAAGGTTACATTGTATCAGTTTGTTTTTTTTCATTATCATAAGTCAGTGAGGTTATTTACTTACCCAAGTCTGGCACAAGGTCAAGGGTACGGGCTAAAAAAAACACTCACTAACAATCGTCTGCTAGATTGGCTTATATCTTTATAACTTTCCCCCACTTTTCTGTCTGTCTGTCTGTCTGTCTCTCTTTCGTTCTCTCTTTCGTTCTCTCATTTTGATCAAGCCAATAAAAAAAAAAATTGGCCGGACATGTATTCATGCTTCTGCACACGTTTTTTGAAGCAAAAAAAAAAACGCATTCCGTATTTGGACTAAGCAATTTTTACCTTATTAATACAAAGCGTTCGGCTAGAAACCACATGGTTTCTAGTTCGATTCCGGTCCTCGCCAACTCAGCGTATGAGTAGCAGAGGGATCTGTGCGGTAAAGTAAGGAGCTGATGATAAATTATGAAACACGTCTTGGGCATTGCACCCTTTATTGCCTTCCCCATTACTTTAAATAAAAGGAAACTTCAATGTATATATATATATATATATATATATATTGGTATAAGGATCTTCAGGGTTAAATCGACTGAATTAATCAAGATATTGATTAATTACTGTAATTAATCAATATGTTGATTAATTCAGTGGATTTAATCTTGAAGACCCTTATGGTGAAACTCGAGTAGGTTATCTCTGTACACACTGTAATACTATACTTGGTTACTTGGTCCATAAAGGAGTACACCTCCACACTCCCCAGAGCTTCAGAACTGGAGCAACATGACTGGATGCAGTTTTGTGCTATATTATAGTCGGTTGAGCGTTCGGCTAGAAACCACATGGTTCCTAGTTTGATTCCGGTCCTCGCCAACTCAGCGTATGAGTAGCACAGGGATCTGTACGGTAAAGTAAGGAGCTGATGGTAGGTGTGGCGCTCCACCTCAGATGCAAAAACAATCTCCTTGGTCTAGCGCTAGTGAAAAGGGGATAGACTCACTCGCTAATACCGACTTTAGGCCGCCCCGACGACTTTATTTTACTTTATGTCGCGACAGTATTTTTCTTTCTTTCTTCGAAATTTGTTTTTTTTTTCCGTATATCATTATTTCTCTTTTAAAATTCTTCACAAAATTGTCACCAATCAACAACGATGAAAAAATACAAAAAAAAAAAAAAAAGAAAAAAGGAATTCATAAACAAAAAAAAATGAAAGAAATGAAAAGACAAGCACAGATTAGAATGTCAGCCTGACAGGTAGGGTTCGAATTACGCACAAAGCACTGTCCTGTCTATAGCTCTGCAGATGAGGCCTAATGTGCTGAAATGTACATACAGGAATCGACTTTTTCTCGATTTGTTTACGCTTTACATTTAAACCGATATACACGCCTAATTCATTTAGTTATAATTAATTAATTAACAAAATTAGGTATGACTTTAATTAAGCACATAATCTCCCACAAATTGTCGGCCTTCGCCATTTTCAAACACACTGTTTGACTACTTCATATATATATATATATATATATATATATATATATATATATCAAAATAAGTGTTTTTTGGCAGCATTTTTCTTTTAAACATGTTGTGTTAAACTGTATTGACAAATCTTGTCGGACTAGTTTTTGTTCAATCGTTTCTAATTTGTTACTACCTCAAACTTCCAATTCCTACGCTACTGCTCGTTTCCCTTAAAAACGAGACACGGAACATACCATCAGTTTCCTAACTGAAGATGGTAAATCGAATTGCCGAAAGCGCTCGTAATGAAACCTTTGGTGGACTGCTACACCAGTTCCACCCTGACACCAAAAAGATGGCCAGAAAATTAGAAAGGATCCAACAAAAACTTGTCAGACGAGAATTGTCGGTACAGCCTTTGGGTTATGGTGATTTTGCGGCCCCAGTGAAGCTGGGTCATAGGGAAGCTGGCACCTGCACCCCACAATTTGTTCCACTATGTGTTCACTCTTAGTATATAATGGTGTTGATATGGTATCAAAAATGAGAACCAAAGACTATTGTCCCCATCTTCATTGTTATCTGTACAACGTTTCGGCCGATATACCCTCCGGTCTTCTTCAGGTATTTCTTGTCGGACTCGGGAACTTTCCTGTCGTAATTGTGAAACTTCTTGTGGTAATCGGGAGCCATCACGGGACTTTGAACCCAACCCTTTATTCAATCTACGGGGGTATCCTGTTCTCATTCCGCTAACCATAGCTGGGGTAGGGGCGTTGTGTTAATCATTATTCTATGTTACTGTTGCCCTTGATCAGGATTGAACCTGCAATCAAGAGATAACTGTCACCTAGAACTGTCGTAACCTAACAACCTTATCCACTAGGTCCAATTGGACCATGTGTCCAATTGAACAATCCAGTGTGAATTTTGAGAACTTATAAACCTAATGTCTGGTTTTGGCTCGAATATCTACCTATTCACTTATGTATATTTTTTTTTACCTAGACTCATATTTAAAAAAAAATCTGATCTAGCCTTTTTAATTATGGATTCCCATATTGTATTAATTTCTATGCCCGGTCTACTTAAGGTAAGGCGTATTTTACGGAGGTAATGGACACACGTGCTTACACATTGGTTTACTTCACTGAACTGGATGTACAAGAAGGAATAGAGACAAATGGAAAAACGAAGTAGTGATTTACTATGTAGTTCTGGTGACGCAACTTACAGGCAGTAGCCCCATTTGCCCAAGTGACTATTTTAGTCGGTAAATCTCAACACATTGATATACTAATGCTTATTATGCTAATAATTGATTATTGATGAGTGAAGACTTGACTAAATATCTTCCCTACCTCAAAGCTTTCCAATAATGTGAAGTTGGAATTAACTGACCAGATGACAATGTCAATATGATGAGTGGCGAACGTGAACTTCAGCTGGAAAGTCAAGTGCCCGAAGTAGCAAGAGGCCCACGCAGAAGAAAAAATCTCGTTTTTGAACTTTTTGACACTCCGCATGCCTGTTATTCTATTAATAGACAGATAGGTAAGTTCAAGACGGTACTTCAAAGCACTAGAAATAAACACCCCTAATACATTTCTCTCAGCCCCCCCCCCTCTCTCTCTCTCTCTCTCTCTCTCTCTCTCTCTCTCTCTCTCTCTAAATAGCAGAGCTTTAGAATCAATATCTGATTAAGATTCTATGGGATATATTGTAAAGAGCCAATGACACTCTTTAACAAGGGTTCCTGATCAACGGCTAGTTCACTTCTGATCCATACGGTACTTAAAAGCACTAGAAATAAACAACCCTAATAGATCTCTCTCTCTCTCTCTCTCTCTCTCTCTCTCTCTCTCTCTCTCTCTCTCCTTTTATTTTTAAATAGCAGAGCTTTAGAAATCAATATCTGATTAAGATTCTATGGGATAGAGGGTAAAGAGCCACTGACACACTTTAACAAGGGTTCCTGATCAGCGACTAGTTCACGTCTGATCCATACGGTACTTAAAAACACTAGAAATACCCCCCTCTCTCTCTCTCTCTCTCTCTCTCTCTCTCTCTCTCTCATTTAAAAAAAATAGAGCTTTAGGAAGAAATATCTGATTAAGATTCTATGTGATAAAATACTAAAGAGCCAATGACACTCTTAAACGTGGGGCCCAGCTCAGTGGTATAGTATAAAATCCTATATTTTATATCCAAATATAGATAAACACTTCTTTTTCGAAACTTATAAAAAAACTTTAAAAAAATAGATTAAAAAAACATTTATACTTTAGTCAAAGTTTGATTGGACAAATCATGGTGTCCTTACAACTACGTCGGTGCGTAAGTGCCAAAAAAAAAAAACAGTTTACCATCCGAGCCTATTTGTAATTATAAATACGGACAAAAAGATTAACAAATTAAGATTCAATTTAGCTGCCAGACAGAACACGCGACGATCCGCGACCGACGACAACAACAAGTTCTTCTCAATTTAAGAAACAGATGTCCGAGTGAACGATTCGACTCAAAGTTCTATGATGGCTCCCGATTACGACAAGAAGATTCCCGAGTTTGAAAAGAAGATTCCCGAGTTTGAAAAGAAGGTTCCCGAGTTTGACAAAAAAATACCTGAAGAAGGCTAGAGGGCATATGTACAGATAACAATGAAGATGAGGACAATAGTCTGAATAACGCAGATAATGCCTGCAATTTATGCGATTGTTGATGCAGACAAACTATTTTTTTACAAATTTAAACCTGACTTCTGAGACATCCCATTTATTTGTGGTGTGATAATGATTGTGTTATGTTGCAATCCATTGAGAATAAATATGCACACACACACACATACGGATACACTACACATTACATACACATGCACTGCACACATATTGAAACACATGCAGATATACATTGAGAATAAACTAGGGTAGGTCGATTTTTCACTATTTTGAAATATACCAAAAATTAGATCTTTTACTTGCACCATATCTAGTTGTTTATCTACAATCTTTCGGATATTATTTTCTATGATTTTTGGGGGGTTTCCCAATCTCCACACTCAACGGCAAGCCTCTTAAGCCAGTAGAACAATTCACGTACCTAGGTGGTAATATCTCCTCCACAGAGAGCGATATTAATACATGGATAGCAAAGGCATGGTCAGCCACAAATAGTTTATCAGTCATATGGAGGTCCGATCTCCCTGGCAAGCTGAAGCGACAGTTCTTCCAGGCTGTGGTTGTGTCGGTGCTGCTGTATGGCTGCACCACCTGGACCCTAACAAAGCGTCTTGAGAATTAGCTAGATGGGAGCTGCACAAGAATGCTGCGTGCAGTCTTGAATAAGTCGTGGAAACAGCACCCACAAGGAAACAGCTGTACGGTCACCAGCCCCCCCCCCCATCTCACAAACTATCCGAGTGAGATGGACAAGGCATGCAGGGCACTGCTGGAGAAGCAAGGATGAACTCATAAGCGACGTTCTCCTGTGGAAGCCAACATATGGACATGCAAGTGTGGGGCGCCCAGCAAGGACCTACATTGACCAGTTATTTGAAGATGCTGAAGGAGCTTCCAGGTGTAATGAATGATAGGGAAGGTTGGCGAAAGATTGTCATGGATACCCGTGCTGCATGCGCGACATGATGATGACTTGCACCATTGTTTGAGGAAATAGCAAAATTTAACCTTTAAAAATGAGGATTTTTAGGGCCTTTTAATATCTTTGACGTTGTTTCCTCAAACAATGGTGCAAGTAAAAGATCTACTTTTTGGTATCAGTATTTAGTATACTAATACATGACTTTCGTATAGATGGACAATTTAATATTTCTAAAAAGTCAAAATTCGACACACTATATACACACACTAAAACACACACCTACAGATACACTCACTAGAGATTACATACTACACACACTGAAATATACACACTATACACACAAACAATACCTTCATACTAAAAAAACTACACACACACTACAAATTACACATTAAACACATTGAAACATATATACTTCATACACACTGGAACACATGTACAGTACACACATTGAAATACGCATGCACACATTAAAAGACACAATGAAACACACCCAAACGCTCTGTCAGCAGTGTTTAAAATACGCTGATCGTATCACCTGCAGAGGGATATGACACCCTCCCAATAAAATGTGTGTGTGTGTGTGGGGGGGGGTATGACATCAAACTGTATCTGATGGTGAGGCTCCAGTTCGGGAGATCTGGGGAGCGTTAAGTATGCCCTTTTTACATTACCCACCTCAAGTGGTGTAATGGTTAGCAAAGTAGATTTGCAGACCATTGTAAATGAGTTCGATTCTCATTCGGCGCTCCATACTTCTGGCCTTGTGCCCCATCTAAGCTTAGTAAATAACTATGTAATTGGAGAGCATAAGTGTTAAATTTACTTTGACATAAAATAACCCATTAAGAATTCACATGCCATAAAACCCAATAACCAATCTGCAGACATTCTTTTACTTAGATGACACATTCTCAAAGTCAGGGGTATTTGCCTCCCATCCCACCTATGAGGGCATGACACAAGGACATTTTTATGTGGGCCCATCCACAAGCCGAAGCTCATTTGTGGTAGGCACAAAAATACGTCGATTCCATCAACATCCCCCCTCAAGGGGGCACCTCAGGCGCTAGGCAATAAACCCAGCCCTGCCTCTTTAAGTCAAGGGGGCAGATATTGCCTAGGGGATAGCCCCCAGGGATTGACGCTATTAATTTAACCCAACCGGTCCAGTAGCCGAAGTGATTAGATATCCTTTACCGAGTACTTCCATCCACTTTTCCATTGTAATATAGACAATGGACGAGTGGATATAAGAATTAGTTAAACTAGCAAAATAAAAAACGCCCTCCAGTTGATGTAAAAATAGATTTTTAAAACATATTGCCTGAGGGGTGGGAGTAAAAAATTCAATGTCGGCAAGTTTGTACCCTAAGTAAGTAAAATCATCAAATTCATTAAAGGATTAAAAAATAAAACAATTTGAAATGGAAACTTTAAATATGCATAAAAATAAAACAAACTATATATAGATATATAATACCAGTCATGTATTTATTAAAACTTGTTTTAAAAAACAATGAGGACTGTCTAATGTTGCATGTTCAAATTTTGAGTGTATTTATTCTATGTTATGACGATGTTGGGTAATGTGACATAAGCAGTGATGTAGTTTTTGTTACAGACAAAAACCGGAAGCGAATCTCCATTATTAATAGATATATCCTTTAATCATGTACAGTACAATGAGAGCATGGACTGAATAAAGGGTTTTGTTTAAAATTCCTAATTCAAACTCAAATATAGACTTAACAATCTAGAGAGAGAGAGAGAGAGAGTGGGGTACATACTAGAGAGAGAAGATGGAAAAGACTTCTATTGCTCAGAAGCGGTGCACTTATTTACACCATCCTCCTAGGAACCACAAGGTTCTAGGTTCAATACTGACCCTCAACAATTCAGAGCATGAGTAGCAAAGCTTGGATCTGTGTGGTAAAGTGGGGAGCTGATGGTAGATGTAATGCTTCACCTCAGATGCAAAAACAATGTCCCTGGTCCAGCAGGAGTAAAAAGGAGATAGACCCTATTGAAGTCAGTCAGTCTACTATTGGTTTGAACAACAGCAACTGGCCAAGCACAACTGAATCATTGTCAAGACAACTGGAACTTATGGGAATTCAGAATAGTCCACTCATGCATTTGGCTGATTCCATTCCTTGATTGGCTGCTTGGTTTATATGATGTTCTGAGGCTTCATAAATAACCTGGCATTTTGCTGTAGTATTTGCAGCAAATCAGGTTCATATTAAGTTACGACTGCTTGCTGCCATGTCTTACCAATTCAAGGGTAATTGGAACTTGTATGATTATTCTACAAATCCCTTAACTTTCCGGCTTATATTGACAACTTAACTTTACTTTATATATTCAAGAACATTTGGTATTTTATATTCATAATATACATATTGTATTAAAAGAAGGTATACACATATTGTTCCATGGAAAAGCAGTATATGGAAGTAATGCAAAATGGAAAAAGAAGGCTTACTTGAAGTGTGTAGTTAATATAATGGTTTACCATTCCCTGACAGGGTCAGAGACAATGCTTTTACCAATCAAAGAACAGAGGCAAAAAGAAGTAAAAAAGACAAGTTGACCTAAGAACTGGTGAACAATATGCTGTGCATTCTTAATCATACATTTTAAAGATAGATTAGATAAATCTTTATTCCTGACAAAAATATTGTTAACAACATGCCATATATTCACTATTAAAATTTGAACTTTTTTTGGATGCTGACTTTTTTGTCAATTCTTTTCTGTAGTCTTCTGGAAATGTAAAAATTAGGGACTAACTTTAAGTAACTGATATAAAAGAATCATCCTCTCCGAGCGCATTTGCCATGTATCCCATACACAACAATAGTTTTATAGCTAAACTCTTTTAACACAACAAATTTGCGAATTTGTGCTTTTCTATTAATACTAGCAAATATATTCACCCTCCGGGTGCAAGTATTTAAGTTTTAATATAATAAAATATCATTAAATTAAAAAGGCTAATGAAACTGAATAAGAATGCAGATAAAAAAGATTTGGAACAGAGGGGGTATGATCGAAAAATAGAACAACTTTGAAACTAACTCTTCCATCATTTTCCATTACTCCCGTCTTTCATTGGTAAATTTTCCTAATTTAACTATTTAGTTAAAATAGGAAGTAAAGAATAAAATTACAGTTATTTCTTCTTGTTAATGGATTTCTTTTAAGATTTATCCCCGAGATTTTTGCTCATACTCATTAAGATAAAACCAAACAATTAGAAATCAATAATACTAAGCACATATTTATCAAAATCAAATTCTTAATATCAATATGCAAATTAGCCTTCCCATTCACACTGTAAACCGCTATTTTTTGCATATATAAATACAATTGCAAGTTATTAATATGTAGATATGGTCAACAGTCTTAATGATGTAAAACAATTTTATTATTAATTGAGGTTTAATTAAAAATAAAATCATGGATAATGAGATGTAAATAAGAAAGGGAATTGTGACTTGTATAGTAATATAGTTTCAGTTACAGACAGACAAACCCACAATCTCCATTATAATAAGATATTCCTCCAGAGATGTCTGTCATTTCCTGTACGTAATAACCCAACCTATTCATCACAGGCGTACAGTCAAATGTTGAAAGCATCTATTCTAGCTAGATAACCAAAGTTAAGCAACAGTGAGCATGTTCAGTACTTAGATAGGTGACCATTTAAGTCAACAATAGGAACTGCAAGAAAAAGCATATCAAAATGTTCGGCATTATATAAATCGTTGATATGTTGTAAAACAAAACAACCAGGTAGGATGTGACCCAAGGTCACAAGTTTGGGGCATCCAGTGAGGATCGTTCTCCATATTACATTAGTCAAGCAGTTATTCTGAGACTAACAACAACAAATAAGGGAATTAAAACTTAGTTTGACAATAAATGTTTGGGTGATTCCATGTCAAATCATCCAGAAAAAAGTAAAATTGTCACCCACCCCCTTCTATTTTTCTGAAATATTTTCCAGGTGTGGACTATGTTAACGTTAGACAATCCCCAAAGTTTGAGCTTCCAGTTAAAAACAATTGGCAGAGTTATTTCGATTTTTAGCTCTCCAAAAACACAATCAGAATAAAAGGTGTATCATAAAAATATTGAGATTAAAGCTGTATTGACCAAGATAGAAATGAACAATGAATGGAATGTTAATTTTTTCAGAATACAAGGTGTGTCATAAAAGTATTGAGATTGAAGCTGTATTGACCAAGATAGAAATGAACAATGAATGGAACGTTAGTTTTTTTCAGAATACAAGGTGTGTCATAAAAGTATTGAGATTGAAGCTGTATTGAGCAAGATAGAAATGAACAATGAATGGAACGTTAATTTTTTCAGAATACAAGGTGTGTCATAAAAATGCCAAGTTTGAAGCTGTATTTACCAAGATAGAAATGAACAATGGCTGGAACATTAGTTTTTTCAGAACAGAAGGTGTGTCATAAAAGTATTGAGATTGAAGCTGTATTTACCAAGATAGAAACGAACAATGAATGGAATGATATTTTTTTATGAATACAAGGAGTGTCATAACAGTATTGAGATTGAAGCTGTATTTACCAAGATAGCAATGAACAATGAATGGAATGTTAATTTTTAAGAATACAAGGTGTGTCATAAAAGTGCCGAGTTTGAAGCAGTATTTACCAAGATAGAAATGAAAAATGAATGGAACATTAATTTTTTTAGAATACAATGTGTGTCATAAAAGTGCTGAGTTAGAAGCAGTATTTACAGATAAAAATGAACAATGAATGTACTGTTATTTTTTTTCAGAATACAAGGTGTGTCAAAATTATAAAAAATCTCAATACTTTTTTTTTTATACACCTTGTATATGAGAATTCTTATAAGTCACCAGGAGAGCTCAATGTATAATAATTAATTTCATACAGAGCAATATTTACACTTCCAATAAGTGAGAAAACACAACAAACCATCATTTGGCTATTATAAATTTATTTCAGTGGGTACATTTATGAAAAAAGAGGGTAATCTGAACATTAGTTACATAAATGAGAGTAACCTCCCCTTGTTTGTTTCACTATGAGGAAGCCGTATGTTTTGGTTGGCCATTTTCATTTCACTGTAAATCTATACTGAAAATACGAATTTGTTTGAATCAATACAACTGCATGTTTTAACACAAAAATATCATAAAATGTGTTCTTAATTGTGCTTGCACATTTGTTATTAAGAACACATTTTATTATATTTTTGTGCTAAAACATGCATTTGCATTGATTCGAACAAATTCATATTTTCAATGAAGATTTACGGAGAAATGAAAATGGCCAACCAAAACATACGGCTTCATCAAAGTGAAACAAACAAGGGGAGGTTATTCTCATTTATGTAACTAATGTTAAGATTACCAAAACGAGACCAGTTATTTTCTAATCTAAGCTTAGTTCTGGCACAAGGCCAGAAGTATCGGTCACCCAGTGAGAATTTGACTCACTAGAAATGGTCTGCTAGTCTAGCTCACTAACAAATATACCAAGCGAGATGCCCAAGTGATGAATATGAGAATACCAAACTATTCTAGCTGACTAAACTCTTTCTTCTGTTATGTGTCGGCCTACAAATATACCATGGCATTTAATTGTGAGTTTTGGGAACCAGGTCAGGCTTGACGTTTTCTCTTGTTGACTGAATCTTTGACAAATTCAGCATAAAATACAAAGTGATGGCTGAAGGTGTCAGACCTTTCAGACAAGACGAGCTCATTTAAAGTGAGTAGGCTGTGTGCAAAAGGCCAATGTGCTGATCCTGTGAAAAGCTTTGCATAGGTG
>CM042167.1:5635293-5752793 GCA_023376005.1 Doryteuthis pealeii
TTGTAAATCAATGCATTTTGCATATAAGTGAAAATTCGGTTATTTCCTATAACTCCAACATAAACAAAGGGGAACCACTCTTGACCGATAAATTATTTAATAATTTTCCCATTAAACTAACCCTAAACCCTAACCCTAACCCCGTCTTCTTTTTTCCTAGTAGATCAATAAATAAATCGATGTTGCTTGTAAATCAATGCATTTTGCATATAAGTGAAAATTCTTTGCTTGGAATCTAGGAATGACAAGAACAAAAATATATCTTTTATGGATTGTTGCTTGGATTTTATGGCATGTCAACCCTTGTTGGCTTATTTTATGCTGAAGACATGTTAGGTTGGTTACTTGCTTGGGTTTTATGTCATGTCAATACTTGTTGGGTTATTTAATGCCGAAGACATTTTGTACTGTTCATTCTTTAAGGGTATTGAAAATTCTTTTTTTCTTTCTGGATTTTATGGCATGTCAACACGTGTAGGGTTATTTTATGCTGAAGACATTTTGTTTTGTTCATTCTTGAAGGGCCCGGGAGGACAGGCTCTTAAATACACAGTTAATATGTACATCCGGTCTTCTTACTCTGGTCTGGCATTGCCCGTTTAGAACTTCAATATTCACCAGCATTTTGAGTATGCGTCAATACTGTTTACATCCGGGTTACTGCCAACAGCACTTCAGCGATGAGGAGGTAGTGAATTCAAATATCCGTGGCCACTCGCCACACTCCCCCCCTTTGCACAGGCCAAACATATCCAGATGCGCTTTGTTCGTGGGAGTTGGGAATCTTCTCGTCCACAGTTCTGCCTTTGAATTTCGCTACATTGCCTTACCAAAGCTAAAGAGTGCAATCTGCCCTACTATTTACTCATAGCTGGGGAGAGCATAGATGGATTGAATTTTTTCACTAGTGCATTAGTACAAAGAAAAAACCAAACAACATTGGCTGAAATGTTGTGTATATAACAATAAAGATAAGGACAAAAGTCTGAAAAATCTAAATAGAACAAATTACTAACAAATATCTATGATATCATCACTTAGTTGTTTCTTTTTTACCAAAGCAAAACTGCTGACTTTATTTTAGTTCTCTTAGACATGAATTTTTATTGTCAGAAATTTTCAGAATTTTACGTATCTCAGTGTTCTGTGGGTATATCCTGTTATCTGTTTTGTCTGTAAGTTTTATATCAGAACAAAAGATTTCTTTATACATTCCCATAACAATTATTTCAAATTGCAGGATTTGAACAGCTTTTTAAGTCCATTTCTTATCAGGATATCTACCTATCTGATTTTATTCTTATCTATGTCAATCTGTTCATATCTATCTATCTATCAGTCTAAATATGTCCATATCTTTCATTCTATCTAAACCAGTTCATATCTATCCCATTAGCTTCATATCTATATCTATTTATCTGTCACATTAGCTTTGTATCTATCTATCTATCTCCTATGAACTTCATACCTATCAATCTATTTATCAATCCATATATCTATCTCATTAGCTTCATATATATCTATCTATTTATCTATATATCCCATTAGCTTAATATCTATCTATCTATCCATATAAATCTGTTCATATCTATCTATCCCATTAGCTTCATATCTATATCTATTTATCTGTCTCATTAGCTTTGTATCTATCTATCTATCCTATGAGCTTCATATCTATCAATCTATTTATCTATCCATATATCTATATCATTATCTTCATATATTCTAACTCATTAGCTCATATATATCTATCTATTTATCTACATATCCCACTAGCTTCATATCTATCTATCAATATAATCTGTTCATATCTATCTATCAGTCTAAATATGTCCATATCTTTCATTCTATCTAAATCAGTTCATATCTATCTATCCCATTAGCTTCATATCTATATCTATTTATCTGTCACATTAGCTTCGTATCTATCTGTCTATCCTATCAGCTTCATCTCTATCAATCTATTTATCTATCCATATATCTATCTCATTAGCTTCATATATATCTATCTATTTATCTATATATCCCATTAGCTTAATATCTATCTATCTATCCATATAAATCTGTTCATATCTATCTATCCCATTAGCTTCATATCTATATCTATTTATCTGTCTCATTAGCTTCGTATCTATCTATCTATCCTATGAGCTTCATATCTATCAATCTATTTATCTATCCATATATCTATATCATTATCTTCATATATATCTATCTCATTAGCTTCATATATATCTATTTATCTATATATCCCATTAGCTTCATATCTATCTATCTATATAAATCTGTTCATATATATCTATCCCATTAGCTTCATATTTATCTATGTATATAAATCTGTTCATATCTATCTATCCCATTAGCTTCATATTTATCTATGTATATAAATCTGTTCATATCTATCTATCCCATTAGCTTCATATTTATCTATGTATATAAATCTGTTCATATCTATCTATCCCATTAGCTTCATATTTATCTATCTATATAAATCTGTTCATATCTATATATCCCATTAGCTTAATATCTATCTATATAAATTTGTTCATATCTATATATCCCATTAGCTTAATATCTATCTATATAAATTTGTTCATATTATCTATCCCATTAGCTTCATATCTATCAATATAAGTCTGTTTCTATCTATCTATCTCATTAGCTTCATATCTATCTATCTATATAAATCTGTTCATATCTATCTATCTCATTAGCTTCATATCTATCTATATATCCCATTAGCTTCATATCCATCTATCTATCACTTTGTTCATATCTATCTATCTATTCACTCCAGTCTGTTCAATTATTCAATTCTCCCCCACCCCACCATCACTTCTTTTACATTATATTCTCTCTCTCTTTTTCCAAAACATCTTACATCTTACCTGACACTTTCACTTTCAACTCTCACTTTTATCTCTATTTTTTAAAACTCTCACTCATTCCACACCCACCCCACTCATCTTTTCTGCTCTCCCCTCCTCTTTCTTCTTTAGCTCCTTCTTTCTTTCAATTGGCTCTTGGTCCTATTTGCTGAGGCAAATCAGCCAATCGTATCTCTGGGTCATTAGATCCATATCTGTGCAATGACTCTACGCCTGAGTGAACACCACTTGAGAGGAAATCGGATGACCAGCATCCTCATCATCCATGGCTCCTGATTCATCCGTTCGTGCATAATTGGAAGAAATGGCTATAAAACTTACATGGTGCATGCACATGGGACTTGGGGAGGTAGTGAGCGAAAAGGGGACATTTTTTCAACAATTTGTGACATTTCCAAACATAAACACAAACCAAATTGAGGTGTGACCTCAAAATAATAATATCTCCTTGCCTTTTCTCCGATCAAAATCATCCTACAAGAGGGAAATGGAATGAGGAGAAAGGGAATAAATACACATGCATGCTCACACACACACACACACACACAACACACATATAATATATATATATATATATATATATATATATATATATATGCATATGTAAGTTGAAAAATGAAAGTGAATCCAACAATATGTTGAAAAATTAAAGAAATAAAGGAAATAAAATGTTGAATGGATAAAAATTGTTTATTGGAGTGCCAACATGTGTTTCGACTGAGAGTAAAATAAAATAATAATAATAGAAAAGAATATAAGAAGTTTTTTTAATTTGTTTTCTCCGATCAAAATCATCCTTTAAGAGGGAAAGAGAATGAGGAGAAAAGGAATAAATACACATGCATGCTCACACACACCTATATATATATATATATATATATATTATATATATATGCATATGTAAGTTGAAAAATGGAAGTGAATCCAACAATATGTTGAAAAATTAAAGAAATAAAAGAAAAGAAAATGTTGAATGGATAGAAATTGTTTATTGGAGTGCCAACACGTGTTTCGATCGAGAATGAAATAAAATAATGATAATAGAAAAAAATATAAAAAGTTTTTAAATTTTTTTCTCCGATCAAAATCAGCCTTCAAGAGGGAAAGAGAATGAGGGAAAAGGAATAAATACACATGCATGCTCCCACACACACACACACACACCACATATATATATATATATATATATATATATATATGTAGTTGAAAAATGAAAAGTGAATCCAACAATATGTTGAAAAATTAAAGAAATAAAAGAAAGAAAATGTTGAATGGATAGAAATTGTTTATTGGAGTGCCAACACGTGTTTCGATCGAGAATGAAATAAAATCTTATTATAATGGAGATTGTGTGTTTGTCTGTCTGAAGCCGAAACTAAATCACTACTCAAGTCACAATTCCCTTAGTTATTGACGTCACATTCACCATGAATTTATTTTTATTTAAACCTCAGTTATTGATAAAATTGTTATACCTTATTAATACTTTTGACTTTATCTACATTCTAATAACATGCAATTGTATTTATATATGCAACAAAATAGCCGGTTACAGTGTGAACAGGAAAGCTAATTTGCATATTGATATTAAAAGTTTAATTTTATTAAATATGCGCTTGGTATTACTGATTTCTAATTGTTTGTTTTTTTCTTAATGAATATGAGCAAAAGACTCGGGGATAAATCTTAAAAGAAATCCTTTAATAAAAAGAAATAACAGTAATTTTATTCTTTACTTCCTAATTTAACTAAATAGTTAAATTAGGAAAATTCAGCAATGAAAGGAGGGAGTGATGAAAAATGATGGAAGACTTAGTTTCAAAGTTGTTCTATTCTTCGATTATACCCCCTCTGTTTCAAATCATTTTATTTGGATTTTTATTTAGTTTCAAAAGTATTTCAAATTTAACATATTTTATTACATTAAAATTCTAATACTTGCACCCGGAGGGTGCATATATTTGCTAGTAATAATAATAGAAAAAAATATAAAAAGTTTTTTAATTTTTTTTCTCCGATCAAAATCAGCCTTCAAAAGGGAAAGGGAATGAGGGAAAAGAGAATAAATACACATGCATGCTCACATAGAAAAAATATAAAAAAATTTTAATTATCCAGAAGAACAACCAATCAGGGCAAGATATTTGATATTTTAAATTAAAACAGTAAGAATACAGAGAATCTTTTTATATCTTATTCATTATTATTATCATTTTATCTTATTTTGTATTTAAAATAATGATAAATAGAATACCAGGAGTACAAGGACAATCTCTTGGTCGAAACACATGTTTATATTATATATATATATATATATATATATATATATACTATAAGAAGATGAATAAGTAACATCATTTTATAATGGATCAAAGTGCTCAATATAAAAACTGAGCATCTAAAAAGAGGATTTTTAAAAGTATTAGACTATATATATATATATATATATATATATATATATATGTGTGGTGTGTGTGTGTATATATATTTACCAACCTCTCTGCACAAGCAGGATGTGACACAATTGTCAATTTTTTAAGAAAAGTTTAACAGGTTTAAATTCAGAGTTTTCCTTCTCCACGACTGGTTATCTAGTCAAGGTTAAAGAGCCCTGTCTGACCCACTATTTACCCATACATGGAGGGAGAGTTGCTGGATGCATGCCTTTTCCAAGGGTACTATCACTATGGGAAATGTAAAAGGCCTCATCCAGGATTTGAACTCAGATCGATGAGTCCAGACTAATATATATATATGATGGACTCTCCTGTCGATTTCGACCTACGAGTGTTCATACAATGAACATCCACACAGTGATTTGTTTATAGTGGTGAAGACTTGGATTGGACCATCCACACTTTTTGGCACAGTCGATAGGAAAGAATTGGTGCATCAAGGGTTGCCACAAACCCAATCAACGACCGGCCTCAGGAATTTTTAATTCAGAGTTATCCCTCTAGACTAGTTACTTACCCAAGGCTGAAGGGCCCAGTCTGTCCTACTATTTAACCCATAGCTGGAGGGAGAATATATGGATTCATACTTTTCCCAAGGGTATTAGCGCCATGTGAAATGCCAACAGCTTCGTCTAGGTATTGAACTCGAATCGACGAGTTCATTTTCCATGACTCTAACCACTAGCCCACGCACCTCCATATATATATATATGAAATTATGAACTCTTTGAAGGCTGTTACTTTTTTCACTTTTCCGTCTGATGATTGTGCACACCATATGAAACTTAAGTAATGGATTTTCTTGCAAACTTTTCTCATTTGCATCTATCTTTATGTATTTTTTCTACTGGGTCTTGACTAAAATCTGAATTTTGTTATAAGATTTATATTTTGATATATCAAGAAATACACCTGAAATATTCACCTGACCATATCATCAGTGATGTTTATCCAAGGATCATAAGGTATTTCGGGTCTTACAACATCATTCACCTTCACCTAGGTGACCCAGTTGGTGCGATATCTCAGACAGCAAACAAAACTATGAAGACATTTTTATGTGTGGAATCAGTAAAACCTCCAATCAAATACGTTTCCACACTCTCCCCACACTCCCCCCTGATAAGAAAGGAAAAATCCAAACAGATGTCATATTTCCTCTTGTCTCCCTCACCCATCTCTCTCTCTTTTTCGCTTCCCCTCTTTCTTTCTCTCTCTCTCTTTCTCTCTCATCTTTCTGTCTCTTCTCTCTCTCTTGGTATTTCTTTCTTTCTCTCTCCCTCTCTCTTCTCTCTCTCTCTCCTCTCGCTTCCCCTCTTTCTTTCTTTCTTTCTCTTTTACTCTCTCTTTCTCTCACACTCTTTCTGTCTCTTTTTGTCTCTCTTGGTGTCTCTCTCTCTCCCCTTCTTTCTTTCTTTCTCTCTCTTTCTCTCTCACTCTTTCTGTCTCTTTTCTCTCTCTATTGGTCTTTCTTTCTCTCCCCCTCTCTCTCCTCTCGCTTCCCCTCTTTCTTTCTCTCTCTCTCTTTCACTCTCTTTCTCTCTCACTCTTTCTGTCTCTTTTTTCTCTCTCTTGGTCTTTCTTTCTCCCCTCTCTTTCTATCTCTCTCGCTTCCCTTCTTTCTCTCTCTCACTTTTACTCTCTCTTTCTCTCTCACTCTTCTATCTTTTTCTCTCTCTATTGGTCTTTCTTTCTCTCCCCCCTCTCTCTCCTCTCGCTTCCCTCTTTCTTTCTCTCTCTCTTTCACTCTCTCTTTCTCTCTCACTCTTTCTGTCTCTTTTTCTCTCTCTTGGTCTTTCTTTCTCTCTCCTCTCTTTCTATCTCTCTCGCTTCCCTTCTTTCTTTCTCTCTCTCTCACTTTCTCTCTCACTCTTTCTGTCTTTTTTCTCTCTCTTGGTTTTCCTTTCTCCACCCTCTCTCTCTTCCCCCTTTCTTTCTCTCTCTCTCTCCTTTTACTATCTCTTTCTCTCTCACTCTTTCTGTCTCTTTTTCTCTCTCTCTCTTGGTCTTGCTCCCCCCCACTCTCTCTATTAGAAGCCCAGAAACTTTGACATTCAGAAAAGATTAACTTGCAGGTATTTTCTAATGTGTCTCTAAAAAATGTCCAAGTATGTGATATTAAATATTCTGTCCACAACAAACAAAAAAAAAATAGTTACAGCCATCCAGAGAGAGAGAGAGAGAGAGAGAGAGAGAGAGAGAGAGAGAGAGAAAGAGAGAGAGAGAGAGAGAGAGAGCAAACAAAAACAGACTATGCGTAACTCCATCCCCTCTCCAGCCCAAAATTATTCCAAATAAAACCATCCAAGGAGAAGAGAGAGAAAAAAAACAACAAAAAAACAGATTATGCACCACACCACACCATCCCCTCAAAACACAAAAAACCTTAGTACTAAATAAAAAATCTATATGCATGTATGTGCATGTGATTTGGCTGACCCCTCTGCCATGAAGACGATGCAAAATTAAGTAAATTTTGAAGTGGAGTACAACGTAAGTATCGTATTCTCTGAGAAAGAGAACAAGACATTGTCTTGCCTGCCAGAATCGAACCCACATCTTCCAAATGCAAAAAAAAAAGAAGACTTAGGCATTGCACAGATGCGAGGTTCCACTCAGTTGTCCGGATGATTGTCCTGACCAAATTGCTTCTAGCTCAGGTACCCTGGATGTTGAAAGCTACGTCCATGAATAGTGGGAGTCCAAAAAAGACAGATCGGAGTGGCATGTGCACCTGACTGACCCACAAAGCAAAGGAGGAAAAGGAAAAAAGAAAGACAGACAGGTGATGAAAGATTACTTTACCAGTTAACATCGGACTTGATTGCAGACACCCCCCTCAACAAAGAACTTTTTTTTCAACAAATATATATATATATATATATATATATAGCGTGGGATTGGCATGGTTTCAGCTTTTACTAGAACAGTGTGCCAAAGTGCAGTATTATTGGGAGAGTGCTCAATATAAAAAATAGAGCTATTATATAATATAATAAAATAAATATATAAAGGTTTTATATATTTATTTATTTGACCATTTGAAATTTTTGATTTTCCTTGCATTTGAACTTAAAAATCCAACATCACCTGACGAATGTTTGCGGTTATGCATGCATGAAACCAAATGCTCGTGACTGTTCCTTTGTCAAATAAATAAATATATAAAACCTTTATATATTTATTTTATATATATGGGAGTAAATATGGAAATAAATCCGACAATATTAAGAAATTTGAAAAAACAAGTGTTCCAAAAATAAGATGAATTTATTTATCGACGCTTAAACGTTTCGGTTTCATTAAACCTTCATCAGGTGAAGAAATTGATGGATGTTTTATAGATGACAGGAGATAAAAAAAATCTTTAGAAAATTTTTTTGTTGTGTAACTGTATTTGTTCAGCGTCATATTTTTGAAAGACGAGTCGTGATCCGCACATGCGAAGATGTCATGACGCGGGATGTAACTCGAAGATATGCATTCAACAAAAGACAAGAAAAAGTATTAATGGACTTTCTTCACCCCATAATACATCCTGATGAAGGTTTAATGAAACCGAAACGTTTAAGCATTGATAAATAAATTCATCTTATTTTTGGAACACTTGTTTTTTCAAAACTTCTAATATATATATATATATATATATACAATAGTATTAATACTTTTGGGCAAACGATTACATGAAAATATATAAGAACATTTCTAAACAAATGTTCAATACTTTTATTGAAGCAGCGTTGGTATAAAACCTAAAATATTAAAGATTAATGACCATTAGTCTGAGTTTCAGACATTTGGACAATGCAGTCATTAGAGGGTTACTACAATTTGAGAGCTTTTTTATTCAGTTTTTTACATAGTGGAAGTGTGTATTTGTTTGGGGTGAAAAAGAAGGTGAAAGAAAAAATCTAAATACACACACATACAAATACACACACATATATATGTACTAGAAGAGGCTACCAGGCGCCACCTGGGTAAAGAGGGGGGTAAAAAGGTAGTCTCGTAGATCCATTATTGTTGAATCATGAGTTCAATCCTCACAGGATGACCCATTAAAATCCCTATGTAAAAAAAGATGTTGCATTGATCTAGAAAATTTGAAAAGAAAAATTAATGTCTCCTATTTAAAATACTAAATGCAAAAATTCCATGCCGTTATCATTTAAATTTTATTTTTGTAATTATCTTCGCAAATATAAATCAAATCTTCATTATTTTTGTTCAAAAACCAAGCCCTGACGATATTTAACGTGTATATATATTCACTTTGAGGTTAATTGTTTTATTTTCAAAGTTTCCTCCGGACATACTCATACACACAACTGCCCTTTTTATATGTACTAACAAAATAAAAAGCGCCCTCTGGGCAATGTAAAAATAGATTTTTGAAACATATTGCCTGAGGAGTGGGAGTAAAAAATTCAATGTCAGCGAGTTTGTACCCTAAGTAAGTAAAATCATCAAATTCATTAAAGGATTAAAAAAAAACAATTTGAAATGTAAACTTTAAATATATATTAAAATAAAACAAACTATATATAGATATATAATACCAGTCATGTATTTATTAAAAGTTGTTTTAAAAAAACAATGAGGACTGTCTAATGTTGCATGTTCAAATTTTGAGTGTATTTATTTTATGTTATGATGATTTTGGGTAATGTGACGTAAGCAGTGACATAGTTTTTGTTACAGACAAAAACCGGAAGCGAATCTCCATTATTAATAAATAGAAGATAGATGTAAATATGTATATGTTATGAAAAGTTCTTTATTAAAACCAACAATTAATTGCTAAAAAAGTGCCCAGGAGCCGTACCAGTGGTATGGTAGCTAATGTGATGGACAGCAACATCTTAGTAAGCAAGTTCACACTATTATGGCCTATTATGTTCACTTTTTGACCAATACCATTGGGAAAGGCATGAACCCCATTATCTTCCCAGCCATGGGTTATTCTACAAGAATGGTTTTGGCATTACATAACTCATATAACTTGATATGCCATTAACCAAACCAGCTCTGTGTGGACACTAGTTGCTGTCTAGAACACTTACCTAAAGCAACGAATGGCAAGAGATGATAATAATAATAATAATAATAATAATAATAATGAGTTTTTCACATCAGCATCTCCTTCTGTCTCCAGGACTCTTCTGAGTATTCTAGCCAATTGCAGCCGTGCAGTAGTCTAGATGGTCTCAATTCTTCCTCTGATTTCCAGATCCTCCAGTCTTTTTGCCAAGTTTATTGGGACTGTTCCAAGTGCACCAACTACAATTGGCATCACTTTCACTCTCATGTTCCACAGCTTTTTCAATTCTCTGGCAAGGTCCAGGTATTTATCAATCTTTTCATTATTCTTCAGCTTCACCCTGTGATCTGCTGGAATCGGAAAGTCCACCAGTTGACACGTTCTCTTTTTTTTTTGTTAATCAACACTAGGTCTGGTCTCCTGGCTGGGATAGGGTGATCCATCTTTATCTCAAAGTCACAGAGAATGTTATGCATTTTATTCTCAAGAACAGATTATTTAAAACTCTTAACGTCCTATACCACCTCATTCCTCCCAGCCAGAAGTAACATTCATTTTCCTAATCAGTTCCAAATGATAGCCTTTGTTTAAATGTAATATTAAACATGTAGAAGTCTTTGATTTAAAGAAAATAACAGGTAACTTTAAATGAAAAGGCCATTTTTAGCCATTTTTTTAATATATCCTTATTGGAATGGGCTCTGGACTTGGAAAATTTTCAACAGGATGTTAAGAGTTAAATTCCCGGTTTTGGGTGGTGGGCAGAAAGTCAGGGTTCACTTTCATATAGCAGTTATATTGTAAACTGCACTCATTTTTTAAAATCTAAAAACGATTAATATTTTTCAAGACTAACAGATTTCCTCGGGGAGTCTTTGTGACGTAACGGCTAACGTGCTGGATGCCAATATCACAGTAAGCAAGTTTTTAACTCCAGTTGCACCATTATGTTCATTTTCAGACTAATACCCTTGGGAAAGGTATGAACATCCCTCATACCCCAGCTTTGGGTAAGATAGTATTACTACTGTTGCAGGAGATTTTTCCTGCTTTTGTAAACTTATTGCTCTCTAATATAATTTTTAATGTCTTTTTTAAAAATTATTTATCTGAATTTTTGAGGAATACTGAGAAAGGAAAATGTGTAGAAGGAAGGAAATGAAAAAAAAAAGAAAGAAAAATAATACAGAGAAAGAAAAATGTCCAGAAAAAAAAAAGAAAAGAAAGAAAGACTTAGAAAGAAAAATGTGCAGAAGGAAGGTAATGAAGTAAGAAAGAAAGAAAGAAAAATAATACTGGGAAAGAAAAATGTCCAGGAAAAAAGAAAAAAACGAAGGAAGAAAGAAATACTAATAAAGAAAAATGTCCAGAAAGAAAGAAGGGGAATACTGAAAAGAAAAATGTCCACAAAGAAAGAAAAGAAGAAATGAAGAAACAAAGAAAGGAATACTGAAAAAGAAAAATTTCCAGAAAGAAGGAAAAAAAGTAAAAGAAAGAAAATATCCAGAAAGAAAGAAAGAAATTCGGAGAAAGAAAAATATCAACAAAAAAAAAAAAAAAAAAAAAAGCAAAAAAGGAAGAAAAAAAAAGGAATACTGAAAAGAAAGATTTTCAGAAAGAAGGAAAGAAAGAAAGAAAGAAAGGAATAGTGAGAAAGAAAATGTCAAAAAGAAAGAAAGAAAGAAAGAAAGAAGGGAATAGTGAGAAAGAAAATGTCCAGAAAGATGGAAAGAAAGAAAGAAATAGTGAGAAAGAAAAATGCCAAAAAGAAAGAAAGAAAAAGAAAGAAACAAATAGTGAGAAAGAAATGTCCAGAAATAAAGAAAGAAAAGAAGAAAGGTAGAAAGATAAACAGTTAGTGAGTGAAAGAGGATTGTCAAAAGAAAAATGAGGAAAGAAAGAGTGAGTGAGAGAGAGAGAGAGGGGAGACAGAGGGGAGACAGAGAGGGGATAGTGAGAGAAAGATAGGGAAAAGAAGAAAGAGAGTGAGTGAGAGTGGATAGTCAGATGAAGAAAGAAAGAGTGAATGAGTGAGAGAGAGAGGATAGTGAGAGAAAGATAGGGAAAGGAAGAAAAGAAGAAAGAGAGTGAGTAAGAGGAAGACAGAGATAGAAAGCAAATGTAAATCTAAGAAATCCCCCATCAAAATCAAATCTGACCAGATCTCCGCGGAAAGAAGAGAAGAGACAGATTGAGAGAAGCCATTCTTTAAAACGTGAAGATTTCTGATGAGAAACAATCAACAGTCCATAATTATCTTGTTTAAAGCATCATGATACCTGGCGTTGGCAGGGAGGGGCTGGTGTCCATGACGAGATGGGCATACTCCTCACGCCACCCTCGTACACTTGTGGCCGGGCTAAAGTTGGTGTGTGGGGATTTTACAAGCTGCGGACCCAATTTCACACTCACTGCTTTGACCTTATTTCTCTGCTGGTTGCGTTAATGCCAAATCTCTCATAGACATGTTGACTGCGACTGACTTTCACCATCTCCTCTCTTCAAGTTCCAGGATAAAAATTGATACACGTGAATATTGATGGTCATAATCATCTCACTGATACCTCATAAATATATACATATGTATGAACACGTGCGTGGTAGACCATCAATTATTGGATGACAGAAAGTGTTCCTGATATTATCAAGAAAAAGTGGTATGAAAATACAATTGAGTGGGCTAGGCACAGATTTTGGCTATTTTGGAAGTTTATTACAAGGGCCGGGTTAGCCGAGTCCGTAGAGTGTTCGCCTAGGAACCTAGCGGTTCCTAGTTTGATACCAACCCTCGCCAACTCAGAGAATAAGTAGCACAGGGATCTGTGCGGTAAATTAAGGAGCTGATGGTAGGTGTGGTGCTCCACTTGAGACACAAAATCTTCTTGGTCTAGCGCTAGTAAAAAGGGATAGACTCCCTCGCTGATTGGCTGATATCGACTTTAGGCCACCCCGACGACTTACTTAGAGTGAGGATTGTATTCTTACTGTATCTGTATCATTAAAGCTCACAACTGAATCAAATGCATTGACTAGGAAGGAGACTATGTTGAAAAATAAATATACTAGGATACTGGCCTTTGCCAACTCAGCGTATGAGTAACACAGGGATCTGTGCGGTAAAGTAAGGAGCTGATGGTAGGTGTGGTGCTCCACTTCAGATGCAAAAACAATTTTCTTGGTCTAGTGCTAGTAAAAAGGGGATAGACTCCCTCGCTGACATCGACTTTAGGTTGACCCAACTACTTTAATTTTACTTATAAGATTTACAACTGCTAAAAGAAACATGTTTTTAGCAACTTGTTGATGCGTCCGATAAAATCTTTGTTTTAATTATTTGTCTGGCTGATACCGACTTTAGGCCACCCTGACCACCTATTACAAGGGTGTTCCCAAAAGTAAGGTCCCTAATGTGCTAGCGACGAAGGGAAACTGTTCAAACTATTGGATGACAGAAAGTGTTCCTCTGATATTATCGAGAAGAAATGGTTAGGTCATGTGGTATGAAAATACAATTCCAGCTCACAGTGAGCTAGGCCCAGATTTTGGCTATTTTGGAATTTTATTACAAGGGCCGGGTTAGCTCAGTCGGTAGAGTGTTCAGCTAGAAACCACAAGGAACCTTGCCGACTCAGCAAATGAGTAGCACAGGGATCTGTGCGGTAAAGTAAGGAGCTGATGGTAGGTGTGGCGCTCCACCTCAGATGCAACAATCTGCTTGGTCTAGCACTAGTAAAAAGGGGATAGACGCCCTAGCTGAGTGGCTGATACTGACTTTAGGCCACCCCGACAACCTATTACAAGGGTGATCCAAAAAGTAAGGTCCCTAATCTGCTGACGATGAAGGGAAACTGTTCAAACTATTGGCAACACTGTTGTATTTGTTGAGTATGTGCCTGCTTTGCTGTGCATACCTCACTTCTGGCAGTCACTTCTGATGGAGCTCCTGATTTATGCTACTGCCAAGTATGAAGTTTGTACAGATATTCAATTTAAAAACAGAAATGGCATTAAACTAGTTAAAATTAATTTTTAGAAATGTTCTAATTTTTTGTACTGAAAAATTTATAAATATATTTTGCTTATGGTAGCCCATCAATTATTGGATGATAGAAAATGTTTCTCTGATATTATCAAGAAGTGGTTAGGTCATGTGGTATGAAAATACAATTCCAGCTCACAGTGGGCTAGGACCAGCGTTTGGCTATTTTGGAAGTCTATTATAAGGGTGATGCCAAAATAAGGTCCTCAAAGTGCTGGAGATGCAGGGAAACTTTGTATGGCTATTAGAAACTCTGTTGTGTTTGATGAGCATGCACCTGCACACCTGTGCACACTTCACTGCCATGGTTAGTCTTGGCAGTCAATTCTGATGGAGCTCCTGATTGATGTTACTGGCAAGTACAAATTTTGAGCAGTTATTAAATTTTAGAACAGAAAAACCAATTAAAATTAATTTCTAGAAATGTTCTAATTTTTTGGACTGAAAAATTTAGTAATATATTTTTGTGACAATTTCAGTAAAATTTTACTTCTCAAAATTAGATTCTAAAGATAACACTACCTGTATATATATATATATATATATATATATATATATATATATATATATATATATATATTTAAACAACAAAAAAAAACCACAGAAATATTTAAAAACAGCAGAACATTTTTTGTATATCTGGAAATATAAAAATGCAGAGATAGAACATATTATTTATGTGTATATATTCTAAAACCATTTAAAATTAATTTCTAGAAATGTTCTAATTTTTTGGACTGAAAAACTTACTATTGTATTTTTGTGACTATTTCAGTAAAATTTTACTTCTTATAATTAGATTTGAAAGGTAGCACCCCCTGTATATTTGGGCAGGGAATAAAACCACAGAAATATTTTTTAAAAACAGCAAAACATTTTCTGTATATCTGGAAATATAAAAATGCTGAAGTAGAACATATTATTTATGTGTATATATTCTAAAACAAGAACCTATGTGCTATCTCTTTAAAGTAATTTCATTCAGTTTTGTTTTGGCTATTTGGAAAGCATCCATAATCAAAATTATTTAAATTGCCAATATTTCATCGCCAAAGTTGATTTTCAGAATAAATATGAAGTAGATAGTATATAGAATTCCATTGTTAGAAGCAAAAATCCAAGTCAAATTATGTGTATTCATTTCATTTAGTTTAATTCTGCTATTTGCTATTAATACTCCTCTAAAGTCTGGCAAGCCCTAGCACTAATAGAAATGACCTGATACTGTTGCCCCTATGTCAAACCCCCAACCCTTTTTTATCATATACAAGGTGTGTCAAAAAAGTATTAAGATTTTTTGTACTTTTTGACACACCTTGTATTCTGAAAAAAATTTTTTTGAATACAAGGTGTGTCAAAAAAGTACCAAGTTTAAAGCTGTATTTATCAAGAGAGAAATAAAGAGTGAATGGAATGTTATTTTCCTACAGAATACAAGGGGTGTCAAAAAGTACAAAAAAATCTCAATACTTTTTCAAACACATTGTATGTGCTAGAAGGCAGTATCTGAGGGTCTTAGTGTCCTGGGTATGATATTAAACTGAATCTAATGGTGAAGTTCCAATTCTGGAGCTCTGGGTAGTATGGAGTACTCCTTTATAGCCATTATTCCCAGATCCTCCCTGATCTGAATTGCTAGTAACAGTTAGGGTCTCATCTATGGGTTAAATAGAAAAATTGAGTTTAAAAAAAGAATATTGTATACCCATCAAGAATGAATAAAACAAAATGACTTCTGCATAAAATAACCTAACAAGGGTTGACATGCCATAAAATTCCTACCAACCGAAGTCTGGCTTCAGATGTTATGTTTGTATTTTTTTTTTGTAGAAAAATCTAATAAATATTAACATAGGGCTATTTATATGTCATAAATGGATTTCTGGTGAAATTCTGGCCCATAATTATGTGCCGTTTGTATGGTTTATCATATTTTTGTACAAATTTGCAATGTTCAATTCAAATGTCAACAAAATTATGAGTTTTAAATAGTCTTTACCTTGATGGTTAAGTTAAAATTATTATGAAAATAAAGTTGGCAATTTTTTCTTTTTTTCCTTTTTTTTTAATTTGGGAGAATGTAAAAAATTATTTGTGACAATAAAAGTAGTTTTAGATTTAATTTGTCAAAATTAATTTAAAAAAAGTTATTTTGGGAAGAAGAAAGAAAGAAAGTTAAAAACGTTGCTAAAAAGAAACGGCTAGTTTCAAATTTATATTCTAATAAGGAAAATTATAAAAATGCCGCTTTAAAATGGCTAACAAATTCATATGTATTCAAAAGAAAGTTTTAAAAGAATTTGACAAAAAGAGGCATTTCCAATGTCAAACCTTCTGTTGTGTCTGAGTTATCAACCCAAATTATTTATTTCCCAGTTAAAATTAAATTTTATTACAAAATTCGTGGGTTCTGTTTTTTTTTTTTTTTACTGTCACCCTAATTTTCCGACCAATTGCAAGTTTAGCCATTTTCTGAACAAAAATTAGTTTCAGTTTACAATTCTTTTTTTTTTTTTTTGGTCTTCGAAAAAAATCTGATAAATGACTAACTTTTTGGTGTTGAATAAATTCTTTTCTTTTGAAATATTTGTTTAAAATGTCAATGAATCTTGAAAAAGGGAAAAATAAGGGTTTATCTGCAATTTGTCCGAAAAAGAGAAAACTTATCTTTAATTTTGAATCGACAAAAGTCAAATTTTATTTTCTTACAATTCAAATCTTTTTTTTTTTTTTTAAATTTTGTATCAATGCATAATAGCGCGCAAGAGATTAAGTATAAAAAGCATTACATTTCATTTAATGGTAATATTCGAAACTTTTTAGACATTAGGGTTAGGCTACTTCGGTAGTTTCCATTTATCTAATGCTATTTATACATAAAATGCGAATTTAATGATTATATCTCTTGCGCGCTATTGCGCATTTTTACTAATTTCATAAAGTAAAAACCTGAAAACTCAAAAATTAAATAAATCCAAAAGAAAATGTTAACAGTAAAATGTATTACTTTTGTTACAAAAGATATAATAAAATAGAGTCCATACATGCAGGATTTCCACGACAGTAATTAATTCTCTGTAGAAACTAGCAACAACTCAAACTCATAAGAAATGGACACAGTGATTTGAGGTCAAATCCTGGACAAGCATGGTTGCATTTCACATGATGCTAATACTCTTGGAAAAGGTATGAATTCAACTACTCTCCCTCCAGCTATGAGTAAATAGTAGTGTCGACTGATCTCCTAAACTTTAGTTAGGTATTGAAGTCAGTCAGTTAGACAGTCAACAATTGGTTT
Organism: Doryteuthis pealeii; assembly: GCA_023376005.1. Lineage (NCBI taxonomy): Eukaryota > Metazoa > Mollusca > Cephalopoda > Myopsida > Loliginidae > Doryteuthis > Doryteuthis pealeii. The sequence goes on from CM042167.1 coordinate 5,653,016, forward strand.
TACTGGCCAAGCCTAACATGAAGTTACTAGTTCCCTAATGAACCCACTATCACAGCTTAAATAATTCCTGCCACTGCTGCCAGGAAGAGTCCATTAAGCTGAGGAGGTGTTTGACTGTTCTACTGTCCAATAGTTAACAATCTGTAACAGTCATTTCCAGACTGCAGGTTCAATCCTGGCCAAGGGTGAAAGTAACACAGAATAACAATTATCAGTATTCTACATAAGGTCAAGGAGAAGGAAAACTCTGAAATCAAACCTATTAAACTCTATTTAAAAAATGACCTTGTGTCACATCCTTTGTGTATGAAAGATTGGTAAATACATACTCCACTTAAAAATTGACCCTGTGTAACATCCTGCTCATGGTGGAGGGGTTAAGTAAATACAAATAGGTAGATATTCTAGGTAAAACAAGGCATTAGGTTTATAAGTTCCCAAAATTCACACTGAATTGTCCAATTGGACACACATCATAGTGGATAAAAGCGTTGGATTAAAATAGTTCTAAGTGACAGTTATCTCTGGGCTGCAGGTTCAGTCCTGGTCAAGGGCAACAGTAACATAGAATAATTATTAACACAGCTTAACACCTGTACCCCAGCTATGGTTAGTGGAATGAGAACAAGATACCCCAATGGATTGAATAAAGGATTGAGTTGAAAGTTCCATGATGACTCCTGATTACGACAAGAAGGTTCATGATTATGACAAAAAAGTACCCGAGTTCAAAAAGAATGTTCCTGAGTTCAATAAGAAAGTTCCCAAATTTGACAAGATGGTTCCCAGTTTGACAAGATGGTTCCGAGTTTGACAAGATGGTTCCCGAGTTTGACAAGAAATACCTGAAAAAGGCTGGAGGACACAACAGCAGAAACATTGTACAAATAACAATAAAGATGAGGACAATAGTCCAAATAATCCAAATTAATACTAAACAAGTAGTATTCCCAATTTTCTGGCTTTAAAATTCTTCAGAACTTTCTCTAATGCATATTAAACAACAACAACAACAAAAAATGTTTTAACTTTTGATATCATTTTCTAAATTGAATCTTAAATTATTTTTTCCACCTTATGTTTTCAATTTCATTTTAAACTTTACATCTTTTTTTTTTTTGTTCCTTTCTTTGGTTTCTGGTTTGCCTTGTGTAAATATCTTAACAAAACCGTTTTGACATCTTTCATGAGAACAGCACAGATGATTATCCACAGAGAAAATATTACTTTGGATTTTTTAATTTCTTACAACAGCAATAAAAACCAGGAGATTATCTCTACAAAATTTGAAGCAGTTTCTACGAGGAATAGATGAATAATGAGTGATAGATAAAAGTTTGTGTGTCTCTCTCACTTATATGGTTCCACCAGCAAAAGATTTCCAAGGCAAACAACAGTACAGTAAAGAAATAGTTGAAGAAATTTTGTTCTGGTTCCAAGAACCTTGATCAGGTAAGGCAATTAGCCTTGTGTTTCATCTTATTCATGCAAATGGTAAATATAATTTTAATGTAATTTAATATAATAAATTAATAATTAATAAATTAATTTAATATAATAATATTAAATAAATTTAATATAATGTAAATTTTAATGAAAAATTTTTTTTTTTTCACTTTTTCCACTACATCAAAAAAATATTTTCACTATGCAAAAAAAAATCACGATTTGTCCTGCCACAATTATAAATATATATATATGTAAATTTTAATTTTAAATTTTAATTTTTTTCTTTTTTTTTCACTTTTTTCACATATTGACGTCTCCTTTGGTCCCCTTGATAAGCCCTTTCAGTTTGGGGGGAAAAAGAAAAAAAATCACGATTTGTCGTGTCACAATTATAAATACATATATGTAAATTTTAATTTTTAATTTTTTTCTTTTTTTTTTCACATTTTTCACATATTGACGTCCCTTTTGGTCCCCTTGATGAGCCCTTTCAGTTTGGGGGGAAAAAGAAAAAAAAAATCACGATTTGTCCTGCCACAATTATAACTAAATCTCTCACTTATATTGTTCTACCAGTAAAAGATTTCCAAGGCAAACAACAGTACAGTAAAGAAATAGTTGAAGAAATTTTGTTCTTGTTCCAAGAACGTTGATCAGAAAAGGCAATTGGCCTTGTGTTTCATCTTATTCATGCAAATGGTAAATATATATATGTAAATTTTAATTTAAAATTTTTTTTTTTTTTTTTTTCACTTTTTCCACTATATCAAAAAAATATTTTCACTTTACAAAAAAAAAATCACGATTTGTCCTGCCACAATTATAAATACATATATGTAAATTTTAATTTTTAATTTTTTTCTTTTTTTTTCACATTTTTCACATATTGACGTCCCCTTTGGTTCCCTTGATAAGCCCTTTCAGTTTGGGGGGAAAAAGAAAAAAAAAATCACGATTTATCCTGCCACAATTATAAATACATATATGTAAATTTTAATTTAAAATTAAAATTTTTTTTTTTTTTTCACTTTTTTCACCTATTGACATTCCCTTTGGTCCCCTTGATGGGGGAAAAAAAAATCACGATTTGTCCTGTCCCAATTATAAATACATATATGTAAATTTTAATTTTTAATTTTAATTTTTTCTTTTTTTTCACTTATTTCACATATTGATGTCCCTTTGGTCCCCTTGATGAACCCTTTCAGTTTGGGAAAAAGAAAAAAAATCCCGATTTGTCCTGCCACAATTATAAATACATCTCTCACTTATATGGTTCCACCAGTAAAAGATTTCCAAGGCAAACAAGAGTACAGTAAACAAATAGTTGAAGAAATTTTGTTCTGGTTTCAAGAACCTTGATTAGGTAAGGCAATTGACTTTGTGTTTCATCTTATTCATGCAATGTTGTTTATAAAAATATATATATATATATATATATATGTAAATTTTAATTTAAAATTTTTTTTTTTCACTATATCAAAATAATCCAATTTCTATCCATGAAGCTAAGAGGTCTAGAAGAAAGCAGTGGCAACAAAGCACCGGAACATCAACATATTCAAGGACAGCCTTCAAATGCAATATCTGTGTTCAAGAATGTTTTTCAAACATTGGACTTCACAGTCACAGTAACTTCAGGGGCACAAAAACTTTATTATAGTCTTCAGAGACTGAAATGCCAATACAATACTGCTCAGACATAATAGCATCACTCGTTTTCTGCATATATTTATATGCTGTTGTTCTATCATTATATATATATATATATATATATATATATATATATATGAAAAAAGTGAATGGAAGTGAATCCGACAGTATGAAATAAATATTTTAGAAAAAACAAACACATGATGTGTTTACATCAAACTCTTTTCAGTTTTCTTTGTAGATTATAATGCTTCTAATTTAATAAAATAAAATAAAATTTATTTTATTTTATTTTCAAAATAGAATATGCATTTTCAAAATTGAAAAAAAAAAATTTTTTTTTTAAATTCCGGCTATGAACTTGAACGTCTTGTCTGTACCACTTTTGTCTTATAACGGTCCACTCATACCGCCTCTCTATCATACACATCTCGCTCTTGATGAAGACCACTTCAATAAAGGGTCGAAACAGATTTCTGTCAGCGAATTTTAACATCATGTGTTTGTTTTTTCTAAAATATTATATATACTAGCAAATATATGCACCCTCCGGGTGCAAGTATTTAAGTTTTAATGTAATAAAATATTGTATTAAATTAGAAAGGCTAATGAAACTAAATAAGAATACAGATAAAAAGATTTGAAACAGAGGGAGTATAATAAAAGATTTGAAACAGAGGGAGTATAATAAAAAATGGAACAACTGAAACTTACTCTTCCATCACTCTCGTCTTTCATTGTTATTTTTTTCTAATTTAAGTATTTAGTTATAAGAGGAAGTAAAGAATAAAATGACAGTTATTTTATCTTGTTAATGGATTGCATTTAAGATTCATTGAAGAGATTTTTGCTTATATTCATTAAAATAAAACCAAACAATTAGAAATCAATAATACTAAGCACATATTTATTAAATTTGATTTTTTAATATTAATATGCAAATTAGCCTTCCCGTTCACATTGTAAAGCGCTATTTTGTTGTATATATAAATATAATTGCATGTTGTCAGTATGTAGACATAGTTAACAGTATTAATAATGTAAGACAATTTTATTAATAATTGAGGTTTAGATAAAAACTAAGAGAATTGTGACTTGAGTAGGAATATAGTTTTGGTTACAGACAGAAAAACACACAATCTCCATTATAATAAGATATATATATAAATACACACCATCACCTCCACACAAGCAGGATGCTACACTAGATCATTTTCTTAGGTGGAGTTTAACAGGTTTAAACCTGCACCAAATATTATCAGACAAAAAGCTTATAAGATATCTTTAAAAATACAAACCCAGAAGACATTTTAAATTTTCTAAAAAAATGCAACCTTTTCAACAAGATCTAACAAAAACATAATCGAATACCACCATAAAACCGCTACTCTAAAGACTGAAATCCATATGAAAGAACATTCTATATAAACTTTTTTAGCATTAAATGACCCCACAAAGGTTGATATGCCATTAAACAAAACTCAAACTCAAACAAACTTAACAGGTTTGAATTCAGAGTTTTTCTTCTCCTAGACTGGTTGCCTAACCAAAGTTGAAGAGCACGGACTGCCTCTATTATTTACTCATAACTAGAGGGTGATTAGTTGGATTTCTACTTTTCCCAAGGGTATTATATCATATCTTACTTCCGTATAAGTTTCAAATGTTTCTCTACTAAACTGTCCGTCCTGTCAGCTGAGGCGTTAGAATGCACCGGCTGCACCTCTGCAGAGGGGTATGACTCCACCAAATGGGGCCACCTGTTGCCCATAGGTGGCGACCCGTGATGTTTAAGGATGGAATCTTGGTGGATGAGCAGTCCATGACCTGCAACACTCCACTTAGGCTAGATGGGCGGTCAGAGAGGCCCTTCTCATCAATCGGCTGGTCACATCAAGCTCTAGCACCTATATGATTGCCCCAACCCTATTGCTTTTATAGCAAGCCCCAACCCTTTTTATCATATGGATGCTAGAAGGCAGTGGCTGAGGGTCTACATGTCCTGGGAATGACGTTAAACTCTATCTCATGGTGAGGTTCCAGTTTTGGAGGTTTGGGGAATGTGGAGCACCCCCTTCATCACCATTGCTCCCAGATCCACTCTGACCCGGAGTGGTAGTACCTGAAATGGTCCCATCTATGGGTTAAATAGAAAAATGTATTTATAAAAAAAAAATTGTGTATCCATTAAGAATGACTTTATTTCAGCACTTTATCGGCATTAAATGACCCACCAGGGTTGAGATGCCGTAAAACAAACCTAACCAAACCAATCTACTAAACTGTGTATCATGAGTGTCTGGCCGAATCCCATTGCGTAATGTCTGTGGTCTTTGATAAAACTTATTTATGACAAAGATTTATGTCTGACTCCTATTCAAATCTAATATATACATAGATATGTTAAAATATTATCATCACAGGAAGAGTTATTTTGTCTGCAACCTTAAACTGACAACTTGCTAAGATGATTTATCTCATACATAGCAATGAATACATTAAAGTGCAAAAATATACTTCTGTATAATATTGCAAACCATTGATCGAGTATATCTCTACATATACAAAGGGCAGTTGTATGTATGTATGTCCGGATGAAATCTATACATATATAAAGGGCAGTTGTGTGTATGTATGTCCGGATGAAATCTATACAAATATAAAAGGGCAGTTGTGTGTATACATATATAAAGGGCAGTTGTGTGTATGTATGTCCGAATGTAATCTATACAAATATAAAAGGGCAGTTGTGTGTATACATATATAAAGGGCAGTTGTGTGTATGTATGTCCAGATGAAATCTATACATATATAAAGGGCAGTTGTGTGTATGTATGTCCAGATGAAATCTCTACATATATAAAGAGCAGTTGTGTGTATGTATGTCCGGATGAAATCTATGCATATATAAAGGGCAGTTGTGTGTATGTATGTCTGGATGAAATCTATACATATATAAAGAAAAGTCCTGTGTATGTATGTCCAGATGAAATCTATACATATATAAAGGGCAGTTGTGTGTATGTATGTCCGGATGAAATCTATACATATATAAAGGGCAGTTGTGTGTATGTATGTCCGGTTGAAATCTATACATATATAAAGGGCAGTTGTGTGTATGTCCGGATGAAATCTATACATATATAAAGGGCAGTTGTGTGTATGTATGTCCGGATGAAATCTATGCATATATAAAGGGCAGTTGTGTGTATGTATGTCGGATGAAATCTATACATATATAAAGGGCAGTTGTGTGTATGCATGTCCGGATGAAATCTATGCATATATAAAGGGCAGTTGTGTGTATGTATGTCCGGATGAAATCTATACATATATAAAGGGCAGTTGTGTGTATGTATGTCCGGATGAAATCTATACATATATAAAGGGCAATTGTGTGTATGTATGTCCGGATGAAATCTATACATATATAAAGAGCAGTTGTGTGTATGTATGTCCAGATGAAATCTATACATATATAAAAGGCAGTTGTGTGTATGTATGTCCGGATGAAATCTATACATATATAAAGGGCAGTTGTGTGTATGTATGTCCGGATGAAATCTATACATATATAAAGGGCAGTTGTGTGTATCTATGTCCGGATGAAATCTATACATATATAAAAGGGCAGTTGTGTGTATGTATGTCCGGATGAAATCTATACATATATAAAGGGCAGTTGTGTGTATGTATGTCCGGATGAAATCTATACATATATAAAGGGCAGTTGTGTGTATGTATGTCCGGATGAAATCTATACATATATAAAGGGCAGTTGTGTGTATGTATGTCCGGATGAAATCTATACATATATAAAGGGCAGTTGTGTGTATCTATGTCCGGATGAAATCTATGCATATATAAAGGGCAGTTGTGTGTATGTATGTCCGGATGAAATCTATACATATATAAAGGGCAGTTGTGTGTATGTATGTTCGGATGAAATCTATGCATATACCAAGGGCAGTTGTGTGTATCTATGTCCGGATGAAATCTATACATATATAAAGGGCAGTTGTGTGTATGTATGTCCGGATGAAATCTATTCATATATAAAAGGCAGTTGTGTGTATGTATGTGTGTATGTCCGAAAAAGAAACTACGAATATATTTTATTTTTATTTATTGGATCCTTTCCGTCTGTTACATAATTATTAGATTCCTAATACTTATGTACAGTAGTGTAGAAACCATAATGGCTGTTATAAGTTGCAGCCCACAGCCTTGAAGGATTGAATGACAAGGCTTGACCTCATCCTGATCCTTCTGGTGGATACCGTGAGAATCGGTGGAGAATAGAGAGAGTTTTAGTCAGATACGCCAAAACCACAACGGTGTTCACTCATGTTATGCACATGCCGACTTAATCTGTGCAGGTACTCTGATGGGGATTTAAGAATAAAATATGATCTAAGTTAAATCGAAGTCTTGTGTTATTATCTAAAAACTACCAATGACACAGGGCTTCTGATAAAGAGAAATCCCTAATGGAAGACCAGACACAAAGTCCCCAAGACAAAGTCCAGACACTAGAAGAATAACGTAAGTTAGAAAAAATGAACAGAAGAAAAATAGAAGTAAGAAAGTAAGGAAAGAGAGTATACAACATGTCTACTGAGGACAATTGCGTTGTGTCCAGAAAAAAAAATGAATAAATTTTAAAAATATGTTTAGATTTAAAAAACAAAAAAATAAAAAATAAAAAAATGAAAAATAAAAATTTATCTACATCTGCGCAAGTGACTCTAGGCCAATTCTTGAGTGACAGTCTTTGATGCACTGAATTCACACAAACTGTGATGCTTTCTGGGACTGCTGGCTTTTCTATCTCTTTCTGGCTCTCTTTTCTGTCAAGGCTACTCTCCTCTCTGCCTCACCCCTCTCCATGCCTTACTTAACGTTGAGGCGCCAGGCCACTATATTTTTTTGCATCTACCTCCCACGTGTTTGTGTCAATATGACATACCCTCATAACTTTCCTGCAGACATCTTTAAATTGTGGGTACTCAATAGTTTCCATCTCTGATATCTACGACGTTTTCTACACATTCGCTGGCCGGATATAGGGCCTAACACACTCGTGCTGGATTGCACCGACATGAACAGCATGTTCTCTATTCTCTGTGAGAGGTGCCTTCGCTGGCTTGGACATGTCAGGAGAATGGAAAATTGATGCATCCCAAAAGATCTTTTATACGGTGAATTAGTAAAAGGTTGATAGACCACACCTACGATCTAAATATATATACACACTCACTATCAACAAATCTTGCTTTTTGAGTTATTAAAAACATAGAATTTAAATAGTAACAGGATGGATTTTTTTTTTTTTTTTTTTTGCATTTCATATTTTAAAATGGAGACACTGATTTTTTTCTTTTCAGAATGACTGGCACCTTTTTCTCGCAATTCACAAGGCCAAATCAATGCAAGGTCTTTTTTATGTAAGAATGTTAATGGGGCATCCTGTGAGGATACAACTCAGGATTTAGTAATAATGGATCTGTGAGACTAACTTTTGTCCTCCCTTCTACCCGGGTGATGCTGGGTAGCCGCTTCTAGTTTATATATGATGGTGATTAAGTCTTTAGTTGTCTGTAACCAAAACTATGTCACTGCTTACGTCACAGTTATATCAAGAAGTAAATAACTTTATCAACGAGTAGTTGATTTATAGTCAATATCATAATTACATAAAATAATGAAAAAGTGTTATTTATATATGCTCTGAAAGGAGTACGATAGAAAGGAGGGTCCGAGTGGTTTTTAAAACAAGTTTTGATAAATACATGCCTGGTAAAATTATCTAATATATAGAGTTTTACGAATAAGTTATTTAAAAGCAAAAAACCATCATAGTCACCGTTTCACTCAATTGCAATGTTCCACCTTTGAATGAGAGCATGTATCCCTGCCCCATAAAATTCTATTGATTGTTCTTTGAGCCACTTCCTCACTACAGATTACACATCCTCATCACTGGAATAATGCTTGCCTCACAAACCCTCTGTCATGGGGCCAAACAGATGATAGTCTGAAGGTGCTAAATCTGGTGAGCATGGAGGATGCAGTAAAGTTTTCCACCCGAATGAGGCGATTTTCTCCCTTGTCCTGATGCTTGTGTGTGGTCGAACATTGTCATGCAGAAGGAGGACATTGTTGATTGGCATGTTTGGTCTTACTCATTAGATTCTTGCTCTGAGCGCCGTTAGGGTCTGTATATACACCTTAGTTTTATAAAAATAACTTCACATGAAATAAAGAAAATGGCATTACTTTTTGACTCATCTCTCCACATAGTCACAAAAAACAAAAAAAAACAAAATAACATTTTGTACACAAGAGTACTGAAATAACTTTTCTTGGTATTATGCGTTACCTTTTGTAAACTATTTCTCAATACAAGTTGTTTGTTTTAATATTGAGCCTTGTTATTTATGCCATGTGCCTGCAGTAATTGAATGTTTTATGGTGTCTTTAAATGTTTGAATATTTTATTGATTATTGACCTCAAACTGGTGACCTTAATACAAAAACATCAAACAGCCCTTACAAACCACCATAGGTCTTAGTTGTCAAATTCTTGCTCTGGTCCTCATTAGGATCTCAATGTAGGCCTTAGTTTTATAAAAAAAAAACTTCATTACTTTTTTACTCATCTCTCCACATAGTCACTGTTTCTCTCAAAATTGACTGTTCTTTGAGCCACTACTTCAGTACAGCTTTCACTTTCTCATCATGCAGAAGGAGGACATTGTCGATTGGCAAGGTGGGTCTTACTTGTCAGATTCTTGCTCTGAGCCTCATTAGGATCTCAATGTAGGCCTTAATTTTATAAAAAAAAACTTCCCATGAAATAAAGAAAGTGGCATTACTTTTTGACTCGTATATTTATTATAGGTGTTTATGATTATCAATAGTTTATATATACTTATGTATTATATTCTTCATACCTGTTCTGCTTTATTCATGGTTTTGATGCATTTAGTTACGGTACGATAGGTCTATTATATTATTATTGTGATCATTTCTATGCGAATTATTGTGGTTCATTATCTTTAGATTTAAATTATTTACAAAAAATACGTTATTGATTTGTGCTTGCTTTATGGTATTAATTTCTTTGTGAAATAAAATGGAACGGACATATTAAATATACTAGTATTCATTTATCATTATTACTAGTACAAAATAAAAAAAACACCCTCCGGACGATGTAAAAATAGATTTTTGAAACATATTGCCTGAGTGGTGGGAGTAAAAAATTCAATGTCAGCGAGTTTGTACCCTAAGTAAGTAAAATCATCAAATTCATTAAAGGATTAAAAAATAAAACAATTTGAAATGTAAACTTTAAATATTTATTAAAATAAAACAAACTATATATAGATATATAATACCAGTCATGTATTTATTAAAACTTGTTTTAAAAAACAATGTGGACTGTCTAATGCTGCATGTTCAAATTTTGAGTGTATTTATTCAATAAATACACTCAAAATTTTATTCTATGTTATGACGATTTTGGGTAATGTGACGTAAGCAGTGACGTAATTTTTGTTACAGACAAAAACCGGAAGCGAATCTCCATTATCAATAAGATTTACCAATCTATATACAAATTCAAACTACACAAATTCTCAAACAGTTTATATGTATATATATATATATATATATTTATATATGAAAACGGGGATGACATACCGGTGAAGTTGGTCTCAATGTTTAGTTGATACAAGTTTTACAATGATAAGTCAGTGATATAACAAATATAAAGTGCTCAATACATGAGTAGAGCAAATTTATTATTATGGTATGTACAGAAATAACCTACTCGAGTTTCACCATAAGGATCTTCAGGGCTAAATCTACTGAATTAATCAAGGTATTGATTAATTACAGCTAACTGCAGGAGTTTATTTTGTGGTTATGATCATTAAAAACAGATTCGCAGTTAATGAACGCTGAGACGCTGATTTTTTTTTTGTGTCATTTTTTTTTCCAAAGGATCAAATAAAAAAAACACTGTCTCCGTTGATTTTTTAAATCAGCATCCCAGCGTTCATTAACTGCGAATCGGTTTTTAATGGTCATAAACACAACATAAACTCCAGCAGTTAGCTCTAATTAATCAATACCTTGATTTAACCCTGAAGATCCTTATGGTGAAACTCGAGTAGGTCATTTCTGTACATATCATAGTAATATATATATATATATAAGGGCCGGGTTAGCTCATTTGGTAGAGCGTTCGGCTAGAAACCACAAGGTTCCTAGTTCGATACCGGTCCTCGCCAACTCAGCGTATGAGTAGCACAGGGATATGTGCGGTAAAGTAAGGAGCTGATGGTAGGTGTGGCGCTCCACCTCAGATGCTAACACAATCTCCTTGGTCTAGCGCTATTGAAAAGGGGATAGACTCCCTTGCTGACTGGCTGATACCGACTTTAGGCCGCCCCGTCGACTTATATATATAATAGATACACATGAAATCATTATACTGTGAAAATATGTCAAATTTATAGCAAAAAGTTAATAATGAAATAAGAATATACTAATGTTTCTTTGGATAAAAAAAATAGGTGTGAAAAAACAAAGGTAACATATGTATTTACCCAACACGGAACAGGTATGATACAAGGCCAGTTTTTAAGGGAAACGGGGCTGGTTTGTTTTCACAGCTTTTCTTCTCTTAAACTAGTTACTTAACCAAGGCCGTCCTGGTAATGGTTAAATGAGGAAAATTTGGCAATGAAAGACAGAAGTAATGGAAGAGTAAGTTTCAGTTGTTCTATTTTTCTTTTTATCTACATTTTTATCTAAGTTCATTAGCCTAATTTAATATATGTTATTACATTAAAATTTAAATATATAGTATATATATATATTTACCGAGCCCTCCGCATGAGCAGGATGTGACACACGGTCAATTTCTTAAGTGGAGTTCAACAGGTTTGAATTCAGAGTTTTCCTTCTCCTAGACCGGTTGCCTAACCAAGGTTAAAGAGCTCAGTCTGCCATACTATTTATCCATAGCTGGAGGGAGAGTAGGATTCATACCTTTCCCAAGGGTATTAGCGCTAAGTGAAATGCAATTACCATATCCAGGATTTGAACTCGGGGCGACGAGTCCATTTCCCATGACTTCAACCATTACACCACGCACTTTCGTATTTGCTAGTATATACAACTGAATATAATACCTCTGTTTCAAATCTTTTTATTTGCATTCTTATCTAAGTTCATTAGCCTAATTTAATATATTTTATTACATTAAAATTTAAATACCTGGGTGCATATATTTGCTAGTATATACAATTGAATATAATTTAGTCAGAAGGTTTTCACTCAACAAACGGAAATGAAACTTCACCGGTACATTTTTCATTCCTTCTTTTGTGGTTCATCAATTACTTTGAAAATTTTATTAAAAACTTTCCAAAATCATTTTTTTCACAAACAGTTTTTCTGCTGACGATGACTTAAAGTCAAAAATAGTTTTGAACAATCAAAAAAAATTCCTATTTGTCTCAGCACTTTTGTTCATATATATATATGTGTGTGTGTGTGTGTATGTATATATTTTTATATATATATATATATATATATATATATATATATATATATATATGCAGAGCTATAATAATCTGAAAAATTTACTACTACTAAATAAACGAAACTCTACTAAAAAAAAACAACCGAGTTTCTGATATTTATTTCTGGAAATACGGTGAAGAAATTAATCCGACAATATGAGAAGAAAATATTTTTTAAATATAACAAACACAGGATGTTATGATCAGGGGAAACAATTTTATGTGTCAATACTTAAGCATTTCGGTATATTGTACCATCTTCAGGACACTGTTAAGTAATGTTTATGTGAGGGACAAAATGAAAGATGTTAAGTGTATAGTGAATGTGTGAATACACTTAACATCTTTCATTTTGTCCCTCACATAAACATTACTTAACAGTGTCCTGAAGATGGTACAATATACCGAAAAGTATTGACACATAAAATTGTTTTCCTGATCATAACATCCTGTGTTTGTTATATTCTTAAAATATTTTCTTCTCATATTTATTTCTGTAATGCTTCATACAAATGCCCAAACGTGATATATGTACCTCCCACAAACGGATACATATACCAAAATAAGCTTATATATATATATATATATAATATATATATATATATATATATAGTTAAAAATTAATGGCAAAATGAATGAATGAAATAAACGTGAATGAGATTAGTGGAATAAATGAAAAATCCTTTCCAAGTGACCTCTCTCAAAAGTAAAAAAAATAACAAATTATAAAAAATGATAAAAAATAAATAAAGGATAAAACAAATTTTTCTGAGGGAGGAGTCCCCAAGGGAAAGTCTTCCTCGTCTATTATTGGACTCTTTTGAAGCATCAAATTAATATAATTATTATATAAGCTATTGGAGAAGATAAAATCAGTATCTTACCTTTGTCGTGTTCTATTGAGAAAAGATTTTAATTTAAAAACAATATATATATATAATCTAGTTTTGTTTACATCCAGTGGGATATTGCGACAGATGTATAATTTTTTAATTTAAAATAAAGACGGTTGACTAGAAGGATTCCTAGACTGACCGTAATTTTAAGACAGTGTGACTTTTTAAAGAATTAACTCTATATATAAAGATAAATATAATTATTATATACACACACACATATATATATATATATATATATATATATATATATATATATATCTTATTATAATGGAGATTGTGTGTTTTTCTGTCTGTAACCGAAACTATATTCCTACTCAAGTCACAATTCTCTTAGTTATTGACATCACATTCTCCATGATTTTATTTTTATCTAAACCTCAATTATTAATAAAATTGTCTTACATTATTAATACTATGTCTACATACTGAAAACATGCAATTATATTTATATATACAACAAAATAGCAGTTTACAGTGTGAACGGGAAGGCTAATTTGCATATTAATATTAAAAAATCGAATTTAATAAATATGTGCTTAGTATTATTGATTTCTAATTGTTTGGTTTTATTTTAATCAATATAAGCAAAAATCTCTTCAATGATTCTTAAAAGAAATCCATTAACAAGATAAAATAACTGTCATTTTATTCTTTACTTCCTCTTATAACTAAATACTTAAATTAGAAAAAATAACAATGAAAGACGAGAGTGATGGAAGAGTAAGTTTCAGTTGTTCCATTTTTTATTATACTCCCTCTGTTCCAAATCTTTTATTATACTCCCTCTGTTTCAAATCTTTTTATCTGTGTTCTTATTTAGTTTCATTAGCCTTTCTAATTAAATACAATATTTTATTACATTAAAACTGAAATACTTGCACCCAGAGGGTGCATATATTTACTAGTATATATAGTGTACTCTTGTTGGTATCCTAAATCAAATAGTTACCCTACAGCAGATCACTGTGGGTGGTTATGCAGTTAATTGAGGCTAAGAGTTTTGATAGCCTAAAATTTAAATTCTGCCCACATTGTCCCAGTAAAGACACTGATTTAGCATTCAATTCAATGCATCATTCAGTTACATATATTTAATTGGCTTATTGTATATAATCAGTAGTCGTTCGAAATACAACTGATTGGCTAAAATTTATCTAGCTTCAATACAGCAGATTTAATGAAATTTTTCAGTGTTGATATATTAATGAATAAAAGATATAATGAATCTGATAAAGAGACCATGCCCTTTAACCATTGCCTGATAAGAGACCTTGTGCGATTAGCTAAGGGCCATTGTCAGCGACCAATCAAAACATACATTACTAGGCTTAGTTTAGCCACCGTTTCAAGATTTGATACCATCAACCTGCCTCTTTTGCTGCGACCAGCCGCTGTAAACAGACGTGCTTAATGAACCCAGCTTACCACAGGAGTCGGTGACTCGTAAGTCAAACTTCTCAAGCTAGCAAGAGACACTTCTTACCTGAGACAGATAAGTTTTTGCAAGAGCATTATTTTGCAAACCCCCTATATCTACACTATACAATTGTACAATTTATAACACATTTGTAAACCACATACACATTTTGTATATCACACGTTACATATTTTATATTTCATGTTCATGTTGTTTGTCGAATACACCATTTTATAAAGCCTTGAGTTTGTGTTTCATTACCTGTGACTTTATCATTATCTTGTCTACATAATTACCATAACCCCATACATCACAGCCATACAACACTAGTGATGCTGCTTTTGTTTCAGAAATAAGTAGGTTTATAGAATGGACTTGACAGTACCAAGCCTTAACCTACAACTTAACCTTATAAATCTCCATTATTGCTTTTGATATTTTCCTGAAACATTAGATTAACAAGTAATCACAATAAGTCATTCAGCTGGAAGATTTAATTTATCTTCAATACAAAAGAGTTCCAAACATCGGAATGGCTCTTGGGTTTTCAATATTAAAATTCAACCCACAGAAAACAAAACACTGTATTGTCGATTCAATTAGGTAGTGTAAGAAATTGCCTCACACTCAGGTGAAGTCTTTGTTCTTTAATAAAAGAAGCGAGGCAATTTTAAATAGTATAAAAATGAGAGTCAATTTAAGTGGGTTTGGATGAGTAGACAAGGTCAAGAGAAATATTGGTGATGCAAAAATAAAGAAACAGATTTTGATAAAAATTGTGTGGAAATTAGAAAGAGAATTTATAAGAAAGAAAGTTAAAGGAAGAAATAAAATAGAAATTTGTCTTGTATATCATTTATATATATGTATATATATTTGGGAAGTCGTTGTCCTGGATGTGACCTTGCCCTCTGTAATCCTGCGATGGGATACACGGCAATTACAGGTTAAGTGGCTGCGCAGTTTGAATTACTATTGACACTGACTAGATGATTTGGCATTCTCCGTTTGTGGCATGGGCTGGTGGCCCAGTGTGTTGAGTCCCCGCTCTTCACTCAGTGGTCCACTGGTTCAATCTCTAGTGGCGGAAATTGTGGTATGCACTGCTGATGAGACCAAAGGAGGTTGAAACAGCTGTCCAGTGCTCCGGATGTTGCAAATCGTGTTTGCTGAGTTGTCTGATCATGGTAATATGATTCTATTATCATATATATATATATATATATATATATAAGTGCTTAATTGGAGTGTAAACCTTGTTTACAACTTATCATATCGTCGTGTAATAAAAGTCACTAGAAGAGGAATATTAACCTACTCTAAAACAAATCATAAAATCTAAGAAGTCCGTTTAGTGTAGGGGTTATGGGATCGGCCTGTCAGCTTGGTAGTCCGGTTTCAAATCACGCACAGGGCGGTCTTCCGATCTATAGCTCTGCTGATGAGGCCTAATAGGCCGAAATGTACATACAGAGATTGATTTTTCTCGATTTGTTTAGCCATACATTTAATAGGTATTCCCGCCTAATTCATTATTAATTAATTAATTTTCAAAATTTGGTACGACTCCAATTAAGCACTTATTCTCCCAAAAATTATCGGCAAAAAGCCATTCTAAACAAACCTTGTTTACAATATATATATATGTTTTTTTGATTATTAATAATATTTTTTATTGCTTTTGAGGAGTTTGATACCGTTTATATTCCTAAATTATTTAGTTTTTTTTCGATAATGGTTGTAGCTGAGTTGTTGGGGGAGAATGATGTATCTATTTAGATAGTTGTTGGTGGGTGTATTGTTTGTTGGATTGGAGCCATCAAAATCCATAACCGTAAGCACTCCCCTCCAAAATAAAATAAAAACGGTATCAAACTCCTCCAAAATATACATATATATATATTGTATATATTCATTTACTGTTGATTGGGAAAAATACTAAATAAATTATTTAATTTGGAACAATTGGAGTACATGTAGCATAATTATTATGGTCTACGGAGAATTTGGGGATTGAAAAGTAAATGGTAATCGGATTTCTGGAGAAAGAGAAAAAAAAGAAATAAGAACAAAAAGAGGTTATTTCTTATAAGTCCAACATAAACAAAGGGGAACTGATGAATTATTCATTCATTTTTCCATTAAACTAACCCTAAACCCAAACCCCGTTTTCTTTTTTCCTAGTAGATAAATAAATAATTTATCAGTCAAGAGTGGTTCCCCTTTGTTTATGTTGGACATTGGAAATAACCCAAAAAGAGATTAAAGTTTGGAAGGGTAAACACTCCAATGACCCTGGAACTAGATTTTAAAATAAAAACGGAAGTTCCATGTTTTTCTGCAGAGGAGTGGAAGTGGGTGTAACCCCACTCCACTCCCGGGACCACAAACGGAAGTAAAGAAAATTCGCTCTCTCTTTCGCCGGACTTAAGAAGGGTCGGATGTGTTGGTTGGGGCTCTGTCGTGACAAGTCAAGGCTAGCTACAACAGCGCGCATAAACGTGATTTACGATAGAACAGCTTGACCTTACTCAAACCTGGAACCCTTTTCATTAACGCTAGACCAGGGGGGTTGTTTTTGCATTTGAGGTGGAGCACCACACTTACCATCAACTCTCCATTTTACCTCAAAGATCCAAGCAGGACTGCTCATGCGCTGAGTTGGCAAGGGCCGGTATCAAACCTGGAACCCTTGTGGTTCCGAGGCGTATGCTCTACCAAGTGAAAAAAAAATGAAAAAAAAAGGTTATCTTTTTTCTTTTTTTACCTTTTGGAAATAAGAGGAAAAAATAAATTAATGTCATATGGCAAGAAGGTTTGGTTTGTTTTGTGGCATATCAACCTCAGTGGGTCATTTAATGCCGATAAAGTTTTGAAATAAATAAATTCTTAATGGATACACAATTTTTTTATAAATACATTTTTCTATTTAACCTATAGATGGGACCCTAACAGGTACTACCACTCCGGGTCAGAGTGGACCTGGGAGCAATGGTGATGAAGGGGTGCTCCACTTTCACCAAACCTCCAAAACTGGAACCTCACCATCAGATACAGTTTAACGTCATTCCCTGGACATGTAGACCCTCAGCCACCGCCGTCTAGCACCCATATGATAAAAAGGGTTGGGGCTTGCCATGAGGTCAATAGGGTTGGGGCAATCATATAGGTGCTAGGGCTTGACATGACCAGCTGATTGATCGGAGGGGGCCTCTCCAACAGCCCATCTAGCCCAAGAAAAGGCTAAAGTGGGGTATAGTGGACTGCTCAACCACCTGGGTTCTATCCTTGAGCATCACGGGTCGCCACCTACGACCTACAGGTGGCCCCATTGGGGAATTTTACCTCTGCAGAGGTGCAGTCAGTCCATTCTAATGCCCCAGCCAACAGTGGCTTATTGTTGGTATCAGCTGAACAGCGGGGAGTCTATCCTCTTTTCATTAGCACTAAACCAGGGAGATTGTTTTTGCATTTGAGGTGGAGCACCACACCTACCATTAATTCCCCACTTTACCACACAGATCCAAGCTGTGCTGCTCGTGCACTGAGTTGGCAAGGCCGGTATCAAACCTGGAACCCTTTGCATTAGCGCTAGACCAGGGATTGTTTTTGCATTTGAAGTAGAGCACCACACCTACCATCAACTCCCCACTTTACTGCACAGATTCAAGCTGTGCTGCTCGTGCGCTGAGTTGGCAAGGACCGGTATCAAACCTGGAACCCTTTTTATTAGCGTTAGACCAGGAAGATTGTTTTTGCATTTGAGGTAGAGCACCACACCTACCATCAACTCCCCACTTTACAGCACAGATCCAAGCTTTGCAGTAAAGTGTGCGCTGAGTTGGCAAGGGCTGGTATCAAACCTGGAACCCTTGTGGTTCCTAGGCGTATGCCCTTACTTTTTGTAATAAGAGGAAAAAATAAATTAATGTAATATAGCAAGAAGGCGATGTAAGTATGAAGAAAACAAAAATAAACTTACACGGTTGCAGATAATGATGAAAATATAAAGCAAGTGTCGATTAAGATATCAAACATGATAAAATAAAAGACAAATACAAAAAAAAAAAATTAAAATTAAAAAGATAAATAAAGATTCATATTCTTTATGCATGAAAAAAAACAACAAAAAAAACAACCCCCTCAAAAAAAAAAAAACAACCCCCCTCAAAAAAAAACAAAAAAAACAACCCCTCCAAAAAAAACAAACTGTATCTCAAGTCCAATTAATATAAACGTGTTTTTGTATAAATCAACAAGAAAATATTCTTCAAGAAGTCTTATCTTGAATAATTTTCCAATAAAAATGCACTTTGCTTTGTTCGGGTCATATCGCTGTGATGTGTGTAAAAATCATATGAGATGAGAAAAGACATTTGCTATCAGGCACAAGGGGGTGGGGACGGAGTGTAAAAGAAATTGAAAATTATTCAGAATAATAATCTAAGCTGATCCTTGCTACCCCAAAAGAAAAACAGGTTTTTAAAATGGGAAGGAGTTCACCGAGGCCCTTGAAACTAAAAAGATAATAATGATTTATTTTTGAAAAACAGATTCTTCAAATATCAACTCATCCTGAAAGGTAAGGATAGCAGGATATTTTATACTTTATACTGGTAAGTGGAGGTACATGGTGTAATGGTTAAAGTCGTAAGAAATGGAAATATATATACATATATATATATATATATATATATAGGTATATATAAAAACAATTTTTTTTTGTGATGAAACAAAGAAAATACAGTGCTCAATCACAAATTGTGAGAGCTAATATTTATTTAATTTGCGGAGTTTTTATAGATCAATGTTTATTATAAACAGCTACCCAGGTTTCATGCTAGGGAGCAATCATCAGGTTGTTGAGTTAGATCCCATGGTGTTTATTGAAGATCGTTTCTTAATGTCACATTCTGGACCGCAAATAACGTTGGTTGCTTTCGCGGACGCTAGTGCACTTCGGATTTATTAAAAATTTTAATTTTTTAATTTTTTCAAAAATTGCATTTTTTTGTAACAATGCCAACGAAGTTACCTCCCTTTATTCGTTAAAAATAGAAAATTTTTTCTTTTGAAAAAATTTTTTTCTTTTTTCTTTTTAAATTAATTCCGTTTGATAAAGGATATATATGTTTTCAAAAAAACATTTTTATATATAGTAGAGTCTTTTAAATTTTTTCCAACATAATACAAAGCAACCAACGTTATTTGCGGTCCAGAATGTGACATTAAGAAACGATCTTCAATAAACACCATGGGATCTAACTCAACAACCTGATGATTGCTCCCTAGCATGAAACCTGGGTAGCTGTTTATAATAAACATTGATCTATAAAAACTCAGCAAATTAAATAAATATATATATATATATATATATATATATATATATTATTTATATTTTTGCTTGATACGCCTCTACCATATGAGGTACGGGGACGTTGAGTGAACAATAACAATAAACCAGGCCTAGGCGTATCAGTATCATTGACAGGTTAATTTTGCAAGGATTGTCCGGTGTGTATCGTGGCCGAAGCAGTATAGTCTCAGACTATGCCTTCTGAAGTCCCAGTTTCGATTTCTGTTGGAGGGAAATCGTTAGTATACATTGCTGATGAGACTTAATAAAGTCGAAACAGTCTGTACGATGTTCAACACAATGAACAATTCTTTGTCGAGATTCACTTGTCATGATCATTTTCTATAATTATCGAATTTTATGCGATATATGTATTGTAATTGCCTTCAAGCAAAAATATAAATAGTAATATATACTTTATCCAACAACTCTTCTAAAAAACAAACATCCAAAATCTTATATATATATATATATATATATATATATATATATATACACACACACACACACACAAGGTGTGTCAAAAAAGTATTGAGATTTTTTTGTACTTTTTGACACACCTTGTATTCTGAAAAAAAAAACGTTCCATTCATTAATTTTTTGAGAATACAAGGTGTGTCAAAAAAGTATTGAGATTTTTTGTACTTTTTGACACACCTTGTATTCTGAAAAAAATAACGTTCCATTCATTAATTTTTTTTTTGAGAATACAAGGTGTGTCAAAATTATTGAGATTTTTGGTACTTTTTGACACACCTTGTATTCTGAAAAAATAACGTTCCATTCATTAATTTTATTTTTTGAGAATACAAGGTGTGTCAAAAAAGTATTGAGATTTTTTTAACTTTTTGACACACCTTGTATTCTGAAAAAAATAACGTTCCATTCATTAATTTCTTTTGAGAATACAAGGTGTGTCAAAAAAGTACCAAGTTTAAAGCTGTATTTACCAAGATACACTTCATCTTGGTTTTCTATTTAGCAGTAAATAAAATAATAACAAATAGGACACAAAACATTCCAATGGCTATTTCTCTGTTACAAAACAAAAGTGTTTGTTACACATTCATTAGTTTAGACCAAGGGTCACCAAACTATCGCTCACGTGTCAGATCCAGCCCATGAAGACATTTTATCAGGCCCACCGACTGTACTTGAATTTGTTTGTTAAAATGCACGGAACGCGATATGTTCTGATTGTAACAAACTTATGGGCCATCCTGTAGACTTTAAGCAAGAGCGCTTGTCCAGTGGAATTGGATCCTTGGTAATCCTCTGGTAAAGAATTGTTGTATTTCTTCTTTGTGGAATTATTAATAGAAAATAAAAAATGTTGATTTAATGAGGTTTTATTTTTGGTTTGAGAAAATTATGCTTTTACATCAAGTTGTACTAAGCTTGGTTGTAACCTCTTAAACTTTTGTGTGGATCCAGGAGCTGAAGGCTGAGTAGGTTCACCGGTGACTCTCGTGGAAGCTGGTCTTTCTCTCCTGGGTTCTAGTCGTCAACTGGTTCTCCCACGTGTCCCTTTCAGTGACTACTTACAATTACTACTACATCTACCTCCTACTCCTATTATTATCTACCTCCAATTGGACACATAGCCTAGTGGATAAGGTAGTTAGGTTAAGACAGTTCTAAGTGACCGTTATCTCTGGATTCCGGGTTCAATCCTGAGTAGCGGCAATAATATAGAAAAATAATTAACACAACTCCTACCCCAACTATGGTTAGTGGAATGAGAACAGGATACCCCCGTGGAGTGAATAAAGGGTTAAGTTCAAAGTTCCGTGATGGCTCCCAATTACGACAAGAAAGTTCCCGAGTTCGAAAAGAAGGTTCCCGAGTCCGACAAGAAATACCTGAAGAAGGCCAGAGGGTATATCGGCCGAAATGTTGTACAAATAACAGTAAAGATGAAGACAATAGTCCGAATAACGCAGATAATACTAACTTATTCTATCTGGTCGAAAACTTATTTTAGAGGATTTGGAGACCTTATTTATCAATCAACCCTCGCAATTTATTGATTATTAAGATAAATATGAACATAATAAAAATGTAGGTGGTAGGGATGGAGATGAAGAAGGAAAACAGTTTTTAAAGATTATTTAGCATTTATCTGAAACTACCTATCTTGATTTTCTTCTTTTTTCTTTTTCTTTTCATCCCCCCTCCCAGCCCCTTAAGTGGTTCGTGACAGATCACTTGCTCGTGCTTTTCATAAACCAGTCAAGCAAATATTTATTGAAAGAAAAGATTAAAACAGTAAAAAAAAATCACAAGAAATAAAGAGAACTGAAACCAAAATATAAAAAAGGAGAGAGAGAGAGAGAGAGAGAGAGAGGAGAGAGAGAGAGGAGAGAGAGAGAAGAGAGAGAGAGAGAGAGAATCGAATACAGAACGGAGAGAGAGGAGAGAGAGTGTGTGTGTGTGTGTCTTATGTATGTACGTGTAAGAAGAGAGAAAGAGAGAGATAGACAAAGAAAATTAAATAAAGAGAGAGTTGTGTGGGTATTTGTGTGATATATATATAATATATATTATATATATATATATATACTCAAAGAATATTTCTAGAAGCGCAAAATCACCAAGGAGAGCGGAAGGAAAAAATCAGAAAAAATGTAAAACTTTTAAAACCAGAGAGAGAGAGAGAGAGAGAGAGAGAGAGAGAGATGGAGAGGACTTTTTTTGGTTTTTACTAATGATTCTATCATTTTGTACAACGTGAGCAAACATTCGGGAAAGTCTATAAAGTCGTATCAGCATATTTAAATGTACGACAAAGATGAGTTCTTGTTGCAATGCAATGATTAAAACGGTATGTAATAAATATAATACAAGAGGTTGAAATTTATTTGATTTTATTAAGTGATTCTATCATTTGTACAACGATTGAGCGCAAACATTCGAGAAAGTCCCTATAAGTCCTACAGCAGATCTAGAAATGTATTGTTATTGTTAAATTGTTACTCAACACAATTTCACACTTTGGGATAACTTTGGATCAAGTGTAAAATAAAATAAAAATTAATTTAGTCGTTCGTAAAAAGTCGTATACGTGCTTAATTGACACGAAAAAGTTTACAATATAAAAATGTTTACTCTAAACAAACTAGGTAAGATCGTAAAAATATATATTCCCGCTAATATATTTTAGGAAAAAATTATTCAGACATATTTGTCATCATAAGGTGAAGTAATTCTGGAAATTTTGTGAAATAGGACCAATTATTTATTTTTCATAGATTTTAAATAAAAAAAATGTTCTAGTGCCCTCACCACTCTGCTCTTTTGGGCTACGTTATTTAATTGATTTTAACGGGTGCAAAATGTGTATTACTCTCTAAAGAATAAAAATTATGACAGTTAATGCATAGATATGAGTTTTTTTTTTTATATCAGATATTTCATGGTTTTGTGATACAGCAGATATATCATAAAAAAATAATAACTATACTATCTTGATGAGCATCTATTTTAAAAATGTCTTCTTCTTTCGAATGACAACAAATTTACAACGCATCACATTGTTTAATATCTCTTATACTCAATAAAGTTTAGATATGATGGTAATAATGAGAGTGTGTTTTGTGGAGAATACAGGGGTGTTAAAGAATGTATACCAATATAAATTCTAGCGAATATCTGGTGGGACACATACCTCTGCTAATACTCATAGAAAAAAAATTAAATGAATGAATGTTATTTTTTCAGAATACAAGGTGTTTCAAAAAGTACAAAAAATCTCAATACTATTTTTGACACAGTTGTATTCTCAAGTAATGTAATGATGTTATTTTTTTTAGAGGTGTTTTACAAAAGTACATCTAAGGCACACCTTGTATTCTCAAAAAAATTAATGAATGGAACGTTATTTTTTTCAGAATACAAGGTGTGTCAAAAGTACAAAAAGTATCTCAATACTTTTTTGACACACCTTGTATTCTCAAAAAAATTAATGAATGGAACGTTATTTTTTTTTTCAGAATACAAGGTGTGTCAAAAAGTACAAAAAATCTCAATATTTTTTGACAACACACTTGCATGTGTGTGTTTATATATATATATATAATATATATATATATATATATATAAGATTTTTGGATGTTTGTTTTTTAGAAGTGCGTTGTTGGATAAAGTATATATTACTATTTAATATTTTTGCTTGAAGGCAATTTACAATACATAATATCGCATAAAATTCGATAAATTATAGAAAATAATCATGACTAGTGAATCTCGACAAAGATTGTTCATTGTGGTTGAACTATCGTAGCAGACTGTTTTTGACTTTTTAAGTTCATAGGGATGTATACTAACCGATTTCCCTCCAACAGAAATCGAAACTGGGACTTCAGAAGGCACATAGTCTGAGACTATAACTGCTTCGGCCACGATACACACTCCGGACAAGCCTTGCAAAATTATACACTGTCAATGATACTCGATACGCCTAGGCCTGGTTTATTGTTATTGTTCACTTCAACGTCCCCGTACCTCATATGGTAGAGGCGTATCAAGCAAAAATATAAATAATATATATATAATATAAGTATATATTTAATTTGCTGAGTTTTTATAGATCAATGTTTATTATAAACAGCTTACCCAGGTTTTCAATGCTAGTTGTTTTGAGTTAATACCTCCATGGTGTTTATTGAAGATCGTTTCTTATGATGTCACATTCTGGACCGCAAATAACGTCGGTTGCTTTGTATTATGTTTGGAAAAAATTTAAAAGACTCTACTATATATAAAAAATGTTTTTTTTGAAACATTATACATCCTTTATCATAACGGAATTAATTTAAAAATAAAATAAAAATTTTTTTCAAAAGAAAATTTTTCTATTTTTTTAACGAATAAAGGGAGGTAACTTCGTTGGCATTGTACAAAAAAATGCAAATTTTTGAAAAAATTAAAAAATTAAAATTTTTTAATAAATCCGAAGTGCACTAGAAGCGTCCCGCGAAAGCAACCAACGTTATTTGCGGCCCAGAATGTGACTTTAAGAAACGATCTTCAATAAACACCATGGGATCTAACTCAACTGCTGAATGATTGCTCCCTAGCATGAAACTGGGTAGCTGTTTATAATAAACATTGATCTATAAAAACTCAGCAAATTAAATAAATATTAGCTCTCACAATTTCTAATTGAGCACTGTATTTTCTTAGTTTTCATCACAAAAAAAAATTGTTTTTATATATATATATATATATAATAATATATATATAAGATATTTCCATTTCTTACAACTTTAACACCATTACACCATGTACCTCCACTTACCAAGTATAAAGTATAAAATATCCTGCTATCTTACCTTTCAGGATGAGTTGATATTTTGAAGAATCTGTTTTTCAAAAAATAATCATTTATTATCTTTTTAGTTTCAAGGGCCTCGGTGAAACTCCTTCCCATTTTAAAACCTGTTTTTTTTCTTTTGGGGTAGCAAGGAATCAGCTTAGATTATTATTCTGAATAATTTTCAATTTCTTTTACAACTCGTCCCCAACCCCCCTTGTGCCCTGATAGCAAATGTCCTTTTCTCATCTCATATGATTTTTACACACATCACAGTGATTATGACCCGACAAAACACAAGTGCATTTTATTGGAAAATTATTCAAGATAAGACTATCTTGAAGAAATTTCTTGTTTGTTTATACAAAAACAACGTTTATATTGAATTGGACTTGAGATACAGTTTTTTTTGTTTTTTTTGGAGGAGGGTTGGTTTATTTTTTTGGGTTTTTTTCATGCATAAAGAATATGAACTTTTATTTATTTTTTATTTAAAATTTTTTTTTTGTAATTTGTCTTTTATTTTATCAATGTTTTGATATCTTAATCGACACACTTGCTTTATATTTTCCATCATATTGCAACCGTGTAAGTTTATTTTTGTTTTCTTCATACTTACATCGCCTTCTTGCTATATTTACATAAAAATTTTATTTTTTCCTCTTATTACAAAAGTAAAGCAAAACGCCTAGGAACCACAAGGTTCCAGGTTTGATACTGGCCTTGCCAACTCAGCGCACGAGCAGCACAGCTTGGATCTGTGCTGTAAAGTGGGGAGTTGATGGTAGTTGTGGTGCTCTACCTCAAATGCAAAAACAATCTCCCTGCTTTAGTGCTAATGAAAAGGGTTCCATGTTTGATACCGGCCCTTGCCAACTCAGCGCACGAGCAGCACAGCATGGATCTGTGCTGTAAAGTGGGGAGTTGATGGTAGTTGTGGTGCTCTACCTTAAATGCAAAAACAATCTCCCTGGTCTAGCGTTAATGAAAAGGGTTCCAGGTTTTGAGTGAGGTTAAGCTGTTCTATCGTAAACCACGTTCATGCACGCTGTTTGTTGCTAGCCTAGACTTGTCACAACAGAGCCCCAACCAACACATCCGACCCTTCTTAAAGTCCGGCGAAAGAGAGAGCGAATTTTATTTACTTCCATTTGGTGGTCCCGGTAGTGGGTGGGGTCACTCACTTCCACTCCTCTGCAGAAAACCCAGGAATTTCCGTGTTAATTTTAAATCTAGTTCCGGGGTTATTGGTCGGTCAATTGCTGACACCCGTTGAGTGTTTACTCTCCAAACTTTAACCTCTTTTTGTGTTTATTTCCTATAAAGTCAAACATAACAAAGGGGAACCACTCTTGACTGATAAATTATTTATTTATTCATTGATCTACTATGAAAAAAGAAAAAACGGGTTTGGGTTTAGTGTTATTTAATGGAAGAGATAAATAAATAATTCATGCAGTCAAAGAGTGGTTCCCCTTTGTTTATGTTGGATTTATAGGAAATAACTGCTTTTTGTTCTTATTTCTTTTTCTTCTCTTTCTCCAGAAATCCGATTACCATTTTCTTTTCAATCCCCAAATTCTCCGTAGACCATAATAATTATGCTACATGTATTTCCAGTTGTTTTCTAAATTGAATAATTTTATTTAGTATTTTCCCAATCAACAGTAAATGAATATATACAATATATATATATGTATATTTTTGGAGGAGTTGATACTACGTTTTTCTTTTTTTTTTTTTTTTTTTTGAGGGGTGTTTACGTTATGGATTAAGAAATGGTTCCAATCCAACAAACAATACTCCCACCAACAACTATCTGAATAGATACGATCATTCTGCCCAACAACTCAGCTACATCCATTATTGAAAAAAAAACTAAATAATTTAGCAATAAAAACGGTAATCAAACTCCTCAAAACAATAAAAAATATTATAATAATCAAAAAAACATATATATATATATGATGAAAAATGAGTAAAGAAAGAAAAGTAAATGGATAAAATGAAATTTAATCAATCACTTACACATGTGTTTCGGTCAGTTTATGTGTGTGAAAATATTTCGCACACATACAAGAATCGACCTTCATCAGAGTGATGTGTAAGTGATTGATTAAATTCATTTTATCCATTTACTTTTCTTTTCTTTACTCATTTTTCCTCATATTGTCGGATTTCAATTCCATTTCCATTTTTACATATATATATATATATATATATATATATATATTATTATATGATTAATTGAATCATATTATCATGACGCAGACAACTTGGCAAACACCATTTGCGACATCCGGAGCACTGGCAGAGCTGTTTCAACCTCCTTTGTGCATACCGCAATCTCCGCCACTAGAGATTGAACCAGTGGACCACTGAGTGAAGAGGCGGGGACTCAACACACTGGGCCACCAGCCCATGCCACAAACGGAGAATGCCAAATCATCTAGTCAGTGGCAATAGTAATTCAAACTGCGCAACCCTGTATTTTTCGTGTATCCCATCGCAGGATTACAGAGGGCAAGGTCACTTCCAGGACTTCCCAAATATATATATATATATATATATAAATGATATACAAGACAAATTTCTATTTCATTTCTTCCTTTAACTTTCTTTCTTATAATTCTCTTTCTAATTTCCACAACAATTTTTACCAAATCTGTTTCTTTATTGTGCATCACCAATATTTCTCTTGACCTTGTCTACTCATCCAAACCCACTTAAATTGACTCTCATTTTTATACTATTTAAAATTGCCTCGCTTCCTTTATTAAAGAACAAAGACTTCACTGAGTGTGAGGCAATTTCTTACACTACCTAATTGAATCGACAATACAGTGTTTTGTTTTCTGTGGGTTGAATTTTAATATTGAAAACCCAAGAGCCATTCTGATGTTTGGAACTCTTTTGTATTGAAGATAAATTAAATCTTCCAGCTGAATGACTTATTGTGATTACTTGTTAATCTAATGTTTCAGGAAAATATCAAAAGCAATAATGGAGATTTATAAGGTTAAGTTGTAGGTTAAGGCTTGGTAGCTGTCAAGTCCATTCTATAAAACCTACTTATTTCTGAAACAAAAGCAGCATCACTAGTGTTTGTATGGCTGTGATGTATGGGGTTATGGTAATTATGTAGACAAGATAATGATAAAGTCAACAGGTAATGAAACACAACTCAAGGCTTTATACAAATGGTGTATTCGACAAACAACATGAACATGAAATATAAAATATGTAACGTGTGATATACAAAATGTGTATGTGGTTTACAAATGTGTTATAAATTGTACAATTGTATAGTGTAGATGTAGGGGTTTGCAAAATAATGCTCTTGCAAAAACTTATCTGTCTCAGGTAAGAAGTGTCTCTTGCTAGCTTGAGAAGTTTGACTTACGAGTCACGCGACTCCTGTGGTAAGCTGGGTTCATTAAGCACGTCTGTTTACAGTGGCTGGTCGCAGCAAAAGAGGCAGGTTGATGGTATCAAATCTTGAAACGGTGGCTAAACTAGCCTAGTAATGTATGTTTTGATTGGTCGCTGACAATGGCCCTTAGCTAATCGCACAAGGTCTCTTATCAGGCAATGGTTAAAGGGCATGGTCTCTTATCAGATTCATTATATCTTTTATTCATTAATATATCAACACTGAAAAATTTCATTAAATCTGCTGTATTGAAGCTAGATAAATTTTTAGCCAATCAGTTGTATTTCGAACGACTACTGATTATATACAAATAAGCCAATTAAATATATGTAACTGAATGATGCATTGAATTTGAATGCTAAATCATAGTGTTTTTACTAGGTCAATGTGGGCAGAATTTAAATTTTAGGCTATCAAACTCTTAGCCTCAATTAACTGCATAACCACCCACAGTGATCTGCTGTAGGGTAACTATTTGATTTAGGATACCAACAAGAGTACATTATATATATATATATATATATATATATATATACTACTAGTATAATTATATATGACTAGTAATATATGCACCCTCTGGGTGCAAGTATTTCAGTTTTAATGTAATAAAATATTGTATTTAATTAGAAAGGCTAATGAAACTAAATAAGAACACAGATAAAAGATTTGAAACAGAGGGAGTATAATAAAAGATTTGGAACAGAGGAGTATAATAAAAAATGGAACAACTGAAACTTACTCTTCCATCACTCTCCTCTTTCATTGTTATTTTTTTCTAATTTAAGTATTTAGTTATAAAGAGGAAGTAAAGATAAAATGACAGTTTTTGTTCTTGTTAATGGATTTCTTTTAAGAATCATTGAAGAGATTTTTGCTTATATTCATTAAAATAAAACCAAACAATTGAAATCAATAATACTAAGCACATATTTATTAAATTCGATTTTTTAATATTAATATGCAAATTAGCCTTCCCGTTCACACTGTAAACTGCTATTTTGTTGTATATATAATATAATTGCATGTTTTCAGTATGTAGACATAGTATTAATAATGTAAGACAATTTTATTAATAATTGAGGTTTAGATAAAAATAAAATCATCGAGAATGTGATGTCAATAACTTAAGAGAATTGTGACTTGAGTAGGAATATTAGTTTCGGTTACAGACAGAAAACACACAATCTCCATTATAATAAGATATATATATATATATATGTGTATATGTGTGTGTGTATAATAATTATATTTTATCTTTATATATAGAGTTAATTCTTTAAAAAGTCACACACTGTCTTAAAATTACGGTCAGTCTAGGAATCCTTCTAGTCAACCGTCTTTATTTTAAATTAAAAAATTATACATCTGTCGCAATATCCCACTGGATATAAACCAAACTAGATTATATATATATATTGTTTTTAAATTCAAATCTTTTCTCAATAGAACACGACAAAGGTAAGATACTGATTTTATCTTCTCCAATAGCTTATATAATAATTATATTAATTTGATGCTTCAAAAGAGTCCAATAATAGATGAGGAAGACTTTCCCTTGGGGACTCTCCCTCAGAAAAATTTGTTTTATCCTTTATTTATTTTTTATTATTTTTTATTTTTTTACTTTTGAGAGAGGTCCCTTAGAAAGGATTTTTCATTTATTCCACTCATCTCATTCATTTTATTTCATTCATTTCATTTTGCCATTAATTCTTAACTATATATATATGAGATTATTTTGGTATATGTATCCATTTGTTGGAGGTACATATATCAGGTTTAAGTATTTGTATGAAGCATTAAAGTAAGAAATATCAGAAACTCAGTTGTTTTTTGAGTATAGTTTCGTTTATTTAGTAGTAGTAAATTTTCCAGATTATTATACTTCCTTCTTCATATATATATATATATATATAATTATATATGAACAAAAGTGCTGAGACAAATAGGAATATTCTTTGATTGTTTCAAAACTATTTTTGACTTTAAGTCATCGTCAGCAGAAAAACTGTTTGTGAAAAAAATGATTTTGGAAAGTTTTTAAAAAAATTTTCAAAGTAATTGACCGAACCACAAAGAAGGAATGAAAAATGTACCGGTGAAGTTTCATTTCGCGTTTGTTGAGTGAAAACCTTCTGACTAAATTATATTCAATTGTATTATACTAGCAAATATATGCACCCAGGTATTTAAATTTTAATGTAATAAAATATATTAAATTAGGCTAATGAACTTAGATAAGAATGCAGATAAAAAGAGTTGAACAGAGTTATTATATTCAGTTGTATATACTAGCAATACGAAAGTGCGTGGTGTAATGGTTGAAGTCATGGGAAATGGACTCGTCGCTCTGAGTTCAAAACCTAGTATGGTAATTGCATTTCACTTTGCGCTAATACCCTTGGGAAAGGTATGAATCCTACTCTCCTCCAGCTATGGATAAATAGTATGGCAGACTGAGCTCTTTAACCTTGGTTAGGCAACCGGTCTAGGAGAGGGAAAATTCTGAATTCAAACCTGTTGAACTCCGCTTAAGAATTGACCTTGTGCAGAGGGGTTGGTAAATATATATATATACTATATATTTAATGTAATAACATATATTAATTAGGCTAATGAACATAGATAAAAATGCAGATAAAAAGATTTGAAACAGTATGATGGAAAAATAGAACAACTGAAACTTACTCTTCCACCACTCCCGTCTTTCATTGCCAAATTTTCCTAATTTAAACCATAAATGAGGACAGCCTTGATTAGCTGTGAATTCACTTAGAAACTGGCCTTGTGTCATACCTGTTCTAGGTTGGGTAATAACATATGTTACCTTTGCTTTTCACACACTATTTTTTTTATCCAAAGAAACAGTATATTCTTATTTCATTATTTTTTTGCTATAAATTTGACATATTTTCACAGAATAATGATTTCATCTGTATCTCTATTATATACATATATATATATATATTATATATATATTAACTATGATATGTATGAGTTTCACCATAAGGATCTTCAGGGTTAAATCAGGTATTGATTAATTACAGCTTACTGCAGGAGTTTATGTTGTGTTTATGACCATTAAAAACCGATTCACAGTTAATAAACGCTGGACGCTGATTTAAAAAATCAATGGAGACGGGTTTTTTTATTTGATCCTTTGCAGAAAAAAAAATAACACAAAAAACCACTGTCTCCGTTGATTTTTTGAATCAGCGTCTCAGCGTTCATTAACTGCGAATCAGTTTTTAATGATCATAAGCACAAAATAAACTCCTGCAGTTAACTGTAATTAATCAATACCTTGATTAATTCAGTAGATTTAACCCTGAAGATCCTTATGGTGAAACTCAAGCAGGTTATTTCTGTACATATCAATAATAATAAATTTGCTCTACTCATGTATTGAGCACTTTATATTTGTTATATCACTGATATATCATTTGTAAAACTTGTATCAACTAAACATTGAGACCAACTTCACTGGTATGTCATCCCTTTTTCATATATAAATATATATATATTATATATACATATAAACTGTTTTGAGAATTTGTGTAGGTTGAATTTTGTATATAGATTGGTAATCTTATTAATAATGGAAATTCGCTTCGCGTTTTTGTCTGTAACAAATTACGTCACTGCTTACGTCACATTACCCAAAAATCATCATAACATAGAATAAATACACTCAAAATTTGAACATGCAACATTAGACAGTCCTCATTGTTTTTTAAAACAAGTTTTAATAAAAACATGATTGGTATTATATATCTATATATAGTTTGTTTTATTTTAAATACATATTTAAAGTTTACATTTCAAATTGTTTTTATTTTTAATCCTTTAATGAATTTGATGATTTTTCTTACTTAGGGTACAAACTCGCTGACATTGAATTTTTTAACTTCCACCCCTCAGGCAATATGTTTCAAAAATCTATTTTTACATCGTCCGGAGGGTGTTTTTTTTATTTTTTGTACTAGTAATAATAATAAATGAATACTAGTATATTTTAATGTGTCTGTTCCATTTTATTCACAAAGAAATTAAATACATAAAGCAAGCACAGATCAATAACATATTTTTTGTAAATAATTTAAATCTAAAGATAATGACCACAATAATGCGCATAGAAATGATCACAATAATAATATAATAGACCTATCGTACCGTAACTAAATGCATCAAACCATGAATAAAGCAGAACAGGTATGAAGAATATAATACATAAGTATATATAAACTATTGATAATCATAAACACCTATAATAAATAATACGAGGATAAGTCAAAAAGTAATGCCATTTTCTTTATTTCATGGGAAGTTTTTTTTTTATAAATTAAGGCCTACATTGAGATCCTAATGAGGCTCAGAGCAAGAATCTGACAAGTAAGACCCACCTTGCAATCGACAATGTCCTCCTTCTGCATGACGAGAAAGTGAAAGCTGTAACTGAAGTAGTGGCTCAAAGAACAGTCAATTTTGAGAGAAACAGTGACTATGTGGAGAGATGAGTAAAAAGTAATGAAGTTTTTTTTTATAAAACTAAGGCCTACATTGAGATCCTAATGAGGACCAGAGCAAGAATCTGACAACTAAGACCTATGGTGGTTTGTAAGGGCTGTTTGATGTTTTTTGTATTAAGGTCACAGTTTGAGGTCAATAATCAATAAAATATTCAAACATTAAAGACACCATAAAACATTCAATTACTGCAGGCACATGGCATAAATAACAAGACTCAATATTAAAACAAACAACTTGTATTGAGAAAATAGTTTACAAAAAGGTAACGCATAATACTGAGAAAAGTTATTTCAGTACTCTTGTTGTACAAAATGTTATTTTTTTTTTTTTTTTTTTTTGTGACTATGTGGAGAGATGAGTCAAAAAGTAATGCATTTTCTTTATTTCATGTGAATTTTTTTTATAAAACTAAGGCGTACATTCAGACCCCTAACGGGGCTCAGAGCAAGAATCTAATGAGTAAGACAAACATGCCAATCAACAATGTCCTCCTTCTGCATGACAATGTTCGACCACACACAAGCATCACGACAAGGGAGAAAATCGCCTCATTCGGGTGGAAAACTTTACTGCATCCTCCATGCTCACCAGATTTAGCGCCTTCAGACTATCATCTGTTTTGGCCCCATGAAAGAGGGTTTGTGAGGCAAGCATTATTCTAGTGATGAGGATGTGTAATCTGTAGTGAGGAAGTGGCTCAAGAAACAAATTAATTAGAATTTTATGGGCAGGGATACATGCTCTCATTCAAGGTGGAACATTGCAATTGAAGAGAAATGGTGACTATGATGGTTTTTTGCTTTTAAATAACTTATTCGTAAAACTCTATACATTAGATAATCTTACGCAGGCATGTATTTTTATCAAAACTTGTTTTAAAAACCACTCGACCCCCTTTCCTATCGTACTATTTTTCAGAGCATATATAAATAACACTTTTTCATTATTTTATGTAATTATGATATTGACTATAAATCACTACTCGTTGATAAAGTTATTTACTTTCTTGATATAACTGTGACGTAAGCAGTGACATAGTTTTTGGTTACAGACAACTAAAGACTTAATCACGCATCATATATAACTAGAAGCGGCTACCCAGCATCACCCGGGTAGAAGGGGGGACAAAAGTTAGTCTCACAGATCCATTTTACTAAATCTCTGAGTTGTATCCTCACAGGAATGCCCATTAACATTCTTACATAAAAAGACCTTGCATTGATTTGGCCTTGTGAATTGCTTAGAAAAAGGTGCCAGTCATTCTGAAAAGAAAAAAATCAGTGTCTCCATTTTAAAATATGAATGCAAAAAAAAAAAAAAATCATCCTGTTACTATTTAAATTCTACTGTTTTTAATAACTCAAAGCAACATTTGGTGATAGTGAATGTGTATATATATTTAGATCGTGGTGTGGTCTATCAACCTTTTACTAATTCACGCGTTATAAAAGATCTTTTGGGATTGCGTCGACATGAACAGCATGTTCACTATTCTCTGTGAGAGGTGCCTTCACTGGCTGGAACATGTCAGGAAGGAGAAAATGAGACGCATCCCAAAAGATCTTTTATACGGTGAATTAGTAAAAAGGTTGATAGACACACCTACGATCTAAATATATATACACATTCACTATCACCAAAATGTTG
Source organism: Doryteuthis pealeii (assembly GCA_023376005.1). Lineage (NCBI taxonomy): Eukaryota > Metazoa > Mollusca > Cephalopoda > Myopsida > Loliginidae > Doryteuthis > Doryteuthis pealeii. The sequence goes on from CM042167.1 coordinate 5,688,313, forward strand.
GCTTTTGAGTTATTAAAAACATAGAATTTTTAAATAGTAAGCAGGATGGATTTTTTTTTTTTTTTTTTGCATTTCATATTTTAAAATGGAGACCACATGATTTTTTTTCTTTTAAGAATGATTGGGCACCTTTTCTAGCAATTCACAATGGCAAATCATGAAGGTCTTTTTTTATGTAAGAATGTTAATGGGGCATCCTGTGAGGATTACAACTCAGGATTTAGTATATGGAATCTGTGAGACTAACTTTTGTCCCCCTTCTATCCGGGTATGCTTGGTAGCCGCTTCTAGTTTATATATGATGGTGATAAAAGTCTTTTAGTTGTCTGTAACCAAAACTATGTCATTTGCCTTACGTGCACAGTTATAATCAAGAAGTAACTAACTTTTATCAGAGTAGTTGATTTATAGTCAATATATAATTACATAAAATAAAATGAAAAAGTGGTTATTTATATATGCTCTGAAAAATAGTAACGATAGAAAGGAGGGTCCGAGTGGTTTTAAACAAGTTTTGATAATACATGCTGGTAAGATATCTAAATGTATAGAGTTTTTAGCGCATAATGTTATTTAAAGCAAAAAAACCATCATAGTCACCATTTCTCTCAATGCAATGTTCCCACCTTTGATGAGAGCATGTATCCCTGCCCCATAAAATTCTATAATTGTTCTTTGAGCCACTTCCTCACTACAGATTAGCACATTCCTCATCACTAAATAGATGCTTGCCTCATCAAACCCTCTTTCATGGGGCCAAAAGCAGATGATACGTCTGAAGGCGGCTAATCTGGTGAGCATGGAGGATGCCCAGTAAAGTTTTCCACCCGAATGAGGCGATTTTCTCCTTGTCGTGATGCTTTGTGTGTGGGTCGAACGATTGTCATGCAGAAGGAGACATTGTTGATTGGCATGTTTGGTCTTACTCATTAGCATTCTTGCTCTGAGCCCCGTTAGGGTCTGAATGTACGCATTAGTTTTATAAAAAATTGCACATGAAATAAAGAAAATGGCATTACTTTTGACTCATCTCTCACATACGTCACAAAAAAAAAAAAAAAAAAAAATACATTTTGGTACACAAGAGTAACTGAAATAACTTTTCTCAGTATTATGCTTACTTTGTAACTATTTCTCAATACAAGTTGTTTGTTTTAATATTGAGTCGTTGTTATTTATGCCATGTGCCTGCAGTAATTGAATGTTTTTATGTGTCTTTAAATGTTTGAATATTTTATTGATTATTGCCTCAAAGCTGGTGACCTTAAAATACAAAAACATCAAACAGCCCTTACAAACGCACCATAGGTCTTAGTTGTCAGATTCTTGCTCTGGTCCTCATTAGATCTCAATGTAGGCCTTAGTTTTATAAAAAAAAACTTCCATTACTTTTTTACTCATCTCTCCACATAGTCCCTGTTTCTTCTCAAAATTTGGACTGTTCTTATGAGGCCACTACTTCAGTTTACAGCTTTACTTTCTTCGTCATCAGAAGGAGGACATTGTCGATTGGCAAGGTGGGTCTTACTTGTCAGATTCTGCTCTGAGCGCTCAATTAGGTCTCAATGTAGGCCTTAAATTTTATAAAAAAAACTTCGCGCATGAAATAAAGAAAATGGCATTACTTTTTTTGCACTTATCCTCGTATATTATTATAAGGTTGTTTATGAATTATCAATAGTTTATATATACTTATGTATTATTTCTTCATACAAATGTTCTGCTTTATTCATGGTTGATGCATTTAGTTACGGTACGATAGGGTTCTATTATATATTAATTGGTGATGCATTTTCTATGCGGCATTATTGTGGTTCATTATCTTTAGATTTAAATTATTTACAAAAAATATGTTATTGATCTGTGCTTGCTTATGGTAATTAATTTCTTGTGAAATAAATGGAACAGACACATTAAATATCTAGTATTCATTTTATTATTATTACTAGTACAAAATAAAAAAACACCCTCCGGTACGATGTAAAAATAGATTTTTGAAAACATATTGCCTGAAGGGGTGAAGTAAAAAAATTCAATGTCAGCGAGTTTGTACCCTAAGTAGAAAAATCCACAAATTCATTAAAGGATAAAAAATAAAACAAATTTGGAAATGTAAACTTTAAATATGTATTAAAATAAAACAACTATATATAGATATATAATACGCATCATTGTTTTTATTCACTTGTTTTTTAAAAAAACAATTAGGACTGTCTAATGTTTGCATGTTCAAATTTGAGTGTATTTATTCTAGTTATGAATGATTTTGGGTATGTGACGTAAGGCATGACGTAATTTTTGTTACAGGACAAAAACCGGAAGCAGATTTCCATTTATTAATAAGATTTACCAATGCTATATACAAATTCAACCTACACAAATTCTTCAATAGTTTTATGTATATATATATATATATATATTTATATATGAAAAAGGGATGAATACGCAGTGACAGTGGTCTCAATGTTTTAGTTGATACAAGNTTTTACAATGATATATCAGTGATATAACAAATATAAAGTGCTCAATACATGAGTAGAGCAAATTTATTATTATGATATGTACAGAAATAACCTGCTTGAGTTTCACCATAAGGATCTTCAGGGTTAAATCTACTGAATTAATCAAGGTATTGATTAATTACAGTTAACTGCAGGAGTTTATTTTGTGCTTATGATCATTAAAAACTGATTCGCAGTTAATGAACGCTGAGACGCTGATTCAAAAAATCAACGGAGACAGTGGTTTTTTGTGTTATTTTTTTTTCTGCAAAGGATCAAATAAAAAAAACCCTGTCTCCATTGATTTTTTAAATCAGCGTCCCAGCGTTTATTAACTGTGAATCGGTTTTTAATGGTCATAAACACAACATAAACTCCTGCAGTAAGCTGTAATTAATCAATACCTTGATTTAACCCTGAAGATCCTTATGGTGAAACTCATACATATCATAGTTATATATATATATATATATATATATATATATGTATATAATAGAGATACAGATGAAATCATTATTCTGTGAAAATATGTCAAATTTATAGCAAAAAAATAATGAAATAAGAATATACTGTTTCTTTGGATAAAAAAAATAGGTGTGAAAAAGCAAAGGTAACATATGTATTTACCCAACCTAGAACAGGTATGACACAAGGCCAGTTTCTAAGTGAATTCACAGCTAATCAAGGCTGTCCTCATTATGGTTAAATTAGGAAAATTTGGCAATGAAAGACGGGAGTGGTGGAAGAGTAAGTTTCAGTTGTTCTATTTTTCCATCATACTGTTTCAAATCTTTTTATCTGCATTTTTATCTATGTTCATTAGCCTAATTTAATATATGTTATTACATTAAATATATAGTATATATATATATTTACCAACCCCTCTGCACAAGGTCAATTTCTTAAGCGGAGTTCAACAGGTTTGAATTCAGAATTTTCCCTCTCCTAGACCGGTTGCCTAACCAAGGTTAAAGAGCTCAGTCTGCCATACTATTTATCCATAGCTGGAGGGAGAGTAGGATTCATACCTTTCCCAAGGGTATTAGCGCAAAGTGAAATGCAATTACCATATCTAGGATTTGAACTCAGAGCGACGAGTCCATTTCCCATGACTTCAACCATTACACCACGCACTTTCGTATTTGCTAGTATATACAACTGAATATAATAACTCTGTTTCAACTCTTTTTATCTGCATTCTTATCTAAGTTCATTAGCCTAATTTAATATATTTTATTACATTAAAATTTAAATACCTGGGTGCATATATTTGCTAGTATATACAATTGAATATAATTTAGTCAGAAGGTTTTCACTCAACAAACGGAAATGAAACTTCACCGGTACATTTTTCATTCCTTCTTTTGTGGTTCGTCAATTACTTTGAAAATTTTATTAAAAACTTTCCAAAATCATTTTTTTCACAAACAGTTTTTCTGCTGACGATGACTTAAAGTCAAAAATAGTTTTGAACAATCAAAGAATATTCCTATTTGTCTCAGCACTTTTGTTCATATATATATATATATATATATATATATATGAAGAAGGAAGGTATAATAATCTGGAAAATTTACTACTACTAAATAAACGAAACTATACTCAAAAAACAACTGAGTTTCTGATATTTCTTACTTTAATGCTTCATACAAATACTTAAACCTGATATATGTACCTCCAACAAATGGATACATATACCAAAATAATCTCATATATATATAGTTAAGAATTAATGGCAAAATGAATGAATGAAATAAAAATGAATGAGATGAGTGGAATAAATGAAAAATCCTTTCTAAGGGACCTCTCTCAAAAGTAAAAAATAACAAAATAATAAAAAATAAATAAAGGATAAAACAAATTTTTCTGAGGGAGGAGTCCCCAAGGGAAAGTCTTCCTCATCTATTATTGGACTCTTTTGAAGCATCAAATTAATATAATTATTATATAAGCTATTGGAGAAGATAAAATCAGTATCTTACCTTTGTCGTGTTCTATTGAGAAAAGATTTGAATTTAAAAACAATATATATATATAATCTAGTTTGGTTTATATCCAGTGGGATATTGCGACAGATGTATAATTTTTTAATTTAAAATAAAGACGGTTGACTAGAAGGATTCCTAGACTGACCGTAATTTTAAGACAGTGTGACTTTTTAAAGAATTAACTCTATATATAAAGATAAATATAATTATTATACACACACACATATACACATATATATATATATATATCTTATTATAATGGAGATTGTGTGTTTTTCTGTCTGTAACCGAAACTATATTCCTACTCAAGTCACAATTCTCTTAGTTATTGACATCACATTCTCGATGATTTTATTTTTATTATCTAAACCTCAATTATTAATAAAATTGTCTTACATTATTAATACTATGTCTACATACTGAAAACATGCAATTATATTTATATATACAACAAAATAGCAGTTTACAGTGTGAACGGGAAGGCTAATTTGCATATTAATATTAAAAAATCGAATTTAATAAATATGTGCTTAGTATTATTGATTTCTAATTGTTTGGTTTTATTTTAATGAATATAAGCAAAAATCTCTTCAATGATTCTTAAAAGAAATCCATTAACAAGAACAAATAACTGTCATTTTATTCTTTACTTCCTCTTATAACTAAATACTTAAATTAGAAAAAATAACAATGAAAGAGGAGAGTGATGGAAGAGTAAGTTTCAGTTGTTCCATTTTTTATTATACTCCCTCTGTTCCAAATCTTTTATTATACTCCCTCTGTTTCAAATCTTTTTATCTGTGTTCTTATTTAGTTTCATTAGCCTTTCTAATTAAATACAATATTTTATTACATTAAAACTGAAATACTTGCACCCAGAGGGTGCATATATTTACTAGTATATATATATATATATATATATATATATATATAATGTACTCTTGTTGGTATCCTAAATCAAATAGTTACCCTACAGCAGATCACTGTGGGTGGTTATGCAGTTAATTGAGGCTAAGAGTTTTGATAGCCTAAAATTTAAATTCTGCCCACATTGACCTAGTAAAAACACTATGATTTAGCATTCAATTCAATGCATCATTCAGTTACATATATTTAATTGGCTTATTGTATATAATCAGTAGTCGTTCGAAATACAACTGATTGGCTAAAATTTATCTAGCTTCAATACAGCAGATTTAATGAAATTTTTCAGTGTTGATATATTAATGAATAAAAGATATAATGAATCTGATAAAGAGACCATGCCCTTTAACCATTGCCTGATAAGAGACCTTGTGCGATTAGCTAAGGGCCATTGTCAGCGACCAATCAAAACATACATTACTAGGCTTAGTTTAGCCACCGTTTCAAGATTTGATACCATCAACCTGCCTCTTTTGCTGCGACCAGCCACTGTAAACAGACGTGCTTAATGAACCCAGCTTACCACAGGAGTCGGTGACTCGTAAGTCAAACTTCTCAAGCTAGCAAGAGACACTTCTTACCTGAGACAGATAAGTTTTTGCAAGAGCATTATTTTGCAAACCCCCTACATCTACACTATACAATTGTACAATTTATAACACATTTGTAAACCACATACACATTTTGTATATCACACGTTACATATTTTATATTTCATGTTCATGTTGTTTGTCGAATACACCATTTGTATAAAGCCTTGAGTTGTGTTTCATTACCTGTTGACTTTATCATTATCTTGTCTACATAATTACCATAACCCCATACATCACAGCCATACAACACTAGTGATGCTGCTTTTGTTTCAGAAATAAGTAGGTTTTATAGAATGGACTTGACAGTACCAAGCCTTAACCTACAACTTAACCTTATAAATCTCCATTATTGCTTTTGATATTTTCCTGAAACATTAGATTAACAAGTAATCACAATAAGTCATTCAGCTGGAAGATTTAATTTATCTTCAATACAAAAGAGTTCCAAACATCAGAATGGCTCTTGGGTTTTCAATATTAAAATTCAACCCACAGAAAACAAAACACTGTATTGTCGATTCAATTAGGTAGTGTAAGAAATTGCCTCACACTCAGGTGAAGTCTTTGTTCTTTAATAAAGGAAGCGAGGCAATTTTAAATAGTATAAAAATGAGAGTCAATTTAAGTGGGTTTGGATGAGTAGACAAGGTCAAGAGAAATATTGGTGATGCAAAAATAAAGAAACAGATTTTGGTAAAAATTGTGTGGAAATTAGAAAGAGAATTTATAAGAAAGAAAGTTAAAGGAAGAAATGAAATAGAAATTTGTCTTGTATATCATTTATATATATATATATATATATATTTGGGAAGTCCTGGAAGTGACCTTGCCCTCTGTAATCCTGCGATGGGATACACGAAAATACAGGTTGCGCAGTTTGAATTACTATTGCCACTGACTAGATGATTTGGCATTCTCCGTTTGTGGCATGGGCTGGTGGCCCAGTGTGTTGAGTCCCCGCTCTTCACTCAGTGGTCCACTGGTTCAATCTCTAGTGGCGGAGATTGCGGTATGCACAAAGGAGGTTGAAACAGCTGTCCAGTGCTCCGGATGTCGCAAATGGTGTTTGCCAAGTTGTCTGGTCATGATAATATGATTCAATTATCATATATATATATATATTATATATTATATATATATATATTATGTAAAAATGGAAATGGAATTGAATCCGACAATATGAGGAAAAATGAGTAAAGAAAAGAAAAGTAAATGGATAAAATGAATTTAATCAATCACTTACACATCACTCTGATGAAGGTCGATTCTTGTATGTGTGCGAAATATTTTCACACACATAAACTGACCGAAACACATGTGTAAGTGATTGATTAAATTCATTTTATCCATTTACTTTTCTTTTCTTTACTCATTTTTCCTCATATATATATATATGTTTTTTTGATTATTAATAATATTTTTTATTGTTTTGGAGGAGTTTGATACCGTTTTTATTGCTAAATTATTTAGTTTTTTTTTCAATAATGGATGTAGCTGAGTTGTTGGGGAGAATGATGTATCTATTCAGATAGTTGTTGGTGGGAGTATTGTTTGTTGGATTGGAACCATCTTAATCCATAACCGTAAACACCCCTCAAAAAAAAAAAAAAAAAAAAGAAAAACGGTATCAAACTCCTCAAAAATATACATATATATATATTGTATATATTCATTTACTGTTGATTGGGAAAAATACTAAATAAATTATTCAATTTAGAACAACTGGAATACATGTAGCATAATTATTATGGTCTACGGAGAATTTGGGGATTGAAAAGAAAATGGTAATCGGATTTCTGGAGAAAGAGAAGAAAAAGAAATAAGAACAAAAAGCAGTTATTTCCTATAAATCCAACATAAACAAAGGGGAACCACTCTTGACTGATGAATTATTTATTTATTTTCCCATTAAACTAACACTAAACCCAAACCCGTTTTCTTTTTTCATAGTAGATCAATGAATAAATAAATAATTTATCAGTCAAGAGTGGTTCCCCTTTGTTTATGTTTGACTTATAGGAAATAACACAAAAAGAGGTTAAAGTTTGGAAGAGTAAACACTCAACGGGTGTCAGCAATTGACCGACCAATAACCCCGGAACTAGATTTAAAAATTAACACGGAAATTCCTGGGTTTTCTGCAGAGGAGTGGAAGTGGAGTGACCCCACCCCACTACCGGGACCACAAATGGAAGTAAATAAAATTCGCTCTCTCTTTCGCCGGACTTAAGAAGGGTCGGATGTGTTGGTTGGGGCTCTGTTGTGACAAGTCTAGGCTAGCAACAAACAGCGTGCATGAACGTGGTTTACGATAGAACAGCTTAACCTCACTCAAACCTGGAACCCTTTTCATTAACGCTAGACCAGGGAGATTGTTTTTGCATTTAAGGTAGAGCACCACAACTACCATCAACTCCCCACTTTACAGCACAGATCCATGCTGTGCTGCTCGTGCGCTGAGTTGGCAAGGGCCGGTATCAAACATGGAACCCTTTTCATTAGCACTAAAGCAGGGAGATTGTTTTTGCATTTGAGGTAGAGCACCACAACTACCATCAACTCCCCACTTTACAGCACAGATCCAAGCTGTGCTGCTCGTGCGCTGAGTTGGCAAGGGCCAGTATCAAACCTGGAACCCTTGTGGTTCCTAGGCGTATGCTTTACTTTTTGTAATAAGAGGAAAAAATAAATTAATGTAATATAGCAAGAAGGCGATGTAAGTATGAAGAAAACAAAAATAAACTTACACGGTTGCAGATAATGATGAAAATATAAAGCAAGTGTCGATTAAGATATCAAAACATGATAAAATAAAAGACAAATACAAAAAAAAAATTTTAAATAAAAAAATAAATAAAAGATTCATATTCTTTATGCATGAAAAAACCCAAAAAATAAACCAACCCTCCTCCAAAAAAAACAAAAAAACTGTATCTCAAGTCCAATTCAATAAACGTGTTTTTGTATAAACCAACAAGAAAATATTTCTTCAAGAAGTCTTATCTTGAATAATTTTCCAATAAAATGCACTTTGCTTTTGTTCGGGTCATATCACTGTGATGTGTGTAAAAATCATATGAGATGAGAAAAGGACATTTGCTATCAGGGCACAAGGGGGGTGGGGACGAGTGTAAAAGAAATTGAAAATTATTCAGAATAATAATCTAAGCTGATTCCTTGCTACCCCAAAAGAAAAACAGGTTTTAAAATGGGAAGGAGTTCACCGAGGCCCTTGAAACTAAAAAGATAATAATGATTATTTTTTGAAAAACAGATTCTTCAAATATCAACTCATCCTGAAAGGTAAGGATAGCAGGATATTTTATACTTTATACTGGTAAGTGGAGGTACATGGTGTAATGGTTAAAGTTGTAAGAAATGGAAATATATATATATATATATATATATATATATATATAAAAACAATTTTTTTTGTGATGAAACTAAGAAAATACAGTGCTCAATTAGAAATTGTGAGAGCTAATATTTATTTAATTTGCTGAGTTTTTATAGATCAATGTTTATTATAAACAGCTACCCAGGTTTCATGCTAGGGAGCAATCATCAGCAGTTGAGTTAGATCCCATGGTGTTTATTGAAGATCGTTTCTTAAAGTCACATTCTGGGCCGCAAATAACGTTGGTTGCTTTCGCGGACGCTAGTGCACTTCGGATTTATTAAAAATTTTAATTTTTTAATTTTTTCAAAAATTGCATTTTTTTGTAACAATGCCAACGAAGTTACCTCCCTTTATTCGTTAAAAATAGAAAAAATTTTCTTTTGAAAAAAATTTTTTATTTTTATTTTTAAATTAATTCCGTTTGATAAAGGATGTATATGTTTTCAAAAAAACATTTTTATATATAGTAGAGTCTTTTAAATTTTTTCCAACATAATACAAAGCAACCGACGTTATTTGCGGTCCAGAATGTGACATTAAGAAACGATCTTCAATAAACACCATGGGATATAACTCAACAACCTAGCATGAAACCTGGGTAGCTGTTTATAATAAACATTGATCTATAAAAACTCAGCAAATTAAATATATATATATATATATATATTATTTATATTTTTGCTTGATACGCCTCTACCATATGAGGTACGGGGACGTTGAGTGAACAATAACAATAAACCAGGCCTAGGCGTATCAGTATCATTGACAGGTTAATTTTGCAAGGATTGTCCGGTGTGTATCGTGGCCGAAGCAGTATAGTCTCAGACTATGCCTTCTGAAGTCCCAGTTTCGATTTCTGTTGGAGGGAAATCGTTAGTATACATCGCTGATGAGACTTAATAAAGTCAAAACAGTCTGTACGATGTTCAACACAATGAACAATTCTTTGTCGAGATTCACTAGTCATGATTATTTTCTATAATTATCGAATTTTATGCGATATATGTATTGTAATTGCCTTCAAGCAAAAATATAAATAGTAATATATACTTTATCCAACAACGCTTCTAAAAAACAAACATCCAAAATCTTATATATATATTATATATATATATATATATATATATAAACAACACACACAAGGTGTGTCAAAAAAGTATTGAGATTTTTTTGTACTTTTTGACACACCTTGTATTCTGAAAAAAAATAACGTTCCATTCATTAATTTTTTTGAGAATACAAGGTGTGTCAAAAAAGTATTGAGATTTTTTGTACTTTTTGACACACCTTGTATTCTGAAAAAAAAATAACGTTCCATTCATTAATTTTTTTGAGAATACAAGGTGTGTCAAAAAGTATTGAGATTTTTTGTACTTTTTGACACACCTTGTATTCTGAAAAAAATAACGTTCCATTCATTAATTTTTTTTTTGAGAATACAAGGTGTGTCAAAAATGTATTGAGATTTTTTGTACTTTTTAACACACATTGTATTCTCAAAAAAATAACATTTCATTCATTAATTTCTTTTTGAAAATACAAGGTGTGTCAAAAAAGTATTGAGATTTTTGTACTTTTTGACACACCTTGAATTCTGAAAAAAAAAAAACATTTCATTCATTAATTTCTTTTTTTTTTTTGAGAATACAAGGTGTGTCAAAAAGTACCAAGTTTAAAGCTGTATTTACCAAGATACACTTCATCTTGGTTTTCTTTTTGCAGTAAATGAATTAATAACAAATAAGACACAAAACATTCCAATGGCTATTTCTCTGTAGTGTTACAAAACAAAAGTGTTTGTTACACATTCATTAGTTTAGACCAAGGGTCACCAAACTATGGCTCACGGGTCAAATCCAGCCCATGAAGTCATTTTATCAGGCCCACCGACTATACTTGAATTTCTTTGTTAAAATGTACGGAACGCGATATCTTCTGATTGTAACAAACTTATGGGCCATCCTGTAGACTTTAAGCAAGAGCACTTATCCAGTAGAATTGGTAATCCTCTGATAAAGAATCTTTTGGTAAAGAATCCTCAGTTCCTTCATCAATGGTCGCAAGTGAACTATGGCTATTATAAGTGTTTAAGTAGTGTATAATCTATGCAGTATGGCTAGTGATTGGTGAAGGAATAAACCACGCGACCATGGCTACTCTATAAATCCAGGCGGGGAATTGTAGCATACCTTATTTACCAAATAATTCCAACACTGATACCATTTAAATTTAAATGTAAAATCAACCCATCGAAAGAAATTGACTGATAAACATTTGAAAGCAATTCTCTTGATTGGATGTAGCAATTCCAAACCAAACATTGAAAATATCGTGAAAAGCAAACTTCAGTTTCACAAATCTCTTTAAACCTTTCTGCCACCTGCTCCCTATCACGGAAATCATCCGAGTGAGACGACCAAGACATGCTGGGTACGGCTGGAGAATGTATGGATTAAAATAAAAAAAAAAAAAAAAACAAGCTCTCATGAGTAGCGGTAATAACATAGAATAATAATTAACACAACTCCTACCCCAGCTATGGTTAGCGGAATGAGAACAGGATACCCCCGTGGACTGAATAAAGGGTTAAGTTCAAAGTTCCGTGATGGCTCCCGATTACGACAAGAAAGTTCCCGAGTTCGAAAAGAAGGTTCCCGAGTCCGACAAGAAATACCTGAAGAAGGCCGGACGGCATATCGGACAAAATGTTGTACAAATAACAATAAAGATGAGGACAATAGTCCAAATAACGCAGATAATACTAACTTATTCTATCTGGCTGAAAACTTATTTTAGAGGATTTGGAGACCTTATTTATCAACCAACCCTCGCAATTTATTGATTATTAAGATAAATATGAACATAATAAAAATGTAGGTGGTGGGGGTGGAGATGAAGAAGGAAAACAGTTTTTAAAGATTATTTAGCATTTATCTGAAACTACCTATCTTGATTTTCTTCTTTTTTCTTTTTCTTTTCATCCCCCCTCCCAGCCCCTTAAGTGGTTCGTGACAGATCACTTGCTCGTGCTTTTCATAAACCAGTCAAGCAAATATTTATTGAAAGAAAAGATTAAAACACTAAAAAAACTAAAAAAATCAGAAGAACGCAAAAGAACTGAAAACCAAATATATATATATATATATATATATATATATATATATATATATATATAGAGAGAGAGAGAGAGAGAGAGAGAGAGAGAGAGAGAGAGTTGAAATACGAACAGAGAGAGGGAGAGTATGTGTGTGTGTGTCTATGTATGTACGTGAGAGAAAGAGAGATAGACAAAGAAAATTTAAATAAAGAGAGAGTGTGTGAGAAAGAGAGAGAAAGAAAGAGAAAATTGAAATACGGAGAGAGAGAGAGAGAGAGAGAGAGAGAGAGAGAGAGCAATATATATATATATATATATATAATATATATATATATACACTGAAAGAATATTTCTAGAAGCGCAAATCACCAAGAAGGCGGAAGGGAAAAATCAGAAAAAAAATGGAAAACTTTTAACAACAGAGAGAGGAGAGAGAGAGAGAGAGAGAGAGAGAGAGAGAGAGAGAGAGAGCAATATATATATATATATATATATATATATATATATATATATATATATTACTCAAAGAATATTTCTAGAAGCGCAAATCACCAAGAAGGCGGAAGGGAAAAATCAGAAAAAAAATGGAAAACTTTTAACTGCTTTCATGGTTAAATGAACATTAAGATAACCAAGGAAAGAAAGATGAATAGACTCCGTCTACAACTTACACTACTTCAAGTTGTTGTCGGGATTACATCCCTTGCATGTTAAACAGTTCTACTACTGGCCACTAGGTGGCATGGTCAAAGTAACATATGGGGGAATAGGGCAGGTTGATTTTTCACTTTTTCGGAAATTCAATATTGCTTTTGTGGCGAAAACTGGGGTTTGGTGTTATAAGAACTGAGATCGAAAATTAGATTCCTAACTTTAAAACTCATTTGAGCATTTGATTTTAAAGTTCGTCAACAAAAATATACACAAATACCTCATTTCCGCAGGATTTTGCTGAGAAACTGACTTCAAAATTTCATTATTTCAATAATAAATGCAGATAAAATTGATATTTTTCATTAGATACAATGAATGGAAAATATATTCAGTGTTTTAAATTTGCATTGTTCATTGAATATTGCATTAAAAATTCCTGCACTATATAAGATTATGTAACGAATAGAATTAAATTGTTCAGTGTATTTTCCTTTCGATAAAAATATAGGTATTATTTGGTGGCACTATGATTTGGTTATAATGTGCTTGTGCCTTGTTTCCTGTCCATACACAATCTGTGAAGATTCCATAGTTAATTTAACAGCTCTTTCCACACATTGTGAGTGGGTGGATAAATTTGGAAATTTCAATTCTGTTCCATTCAGTAGATATTCTAGTTCATTCATTCAGTGAAAAAACCTTCTGTAAGTGCAGGTTAACAAATCTCACTTTGTGAGAGGTCAAAAAAAAAAAAATAAATAAAAGATAAAAAAATAAAAAGACCCACTAAATTATGGTGAATTTAAAAGTACTATTTTATATTTGAAACTCTTAATTTATTAATACACATAAAGTTAATTAAAGTTATTTGTACTAATTTGAAAATATATAGAACTTGAAACATAGAAACTTTTATCAAAATGTTTTGATTCGGCATTAAATAACCAGTAAAAGGCTGATATATCGTAAAACAAAAATAAAAAGTAAATCCTTGTAGCATATATATATATATATATATATATGTGTGTGTGTGTGTGTGTGTGTGTGTGTGTGTGTGTGTGTGTGTGTAGAAAAGGAAGTGAATCCGACGGTATGTAGTATATTAAGAAAGAATGAAAAAAACACAGGTTTAAATGAGTTAAGTGGTGAGTTTATTGGGCGACGCTGCAGTGTTTCGATCTATTAATTAGATCATCTTCAGGGCATTTGTTGGTATATGGAAGGTAATAAGATTTTTTTTTATCACAGAATAACGAGAAAAGTGAGTGGTAGTCCTTGTTATTCAGTCTGTTTAAAATTTGAGGTTTGAAAAAAGGAGACAGTTTGAAATATGATGTCAAATATTCTCTTTACGGTATGAGTATGGGACGGTGTAAGTGTGTGTATCGAAAATAAAGCATTGTGCATTTTTTAGGTGTGTGGTTGCGCGTGTGTGTATAAATCTTTTGCGATAAACGACAGCGAAACAAACCTCAAGGTTGTGTGTGTGTGTGTATGTGTGTGTGTGGGCATGGTTACCATTGAGAAACGATGTATGTTTCAGGTAGCAAGAGAATATTCTTTAAACTTTTGAGTTATATATATATATATATATATATATATATATATATGAAATCCTTAATTTATCAAAAATAAATTTATTTCAGTTACGTTCGCCTCTTCAAATAAGATTTCATAATTGGCAAGAATTATGGTTTATTTCAAATGTTTTTCTCTTCTCAACGATGTCGTTTTAAAATCACTTTCAGTGGTTATATATCTTAAAATCCAACTCACAGACACAAATACACACAGAAATCTAAAAAAGAATTTTGATTAAAAAACGTGCATTCACGTTCATAACGCTTAGATTTTCAAATTTAGCTCCTTTACTTGTGAATATGTGAACATCCCAAATTCCATTTATATACATAAGCATATACATATATGTATAACAATGAAACACATTTCATTCAAACATCAACAAGTTTAAGATTATTAATAACATTTCATTCTTTGCAATACAAATTATATCCATCCACCAAAACTTTCAAATTTTTAACGGCCTCTAACGGCCTCGGCGTTCCTAATGATTCAAAAAAATATTCTTTTTCTTTTCGAACATTTAAAATTCTGTTCTTGTCTCCAACGATTTTATCTCTACTCAAAAAATCAAAAAATCACTCTGATGAAGGTCGTAAAAAATCTCTCTGTGTACTGAATATTTTATACATTTTTCCTATTATTATTATTATTATCATCATTTCCACTCCATCTGATTATTTTAATAATAATAATAACGTAAATCCGTATACATTTTGATAAACAGACCGAAACACATGTGTAAGTGATATCGATTAAAAATGATATCGATAAAATTCATTTTTATCCATCTACATGTCTTTTCTTTACTCATTTTTTCCTCATATGTATATATGCACATACATACACATAGAAGAAATTTTGTTTAATTTCTACTGTATATCCGTATTTTTAAGTATTTTTTTTACATTCACTTCATTCTTGATGGGTACACAATTTCTTTTTTTAAAAACTCATGTGCTGCTATTTAACACATAGATGGGACACCAGCAGGTACCACCACTCTTGGGTCAGAGTGAGCTTGGGAGTAATGGTGATGAAGGGTTAAATACATAAAAAAGGAGTTTTTTAAAAATGAGTTTGAAAAAAAAAAATGAAATTGAATGCCCAACAAGAATAAATAAAACAAAATGTCTTCGGTATAAAATAACCCAACAAGGGTTTACATGCCATAAAATCCAACCAACTAACAATGTGTCAGTGCAACAACTACCACGGTACTACTGTTACATAATTCATGGGTTGCCTATGAATTATGTGAGTAGTGTAGCTAGATATTTTGAATTGAAGTTTGGAAGATTCAAATAATGGGGGTTAAGGAAAAATTACCGTTGGCCGTTATAGTTATGATTGGCAGGTAATTTTATATGAAAATAGTCTATTATACCAAAATCAATTGAGTAATTTGAACATTAGCTACATAAATGAGAGTAACCTCCCCTAAATACTTTTTGGATTGTTTTAAAAATAATTTTAAGACTTTTAAATTCACCGTAATTTAGTGGGTTTCTTTTATGGGGCGGGATAGGACTTGTTTTGAGTAAAATATTAGCTTGAAAAGACCATTTTATCTGAGAGTTCTGGGGAATAGGCACTTCTGGTCCATAAGCACATTAACCTGAAGGCTAAATTTAGCCATCTTGCTTGACTCAGTGGTCCACTTATAACCACTTGCCTCCAATCCCACAAAACATCCAGGTAAGACGAACAAGGCATGCTGGATGCTTCTGGAGAAGCAAGGATGAACTCATAAGTGATGTTATTCAGTGTGAGTTGGCCAGCAAAGACCTACATTGATCAGTTATGGATGGATACTGGATGCTGTGAAGAGGACCTTTTGGGAGAAATGGCACATAAGTGATGTTATCCTATGGGAAACTAAACATGGACCTACTAGTGTGGGTCAGCCAGCAAAATCTGACATCAGTCAGCTCTGGATGCTGTGAAGAGGACCTTCCAGGGGCAGTGATCAATAGGGACGGGAAGTGAGGAAGAATCATGGTGATCTGTTTGTTTGTTTTGTTTGACGGCCTATAAACCACAATGGGTCATTTAATGCTGACAAAGTTTTGAAATAAATTCATTCTTAATGGAGACTCAAATTCTATTATAAAAATTTTTCTATTCAACCCATAGATGTGACCCTAACAGGTACTACCATTCCGGGTCGGAGTGGACCAGGGAGCAATGGTGATAAAGGGGTGATCCACATTCCCCAAACCTCCAGAACTGGAACCTCCCCATCAGATAGAATTTAACGTAATTCCCAGGACATGTAGACCCTCAGCCACTGCCTTCTAACACCCATATGATAAAACGGGTTGAGGCTTGCCATAAGAGCAATAGGGTTGGGGCAATCATATAGGTGCTAGGGCTTGACGTGACCAGCCAACTGATCAGAAGAGGGCTCCCTGACTACCCGTCTAGCCCAAGAAAGGGCCAAAGATCAGCCACCGCCTTCTAGCACATATATGATAAAAAGGGCAAGGCTCATAGGAGTTTGTTATTTTTTTTTTTCTAATCTTATTTTTATCTTATTTTAATCCCCACAGATATTAGGTTCCACAAGGAGACTAAAGGTAGAAACAAACAATATTTCACTGGTATGGGTAATATCTTTGGTCTGGTTGGTTGGATTTTACGGCATGTAAACTCTTGGGGTTAAATCGAAATTAACAGACCTAAATTCCACCATTGTATATCACCCCACCGAACAAAAAACAAAAACAAATATCAACCGAATTTAATGAAATTTTCAGTGTTGATATTTTAATGAATTAAAGACGTAATGCACTTACATTTTTTCAGGTCAATTAATTTGGAACCATGTATTTTTGAGAATCTGGTTGGTTGGATTTTACGGCATGTCAACTCTTGGGGTTAAATCAAACTTAACGGACCTAAATTCCACCATTGTATATCACCCTGCTGCAAGATAAAAATACCAAAAATCAGGGAATTAACCGAATTTAATGAAATTTTCAGCGTTGGTATATTAATGAATAAAAGATATAATGCACGAGTTATTTTATTTAAAAACTTTTACATTTTTTCAGGTCAGTTAACTTTGAACCACGTATCTTTGAGTATCTGTGTTATACCTCAAAGATATGTGATTCAAAGTTTGACCCGAGAAAATGTAAAAGTTTTTAAATAAAATAACTGGTGCATTATATCTTTTATTCATTAATATATCAACACTGAAAATTTCATCAAATTCGGTTAATTTCCTGATTTTTGGTATTTTTATTTTCTTTTGGCGAGGTGACATACAATGGTGGAATTTATATCTGTTTAGTTCGATTTAACCCTTTCTCTTAGTGGGTGGGGGTGGAAGATAAACTTATTCACCTGTGATCAAATGAAAAAATTGGCGAAAAATGTTATTTTGTGTTCATTAGAATCATTTTTATATCGAGACATTTATAGCCTTCTTGTCCCGTGAACACGACTGTCTTTTACTTTCTCTTCTTTTATGCACATTTTTCTTGGGTTGGGTTGCGGTGGTGCAGATAAACTTATTCACCTTATTCTATTTTTTGTCTTTTTCTCTGAGCTTTAGCTCAAGCCAAGCAAGAGGTTCAATCTTCTCAGATATTGGATCATATTTACGCAGACTCTTCTCGAATCACACCTCAGCAGATGCAATTTACAACATGAAGGCTAGAAAAGGAAATGAATATTTCCTTGTCAAACACCAGACCCATCCTACCACATTCCTAGCTGAACCACCCTGCAGGTGTCTAATACCATAAGCCATAATGCACAGAGCTATTTGTGCACAACACACACATACGTAGCTACAAAGAAATACACATAAAAAAATACACTATTGCATACATGCACAAAAAAAACGAGCACACAGGTGCACAAACAAAATACACTCATGTGCACACAAAAAAACACACACATACAAGAATGAATGGAACATTTTTTTTTCAGAATACAATGTGTGTCAAAAAGTACAAAAAATCTCAATACTTTTTTGACACACCTTGTATATAAAACAAAGGTTTTGGTTTAGTTTTGTTTTACGGCATATCAACCTCGGTGGGTCATTTAATGCCGACAAAGTTTTGAAATAAATAAATTCATTCTTAATGGATAATAAAATTTTGTTTATAAACTCAGGTTTTTCTATTTAACCCATAGATGGGACTCTAACAGGTACTACCACTCTGGAACAGACTGGACCTGGTAGCAATGGTGATGAAGGGGTGCTCCACATTCCCCAGACCTCCAAAACTGGAACCTCACCATCAGATAGAGTTTAACGTCATTCCCGGGACATGTAGACCCTCAGACACTGCCTTCTAGCATCCATATGATAAAAAGGGTTGGGGCTTACTATAAGGGCAATAGGGTTGGGGCAATCATATAGTTGCTAGGGATTGACGTGACCAGCCAATTAATTGGGGAGGCCTAAGAAAGGGCCAAAGTGGAGTTTTGCAAGTCATGGACTGCTCCTCCACCTGGGTTCTATCCTTCTAAAGCATAAAGATATGCATAAAACATATAATGGACTCTCTTGTCAATTTTCGACACATGAGGGTTCATACAATGAACACCCACACAGTGATTTGTTTATAGTGGTGCAAGGCTTTGTGTTGGTCCATCCGCACTTTTTGGCACAGTCGATAGGAAAGAATTAATGCATGAATGCCACAAACCCAATCAACGACTGACCTCAGGAATTTTGAATTCAGAGTTTTCCCTCTCTTAGACTGGTTACCTACCCAAGGTTAAAGAGCCCAGTCTGCCCTACTATTTTATCCATAGCTGGAAGGAGAATATATGGATTCATACCTTTCCCAAGGGTATTAGCGCTATGTGAAATGCAAACAGCCTTGTCTGGGATTTGAACTCGGGTCAACAAGTCCATTTCCCACGACTCTAGCCATTATGCCACACGCTTGCATAAAACATATACACTTATACAAATAATAATGCATACACATTTAAACTCATCCAGTGACACATATGCACACAAAATAAACACTCGTAATGAAACAACGGGGCAATCATATAGGTGCTAGGGCTTGATGTGACTCGTAATGAAACAATTATCATCATAGAATGTGGACTTAGCTACCTGAGTTCGAATCCTGGATGAGGCTGGTTGCATTTCACATAGCACTAATACTCTTGGGAAATGGTTATCATCATAGGAAGTGAAGTTGACTACCCGAGTTCAAATCTTGTGTGAGACGGTTTGCATTACACATAGAGTCATTGGGAAAGGTATGGATACAACTATTCTCCCTCTGGCTATGGGTAATATAGTAATGCAGACTGGGCTCTTTAACCTTAGTATGTCAATCGGTCTAAGAGAAGGAAAACTCTGAATTCAGTCCTGTTAAACTCTGCTTAAAAAAATAAATGTGTCACATTCTGATTGTGGCAGAGGGGTTAGATAAATACATACACCCACCAAAAAATAAAACAAACAAACAAAAAACAGACACAAAACACCTACATGCATACACACACAGAATATCAAAATCTATTGATAATGGAGATTGTCTGTATTTCTGTCTGTAACAAAAACTACGTCATAGCTCTATGTCACAGCTTACATCACAATATTCTTATGCTATATACACCCAAAATTTGAGTAAGCAATTTAAAAAATTGTTTTTTACACTCGTCCCTTTTTTTTTTTTACAGTAACAAGAAGTTAACTAAAAAGTTTACAAATAAATAAATACCTATGATTTTGTGTAAAATTGATGTGGAAAATATTCAAAATAATTGTTTGATTATTACATGCACGCAACATTTTATTTGAGAGGGACGGGGCTCAGTTTTCATTTCAAATTGTTTTATTTTTTTTACTCCTTTAATAAATATGAGGATTTTGCTTACTTATGATACAAACCCTCTGACATTGAATTTTTAACTCCCACCCTCTCAGGCAATGTCTTTCAAAAATTAATTTTTACGATGCCCGGAGGGTGTTTTCTGTTGCTAGTATACATAATATACATGCACTGTAAGAATTAAACATACACAAGGATACATGTATACAAAAACATGCAAAAAAAAAAACAAAAAAACACACACACACACAAATACATACACCATACATACACACACATATATACATACACCATGCATACACACACACACATAAATACATACACCATGCATACACACACCACATAGATACATACACACATACACACACACACACACATAATACATACACCATGCATACACACACACACACACATAAATACATACACCATGCATACACACACACACATAAATACATACACCATGCATACACACACACACACATAGATACATACACCATGCATACACACACACACAACACATAGATACATACACCATGCATACACACACACACATAAATACATACACCATGCATACACACACACACACACATACACATGCATACACACACACACACATACATACACCATGCATACACACACACACACATAAATACATACACCATGCATACACACACACACACACATAAATACATACACCATGCATACACACACACACATAGATACATACACCATACATACACACACACACCCACACATGCAAAAAAAATCAAACAGAACTTCACATAAAAATTACACACATACACACACAAAATACTTGTAAAACCTGAACATATATAAAACAAACACACATAATACATACACACAAAGTCACATGCACAAAACACATGAATCACACACTAACACAAACTTACACAGACACATACAAGAAAACAGGGATATTGATATATACACACACAATATACATGTAAAATATACACACACATAAACAAGCTTCATGAACAAATGCATGTGAATTACACAACACATAAACACACCTTCTTCAGGTATTTCTTATCGGACTCGGGATCCTTCTTTTCAGACTTGTCCAATTGGACACATGGCCTAGTGAATAAGGTAGTTAGGTTAAGACAGTTCTAAGTGACAGTTATCTCTGGATTCCGGGTTCAATCCTTCACTTCAGTTTCACAAATCTCTCTAAACCTTTCTGCCACCTGCTCCCTATCACGGAAATCATCCGAGTGAGACGACCAAGACATGCTGGGTACGACTGGACAATGTATGGATTAAAATAAAATAAAAAATTTAAAAAAATAACAAGCTCCCATGAGTAGCGGCAATAACATAGAAAAATAATTAACACAACTCCTACCCCAGCTATGGTTAGCGGAATGAGAACAGGATACCCCCGTGGACTGAAATAAAGGGTTAGGTTCAAAGTTCCGTGATGGCTCCCGATTACGACAAGAAGGTTCCCGAGTTCGAAAAGAAGGTTACCAAATCCGAGAAGGTTTCAGAGTCCGACAAGAAATACCTGAAAAAGGCCGGAGGGTATATCGGCCAAAACGTTTTACAGATAACAATGAAGATGAGGACAATAGTTCGAATAACGCAGATAATACTAATCATCAAGCCTCATCTCAAACAGTCAGAGAAATACATAAACACATGTTAACCCAAACGTACACAGACACATACATCCAAGAAAACAGGGATATTAATATATATACTAGCAAATATATGCACCCTCCGGGTGCAAGTATTTAAGTTTTGATATAATAAAATATCATATTAAATTAGAAAGGCTAATGAAACTGACTAAGAAATGCAGATAAAAAGATCTGCAACAGAGGGGGTATAATCGAAAAATAGAACAACTTTGAAACTAACTATTCCATCATTTTCCATTACTCCCCTGTTTCATTGGTAAATTTTCCTAATTTAACTATTTAGTTAAAATAGGAAGTAAAGGATAATATTAGTTATTTCTTCTTGTAAATAAATTTCTTTTAAGATTTATCCACGAGATTTTTGTTTATATTTCTTAAGATAAAACCAAACAATTAGAAATCAGTAATACCAAGCACATATTTATTAAAATAAAATTTTAAATATCAATATGCAAATTAGCCTTCTCGTTCAAACTGTAAACCGCTATTTTGTTGTATATATAAATACAATTGCATGTTATTAGTACGTAGATATGGTCAACAGTATTAATAATGTAAAACAATTTTTATTAATAACTGAAGGTTTAAAAGAATGAAATCATGGAGAATTTGACGTAAATAATTAAGGGAATTGTGACTTGAGTAGTAATATAGTTTCGGTTACAAACAGAAAAACACACAATCTCCATTATAATAAGAAGATATACACATGCATGGAGACATATTCAAATTCCCACGCAGTGACTTGAAGAAAGCCCAAGAAAAATATTATCTGTCCCTGATGGAGAAATTTATTTTTTACCTAGAATGGATCCATTCCAATTCTTTGGCGGGGGGAAACAAAGGTCAAAGAAATCAAGATGGAAGGAATTGGGGAAAATAGAAAAGATGATTTGGTTGAGATAAAAGAAAAGAGTTAAAGATAGTTTATAAAGACATGCTGGGTGGAATCAAAGAAAAAAAGAAAAAGAACATAAAAGACTATATATATATATATCTTATTATAATGGAGATTGTGTGTTTTTCTGTCTGTAACCGAAACTATATTACTAATCGAGTCACAATTAACTCTTAGTTATTTTCATCACATTCTTCATGATTTTATTTATATTAAACCTCAATTATTAATAAAATTGCTTACCTTTTTATTAGTGTTGTCCATATCTACATAGTATTTACCGCGTACCCCACTTGTACGGGTCAGGCACAAAGTCCCTATTAACGTGGGACCACCCACAAGCCGAAGCCCATGGAGTGGCAGTTGAAAAAATTGCGTCGATCCCGTCGGCATTCCCCCTCAAGGGGGGCGCCTCAGGCACTGGGCAATAAACCCAGCCCTGCCCCTTTAAATCAAGGGGGCAGGTGTTGCCTGGGGGGATGGCCCCCTGGGATCGACGCTATTAACTTGTAAAGATCCAGGGCCGAAGCCACTGGACCCCCGGTGTTGACCAGGTCTACATGCTAATAACATGCTATTGTATTTATATATACAAAAAATAGTGGTTTGCAGTGAGAACGGGAAGGCTAATTTGCATATTGATATTAAAAATGTGATTTTATTAAATATGTGCTTAGTATTATTGATTTCTAACTGTTTGGTTTTATTTTAATGAATATAAGCAAAAATCTCTCCAATGAATCTTAATGAAATCCATTAACAAGAAAAATAAGTGTAATTTTATATTTATTTCCTCTTTAACTAAATACTTTAAATAAGAAAATTAGCAATGAAAGACGGAGTGATGGAAGAGTAAGTTTCATTTCTTATTTTTTTTCTATTATAACCCCCTCTGTTTCAAATTTTTTTATCTGCATTCTTATTAGTTTATAATTTAATACGATATTTCATTACATTAAAACTTAAATACTTGCACCCGGAGGGTGCATATATTTGCTAGTATATATAAGATTTTGGATGATTGTTTTTAGAAGCATTGTTGAATAAAGTATATATTATTATTTATATTTTGCTTGAAGGCAATTACAATGTGTATACTGTATAAAATTCAATAATTATAGAATATAATCATGACAAGCAAACTCGGAATGTGCGATGCGTAGAACATTGTACAGCCTGTTTTGACTTTATTAAGTCTCATCAGCGATGTATACTAACGATTTTCCTCCGAAATCGAAATCAGGAGTCCAGCAGGCAGATTCAGAGACTTTACCACTACTGATACACACTGCAGAATCCATGCAAAATTAACCTGTCAATGATAATGATACGCCTCTACCATATGAGGTATGCGGACGTTGAGTGGATAACAACAAACCAGGCCTATGCCGGTAGCCGAGCGGTGAAGTGTTGTGAATTGTTCTTATATTTATACTATATGAAGAAACAACACTCAACCAATTATTGTTCTTGTACAAATAAAAAGTATGAAAGAGAAAGAAAATTGATTACAGTAGAAATGTTTGGACCAGTGGGAGTCACACCAAAGAAAAACAAAAAAACACTTCTATCATAGCTCATGAAAACAATTGATGAAATGCCAGGTGTTTTTTTTTTTGTTTTTTTCCTCAAAGGTGTTCCCCCCTCTCCCCCCCCCCCAAAAAAAAACAGGGTAATGGCAAGTGTGCTTTGCTGAATAATTAACCCTTAACGACAATACGGAAATCTGATCTCTCTGAGAAAATAAAACAGGAATTCTTCCAAGCTGTGAGCATGTCAATACTACTGTATGGTTGCACTGTTTGGATTAAAAAATGTTGTAGAGTAGCTAGTAGACCTGAGTTCAAATCCTGGATGAAGCCACAGTTCACATAGTGCTACTACCCTTGGGAAAGGTATGAATCTAACTACTCAAGAATAATGGATCAGGTAGGATCACATTGCGGAATCGCTGATTCCTCAGGAAGTTCCAAGCACCAGTGGCCCCTGTCCCTATTCCTAGTTTCTTTGCCTGAACCCCCTAAACCAACATTTGAGGATGTCCCACAAACCAAAAGAATGATAACATCAACTAGGGACCAAGCCTCACCCAATGTCACTCCAACCCCTAAGCCAATGCCGTCAAAAATACCCATGCATTATCAAGATTGCTCCCCTGTAATCAGCCAGGTCGAAAGGAACTAATTCCCCCTCAAAGGCCACTACGCCCGTGCAATGAGGGGGAGGAAGGGGAGATTAAGAATAATCAAGCTAAGTTCCAATTACTGTCGAATTGGTAAGACATGGCAACAAGCAGTTGTAACTTAATACAATCCTGTCCTGTCACTATTCCACTGCAGAATGACAGGGTATTTATAAAACTCCACAATATCATAGAAATCAAGCAGCCAATCAGAACTCAGGGAATGGAATCACCCAAATGCATGAATGGATCATTCTTGATTTCTATAAATACCAACTGTCTTGGACACTGCTTCAGTTGGGCTTAGCTAGTTGCTGTTATTCAAACCAACAGTAGACTAACTGACTTCAATACTGATATCAATAAAGATGAGGACAATAGTCCAAAAAATCCAAATAATATGACTCATCTAAAAATCCAGACAAATAATTTGCACATAGTTATAAGGTATTAAGTATGTATTTTCCCAATCCCTTCACCGCAAGCAGGATGTGACACAAGGTCAGTCTTTTAAGCAGAGTAAAGCTGGTTTGAATTTCAATAACTCCTAAAGTCAGTGATGGAACAAAGAGGGGGTCAAGAAGGAGCAGCTGCCCCATGGTGCAGCTTCAGGGGGCACAAAAATGCCCTAGTGCAAAAGCCTTTGTGTTGCTATAGCATTAAAATACATTGTCTCACTTTTGCCACTATACTCTCGATCTATGAATGCATAGAATTTGAAAGTGGGCTTTGATCTTTCGGATCGATGAGTCCATTTCCCACCACTCTAACCACTTGACCATATAACACATGTTATATACCCGTTAGATTCGGGGATATAAATTACGGGAGAAGGGTTCTATTTTGCCGACTGATCATCTTCTTTTGGGTTGATTTCCTCACCCTCTTCTTCTGGTTGATACGGGATTCTTTTGGACTGGTTCCGGTTGTGGCTTGCCTATGTTCATTCTCTTTGTTTTTAAATGCTGAATGCAAGTTTTCCCATTAAACTAACCTCTAACCCTAACCCACTAGTTGAGAAACATAATATTACAGGGTGACCCAGAAAAAACAGAACCCACAAATGCAATAAAACTGTTAATTTTAATTTTTTTATGTTTAAGTCCAACAAGGGTTAGGGTTGGGGTTTAGGTTTAGTTTAATGGGAAAACTTGCGTTCAGCATTTAAAAACAAAGAGAATGAACATGAAAGGTGAAGCTTTGAAAAATCTGATTCAATATCTATTGGTCACTGGGGAGGGGGGGGCTTTCGCTGCAACGGTAATTGAAACTTAGCTTGATTATTCTTAATCTCCCCTTCCCCCCTCCCCCCCATTGCGTGGTACAACGTTTCAGCCAATGTACCCTTTTGCCTTCTTCAGGTTCCCGATTTCGAAAAGAAAGGTTCCCAAGTTTGTGAGCTGAGGTGATGACACATATAAGGCATAAGCAACAGGATTTAAAATTTTTTCATTTCATCTTGGATGCTTTGGATGGTCTCATTTTTAACCAGGGGGGTGTTGCAATATGATAACTCTCGTATTTTTAAGGAACACAAGTATTAATATATAGATATAAGCAGACATGATTTTAAAATATCAAATGAAAATGATAATAACTAAAATTACATCTGCAACTGTTGAAATAGAACTAGATGCCCTTTAGAAAGTAACTGTTGAATTGTCAATGTGATAAATATAATCAAATAATAATAATCAAAAAGAAAGAAGATAAGAATAATAATGAAAAGTTATGCTGAACAGAATTGGAAAAATAGATGATAACCATAAACTCAGATTTAACAACAGAATATATGCCAACAATCAAAATATGTATGGTTTATAAAAGATGAAACGGGCAAATCTCTGAATACAAAATGGTATGTTGTGAAAAAAAGCTCAAGTTTACAAAGGAGGTAACAATGACTGCGGATTATGTCTGGAGGAAAAATTATGTTGAAAACAAATTGCTGAACAAAAGAGGTGAATTGATATTCAAGAGTTGAAAATAAATTTCTCAGCTAATTTCTTATTTGGACTGCTTTAATGTTATCTATGTATATTTCTATTCAAACGTGTCACATCTACTTTCATTTTAACACTATGATTAATATGGATTAGCCATTTTTCTCATATTTCTGTTTGATAATTGTGCATAATATCGGAAATTCCCTAGTCAATTATCTCCCCCTGCCGCTAGGGGGAAAATCGCCAACATCGTATGTTGGTGCCAAAACCAAAAACTTCACTTATTGCAGAGCAGAGGAGAGATGTAAAAACTAAAGCTCTCATTACCAAGCCCAAAACAGGGCCCACTTATCACAGAACTCTACAACCAGCTCACTTCTAAGGCATTGTATCAGCATACGTTAAAAGGCGGGTACAATAGCACACTTACCGAAGGACAAGAAACTACCAAGACAAAGCGTCTTATTAACATTTTTTACCGATGAACAGAATACCCCTGTTATCACCACTACTCCAAGAATTCTGCTTAACTCACAGATAAGTCTTGTAGCAAATACCGATAAAATTTGCAAAAACATTTATATAATTTTTGTCAATACAAGTGTCTGCATTTACTTTTGTGTTTGTTCCTTCTTTGTCGACAATTTGCCTACAACTACGGAGAAATAAGAGCTCCTTCGAAACCCGTAAATACTCTCATTTTGGCATTTTGCAGTAGTCTTTGCAGCAAAACAGTTTCATATTAAGTTACAACTGCTTGCTGCCTTGTCTTACCAATTCGACAGTAATTGGAACTAGTATGATTATTCTACATCTCCCATGGATTTCAACATATGAGGATCCATCGTCTTACACAGTCAATTTTTTTAATTTATTTTTTTTTATTTTTACTTATATTTCTTTTTTTTTATGTTTTATTTTTTAATTTTTTACTTGTATTTTTGCCTCTTGTGACACTTCAATCCAGCCAATGACTTGCAAACAATCGTGCAGGTAATACAAAGATGAGTGTTGTGAGGCTGAGTGCACTGGGTATTAGAAGTGTCCTTTCTTCTTGGCCTTGCCATGCATGAGCATATTGGCCTTTGAGGAGAAATTAGTTCCTTTCGGCCAGGCTGATTACAGGGGAGCAATCTTGACAATGCATGGGGTATTTTCATCGGCATTGGTTTAGGGGGTAGAGTGACATTGGTTGAGGCCATAGAGTTGGAGCCAATTGGATCAAGCATAGCACTAGGCATTGGTGTGGGTTTGGGTTTTGGGATCAGCTTTTTCAGTATATATATATAATTGAGTGTCTAATGAATATTATGTATGTATGTATTGATACCTCTTTACTCCCCCCTGTCGGCTGGGGCGTTAGAATGCACCGACTGCTCCTCAGCAGAAAGGTAAGACTCCCCCAATGGGGCCACCTGTTGGCCGTGCGTGGCGACCCGTGATGCTTAAGGATAGAGCCCAGGTGGATGAGCAGTTCATGACATGCAATACTCCACTTTGGCCCTACCTTGGGCTAGACGGGCGGTCGGAGAGGCCCCTCCGATCAATCGGCTGGTCACGTCAAGCTCTAGCACCTATATGATTTTCCCAACTCTATTGCCCTTATGGCAAGCCCCAACCCCTTTTTATCATATGGGTGCTAGAAGGCGGTGGCTGCAGGTCTACATGTCCTGGGAATGACGTTAAACTCTATCTGATGGTGAGGTTCCAGTTTTGGAGGTTTGGGGAATGTGGAGCACCCCTTCATCACCATTGCTCCCTGGTCCATTCTGACCCGAAGTGGTAGTACCTGTTAGGGTCCCATCTATGGGTTAAATAGAAAAACGTATTTATAAAAATATTGTATTATCCATTAAGAATTGATTTATTTCAAAACTTTATTGGCATTAAATGACCCACTGAGGTTGATATGCCGTAAAACAAAAACAAAACAAACAAACAAACCTCTTTACTCAGTTTCTGTATAATATACAGGGTGAGCATAAAATAACTCCTCAATTTCAAGTAATCATATCAAAATCTATTGAAATATAAGGAATGTTGGGTGGCCATGGTTTATGATACAAGAACAAATTGAAAACCAACCTTTCACCGCCCTGTCGGCTGTGTCGTTAGAATGCACCAACTGCTCCTCTGCAGAGGGGTAAGACTCTCCCAAATGGGGCCACCTGTTGGCCGTGGGTAGTGACCTGTGATGCTTAAGGACAGAGTCTTGGTGGGTAAGTAGTCCATGACCTGCAACACTCCACTTAGAACCTTACTTGGGCTAGATAGGCGGTCGGAGAAGCCCCCTCCGATCAATCAGCTGGTCACGTCAAGCCCTAGCACCTATATGACTGCTCCAACCCTTTTGCCCTTATGACAAGCCCCAACCCCTTTTTATCACATGGGTGCTAGAAGGCAGTAACTGAGGGTCTATGTCCTAGGAATGACGTTAAACTCTATCTGATAGTGAGGTTCTAGTTCTGGAGGTTTGGAAAATGTGGAACACCCTTCATCACCATTGCTCCCTTGTCCACTCTGACCTGGAGTGGTAGTACCTGTTAGGGTCCTATATATGGGTTAAATAGAAAAATTTATTTATAAAAAATTGTTTAGCCATTAAGAATTAATTTATTTCAAAACTTTATCATCATTAAATGACCCACTGAGGTTGATATGCCATGAAACAAACCAAACCAACCTTTCAGCAGTAAATATACAGCACAGCATCTTCAAAAAAAATTGCTACTAACTGAAACTAATGAAGATCCACATGTCAAAAAGGTATACACATTTTTTTGTCCAGCAATACTGGTTTTCTGAAAATGGCAAGGCCAAGAAGAAAGGACACTTCTAATACCCAGTGCACTCAGCCTCACCACACTCATCTTTGTATTACCTGCGGGATTGTTTGCAAGTCATTGGCTGGATTGAAGTGTCACAAGAGGCAAAAATACAAGTAAAAAATTTAAAAATAAAACATAAAAAAAAAGAAATGTAAGTAAAAATAAAAAAAAAAAATTAAAAAAATTGACTGTGTAAGTCGATGGATCCTCATATGTTGAAATCCATGGGAGAGTCCACCATATATACCGTATTTGGCGTCATATAGGATGCACTTCATTTCCAAATTTTGGCTCAAAAAATTGCCCTGCATCTTATACATTGTAGGTGGAGTTTAAGACCTCCCGTAGTCCTAGACTAATCTTCTCTATGATGCTCACTAACCCAGCTTATGCTCAGTACTTTTACCTACCCTAAACTTTTTTTTGCTTTTATACAGCTATGTTTCTGCTTGTGTAATGCACAGCTAGACTGTTTTCAACAATATATGCTTAAATACACTAAAAACCTTTTTTTCCTGAATGTGACCTGCTGAAATGGGGGTGCGTCTTATATGCCAGTGCATCTTATATGTCATCAAATATGGCAGATATTGAAATTTCTTTGCCTCATTTAATACAACTCTAAATTTATTTCAACTCTATTATTTGCATGAAAGCACATTAAGACTGTATTTGATTTAATTGTATAATCAACCCAGCTTATGCTCAGTACTTTTACCTAAACTCCATGCATCCTTATTTTATTGCTGGTATACAGCTATGTTTCTGCTTGTGTAATGCACAGCTAGACTGTTTTCAACAATATATGCTTAAATACACTAAAAACTTTTTTTCCTGAATCTGACCGGTAAGTACATTTTTTGTCTTTAAGTCAAAAACTAATTTCTGGAGTTTTGAAAATCAAGATAAGCAAATCTGTCGCGTTTATTGTTGTTAGTCTTATGATGAATGAATCCGCTGTGCATAGCAATGGCTTTACACAGGCCCTGCAGGTGGCTGAGTCAATTCGTAACAGGTGCACTCCACTCACATCCTTGGCTGCTTTGTGAAGGGTTCACTGTGCTTGTAAGCTCTCAATACACTAATTAAATTCTCATCATATAATTTCATAGACACTGTCTCCTCACAGAATGTGTGAAAAGTTTATGCAGTATTATTATTATTTTAGCTTCAAAAAATTAATTTTCTTTCTATATTTTCTATACTAGCAAATATATGCACCCTCCGGGTGCAAGTATTAAAGTTTTAATGTAATAAACTATTGTATTAAATTAGAAAGGCTAATGAAACTAAATAAGAATACAGATAAAAAGATTTGAAACAGAGGGAGTATAATAAAAGATTTGAAACAGAGGGAGTATAATAAAAAATGGAACAACTGAAACTTACTCTTCCATCACTATCGTCTTTCATTGTTTTTTTTTTCTAATTTAAGTATTTAGTTATAAGAGGAAGTAAAGAATAAAATGACAGTTATTTTATCTTGTTAATGGATTTCATTTAAGATTCATTGAAGAGATTTTTGCTTATATTCATTAAAATAAAACCAAACAGTTAGAAATCAATAATACTAAGCACATATTTATTAAATTCGATTTTTTAATATTGATATGCAAATTAGCATTCCCGTTCACACTGTAAACTGCTATTTTGTTGTATATATAAATATAATTGCATATTGTCAGTATGTAGACATAGTTAACAGTATTAATAATGTAAGACAATTTTATTAATAATTGAGGTTTAGATAAAAATAAAATCATGGAGAATGTGATGTCAATAACTAAGAGAATTGTGACTTGAGTAGGAATATAGTTTCGGTTACAGACAGAAAAACACACAATCTCCATTATAATAAGATATCATTGCTATCATATCCTGATAGCTATGATATTGCTACTGGCAAAATGAGCCTAAAATGCGTTTTTGACAAAATGACTTTAACCCCACCTACAGAAAATAATTTACCAAAAATCAGGAAATTATCGGATTTTAATGAAATTTTCAGTGTTTATTTATCAATATAATGCATTATTTATTTTATTTCAAAACTTTCTCATTTTTTTCATGTCGCTTAATTTTGACCCCCCTTATGTTGGGGGCGTAACATTTTGTTCAAGTTGGTCTTATATAGTACTACTTACAGTGTAAATAAAGATAAAAGACTGAAGTTATGAATAGAAACAAACAAAAAAATCTTACGGTGACTATTCTATGAGAAAATAAGTACCGAAAATCGAAAAATGAAATGTAAAAAAATGATAGATAATTAATTTTTTGGAGATTTTTTTTATTCATTTCGATAATTATTTAATTGGCTATTATCTTATTAAAAAAAAAATTATACATCGATATTTTTTCTGCTTAAAAAGGGGAGGGGGTACATTTTCAATCGAGTTTTTCTTCAAAACTTATTACTTTATGTATCTAAAATAAGGTTTGCATTGAATAGATATTTATTTCTAGAATCTAAAAATATAACATTTTAAACTTAAAATCCGAATATTTTTATTTTAAATGAATTTTATATATTAATTTTTCATAGCAAAAATACTAAATTAAAGTTTTGAAATAAAATAACTAATGCATTATAAAATTCATTAATTGATAAATCAATATTGAAAATTTCATTAAAATCGGATAATTACCTGATTTTTGGTAATTTTTTTTGCAATCATGAATATTATATTAAAATTGTAAACAAGCGCTTAAAACCCATGAAAAAGAGACAGAATGGCGGATCGCGTCGAAATTGACCAAAACAAATGGTTTTAAACCTTTTAAAAATAAACTGCATATGTAATGATATTTTTCTTATTTTAATGATGGTCATTATGTTACTACTTATCGATTTAGACAAAGTTTGACTTAAATAATAGATTTAATTAATTTTAATTCGCTTTTAAAACTCGTAGAAGCTGATTTTTTTTGCCAGTCCTAACTATGATATATAGATTCAGGACTGCCCTCGTTAGCAGCAAACTCTCTGTAGAGATATGCTCATGTCAGAAGTCATCCTGATGCAACACCATGGAGCCAAGAGGTCCAGAAGAAAGCAGTGGCAACAAAGCTCTGGCACATCAACATCTTCAGGGACAGCCTTCAAATGTGACATCTGTGGTTGAGAATGTTGTTTCAAACATCGGACTTCACAGTCACAGGAGGCACTGTAACTTCTGGGGCACAAAAACTTTATTATAGTCTTTCGAGACTGAAATGCCAATAAAACAGGTATCATATATTGTGTAATACATATCTATATATTAATACGTGTGTTCCTAAATCTTCTGACCATTATCATCCTGCAATACCCTTTGGTTAAAAATGAGACTGTCCAAATTGTCCAAGATTCAATGCAAAAATGTAAATACAGATTATCTGGTGTCGCTTAATCGCATATTTCTTATTTGTCCCATTTTATTTCACCCAATTTTAAAAATGGAACATTCCAAATTGTCTTGCATTGCTCAAATTCCCAATGTGAAATTAAAATGAATTAAAAAAACAAAAAGTTACATGTTTGTTTTATTTGTAATATTGAAATTGTAAATTACAGAAGATATTTTGGTAATTTTGATTTTATGTTATCCAGGCCTTCTAGTTTTATTTAGCAAGCTAGCGTCGGATGAATTTCCAGCTCAACTTTTTTTCCGAGTCATGTTTTTGTCACATTTATTTTTGTGTTATTCATTGCAAAGACAATAGTAGGGTTTATATGAAATGAAATTGCAAATCATCTTTTCTGGCTTAAATAGCTCCTCTTGATTTTTGTTTTGTTTCATGGAAATTCTACAGGTCCTGCTAGTTACATATTATAGCCCCTTACCTATTGTCATTTATTTCTTACCTGGTACCCCAATATTATTTACATATCACCTTTTAACAAGTTGCTCAAATTCCCAATGAGAAATTAAAATGAATAAAAAAAAAGAATTAACATATTTGTTTTATTTTATTTTTCCATTCACTTTATATTTACCCAGCCCCTCCGAACAAGCAGGATACAACATAAAGGTCAATTTCATAAGTGGAGCTTAATGGGTTTGAATTCAGAGTTTTCCTTCTCTTAGATTGGTTGTTTAACTCGCAATTTCTTCCTAATGTAATCTTAAATCAAGGGCTCTTGGTCTGAAGATCAGATAGGTGAGAAACTGACAGTATTTCACTGTATGCTATCATGACGTATATATATATATATATATATATATATATATATATATATATATGTCATTTATTTCTTACTTAGTACCCCAATATTATTTACATATCACCTTTTAACAAGTTGCTCAAATTCCCAATGAGAAATTAAAATGAATAAAAAAAAAGAATTAACATATTTGTTTTATTTGTAATATAAAAATGCACAGCTATAAAATGCACGTCTTATACATCGTAGATGGAGTTTGAGACCTCCCATAGGCCTATATTATTATTATTATTATTATTTCCTGCTATTGAGATGTCTTGTGTATGCTTATTGCTTGCCTGTACTGCCAAATTGCTTTTATACAGCTATGTTTCTGCTTGTGTAATGCACAGACTATTTTCAACAATATATGCTTAAATACACTAAAAACTTATGAATGGGGGTGCGTCTTATATGTCAGTGCGTCTTATATGCCGTCAAATACGATATATATATATATATATATATATATATATATATATAATGGTTTCGATATTCTAAAAGTGTCCGTTAATGAACTTAATGAACTTTTTCTTCAATTGATGTAGCACCCATTATTATTATTTTTTCTTTTTTTTTTTTCTTCTTCTCTGCTTCTTATGTCTCCATTTTCGTCTACTGCCCCCCCCTCTACCTCCTCGTGTTAACCCCTTTTTAAGTCGCTATAAATCTTGAATTTACATGTCATTCCTTGACTAAGGTACTGATGGTTAAGTCAACCGAAGCGAAGCGAATTAAGGTGAACGATTTAATTTGTTAAATTGAATTTAAAGACTTACTTTCAAAATAATATTTTGTTTCGTATTGGTTCTAAAACTCGTTTAACTTTTAACCATTGTGTATTAGAATGTGGAATTAACACTGTGAATGAATTTTATGGTTTCGATATTCTAAAATAGCCGTTAATGAACTTTTCCTTCTATTGATGTAGCCACCACTTTTATCCCCCCTTTTCTCCCATACTTCTCTCCACCACTTGCTCCACCTTCGTTAACGCTAATATAGGAGGGGACTTGTGGACTTATACTAAGTTAAAACTTACTTCTAACTTATTTCTAACTTAACACTTATTTCTATAGCATCTATCCCCCTCGATCCCTTTTCCTCGCCTGTCTCCTTTCTCTTTTGTCTTTCTCCTTCTTCCTGCAAAAATTTACATACCCCGACAGCATGCAAAACCAAACCATGGGTAGCAGCGTGGTGGATTTGAGATGCGGCAGAAGAGCCTAAATAGGCCAACGGCGTACATCATAAGATGCTGGGCGGAGGAACTCAAAACGGGTCAACGGCCAGGATCAACCAGTTCAGTTAGGCAACTACTGCTCCTCATCTCTAAGACCAGCGCCTATTGATGAGTCAAACAGCTACCGATAGATATCGATAACCTTGACCTAACCGAAACTTTTCATGATATTACACAGAGCTGATGAAACCTGTAGCAACGTACTTCCTGCTATCAAAAAGAGTACACGTTCTGCTGAGGCTCGAGCACCGGCCCAGTGTTCGATAAATA
This sequence comes from Doryteuthis pealeii, assembly GCA_023376005.1. Classification (NCBI taxonomy): domain Eukaryota; kingdom Metazoa; phylum Mollusca; class Cephalopoda; order Myopsida; family Loliginidae; genus Doryteuthis; species Doryteuthis pealeii. The sequence continues at coordinate 5,724,090 of CM042167.1, forward strand.
AATTACGGGGCTCCAAATACACCACATACCCAAATCACACCACTCTCACCACAGACAAACAAGACACACACTCTACTGAAGACATAACCCTAACCGCAATATCTAATAAGACAGACATAGAACCCAAATTCAATACAAACCTACTAAGATGTAAAAAATCACTCCAGCTAGCAACATATAACGTTAGAACACTAAAAGCGATAGGCCAACTCCTCGAACTCACGGCGTCTGCAGCCGAAAATAATATAGACATCATATGTGTGCAAGAACACAGATTTGACCATGGTGATGTAGAACTAAAATACCATGAATCTGGAAATGGCTGGACGTTTGTGTCAGCATCTGCATGGAAAAACTCCGTCAATGCAACTATAGGAGGTGTAGGAATGCTTCTCAGCCCTCGAGCGCTAAAATCACTTAACAGCATAGAAAAAATCCAACCTAGAATCATGAGTGCTACGTTTAATGGCAATCCCTGCATGACTATAGTCTCATGTTACAGCCCAACAAACGTCAGCGACGAAACGGACATTGAAACATTTTACAATGGGCTATCCTCCCTATGCAGACACCCCCCCAAACATAACGTACTGATAATTGGGGGAGACATGAATGCACAGATAGGAAGAAACGAAAACAATAGATTCGGCCTACACAACACCCAAACAGGAACGGTGATCTCCTAGCCGAGTTCTCCCTTGAGAACAGGCTTGTCTGCCTGAACACTAAATTCCAAAAACGGAAGGGCAAACTATGGACATACACGTACCCAAATAGCACAAAAGCGCAACTAGACTACATCCTAATAAACAAAAAATGGATAAATAGTGCAATGAACTGTGAAGCGTATTCTTCCTTTGAAGGAGTATCCTCCGATCACAGAATAGTCACAGCAAAATTACGACTTAGCCTACGTAGAAACAAAAAACAAACCAGCAAATCTGAACGATACGACTGGTCGACACTTGCCAACAGCGATATTTGCAATCGCTACGCTGTTACAGTAAGAAATAAATTCGATATCCTCCAGGAGACATCCGAAAGCTCCACACCAAACGAGGAATACGAAAACTTTGTTAGTGCTCACTTAGAAGCGGCAGCCGAGTGCATACCAACCAAATTAAAAGCCAAACACTCTGTTCCCTGGGAGACAGAAGCAGTTAGGGAAAAAAGAAACGATATAAAAAAGCAGCCAACTCAATAAAACAAACCCAACTAACACCAATTTACACAACCTTAGGAAAGCCAAATAGAACTAACCAAAACATACAAAAAAGAACAAACAGAATATATACAAGCACAAATAAATAATATTAGATCATCGGTAGAAGACAGACAGTCGCGATTAGCATGGCAAACAGTAAATGAAATTAGTGGTAGGAAAAGTACCTCTAGATCAAAACTAAAGGCAAACAGCCAAAAAGAAAGACTCCAAAAATGGAAAGACCACTTCCAGAAACTTCTGGGGAACACACCTAAAATCATGGTAAATAACACTCAAAAGATCATAGATAAACAACTAGACATAAAACTGGGGGATTTTACAACAGAAGAACTCCACGTAGTCTTAAATAACTAAAAGGTAGAAGGGCGGCGGTCTTGACGAAAATACCCCCGGAGGTATGGAAAATGGGCAAGTTCAGTGACATACTGCTTAGGCTATGCAATGCAGTATATAGACAAAATAGAATAGATAAATGGACAAAAGGATGCATCCTCCCGTTCCCCAAAAAGGGAGACCTAGGAATAGCTAAAAACTACAGAGGCATAACTCTTACGGCTATCGCAGCCAAGATCTATAATGCCCTTCTTCTTAATCGCATCCGACCCGAAATAGAGAAATTCTTAGGAACCTCTTTACTCAGTTTCTGTATAATATACAGGGTGAGCATAAAATAACTCCTCAATTTCAAGTAATCATATCAAATCTATTGAAATATAAGGAATGTTGGGTGGCCATGGTTTATGATACAAGAAACAAATTGAAAACCAACCTTTCACCGCCCTGTCGGCTGTGTCGTTAGAATGCACCAACTGCTCCTCTGCAGAGGGGTAAGACTCTCCCAAATGGGGCCCACTGTTGCCGTGGGTAGTGACCTGTGATGCTTAAGGACAGAGTCTTGGTGGGTAAGTAGTCCATGACCTGCAACACTCCACTTAGAACTTACTTGGGCTAGATAGGCGGTCGGAAAGCCCCTCCGATCAATCAGCTGGTCACGTCAAGCCTAGCACCTATATGACTGCTCCAACCCTTTTGCTTATGACAAGCCCACCCCTTTTTATCACATGGGTGCTAGAAGGCAGTAACTGAGGGTCTATGTCCTAGGAATGACGTTAACTCTATCTGATAGTGAGGTTCTAGTTCTGGAGGTTTGGAAAATGTGGAACACCCTTCATCACATTGCTCCCTTGTCCACTCTGACCTGGAGTGGTAGTACCTGTTAGGGTCCTATATATGGGTTAAATAGAAAATTTTATTTATAAAAAATTGTTTAGCCATTAAGAATTAATTTATTTCAAAACTTTATCATCATTAAATGACCCACTGAGGTTGATATGCCATGAAACAACCAAACCAACCTTTCAGCAGTAAATATACAGCACAGCATCTTCAAAAAAATTGCTACTAACTGAAACTAATGAAGATCCACATGTCAAAAAGGTATACACATTTTTTTGTCCAGCAATATCTGGTTTTCTGAAAATGGCAAGGCCAAGAAGAAAGGACACTTCTAATACCCAGTGCACTCAGCCTCACCACACTCATCTTTGTATTACCTGCGGGATTGTTTGCAAGTCATTGGCTGGATTGAAGTGTCACAAGAGGCAAAAATACAAGTAAAAAATTTAAAATAAAACATAAAAAAAAGAATGTAAGTAAAAATAAAAAAAAAAAATTAAAAAAATTGACTGTGTAAGTCGATGGATCCTCATATGTTGAAATCCATGGGAGAGTCCACCATATATACCGTATTTGGCGTCATATAGGATGCACTTCATTTCCAAATTTTGGCTCAAAAAATTGCCCTGCATCTTATACATTGTAGGTGGAGTTTAAGACCTCCGCGTAGTCCTAGACTAATCTTCTCTATGATGCTCACTACACCAGCTTATGCTCAGTACTTTTACTACCTAAACTTTTTTTTGCTTTTATAACAGCTATGTTTCTGCTTGTGTAATGCACAGCTAGACTGTTTTCAACAATATATGCTTAAATACACTAAAAACCTTTTTTTTCCTGAATGTGACCTGCTGAAATGGGGGTGCGTCTTATATGCCAGTGCATCTTATATGTCATCAAATATGGCAGATATTGAAATTTCTTTGCCTCATTTAATACAACTCTAAATTTATTTCAACTCTATTATTTGCATGAAAGCACATTAAGACTGTATTTGATTTAATTGTATAATCAACCCAGCTTATGCTCAGTACTTTTACCTAAACTCCATGCATCCTTATTTTATTGCTGGTATACAGCTATGTTTTCTGCTTGTGTAATGCACAGCTAGACTGTTTTCAAACATATATGCTTAAATACACTAAAAACTTTTTTTCCTGAATCTGCCGGTAAGTACATTTTTTGTCTTTAAGTCAAAAACTAATTTCTGGAGTTTTGAAAATCAAGATAAGCAAAATCTGTCGCGTTTATTGTTGTTAGTCTTATGATGAATGAATCCGCTGTGCATAGCAATGGCTTTACACAGGCCCTGCAGGTGGCTGAGTCAATTCGTAAACAGGTGCACTCCACTCACATCCTTGGCTGCTTTGTGAAGGGTTCACTGTGCTTGTAAGCTCTCAATACACTAATTAAATTCTCATCATATAATTTCATAGACACTGTCTCCTCACAGAATGTGTGAAAAGTTTATGCAGTATTATTATTATTTTAGCTTCAAAAATTAATTTTCTTTCTATATTTTCTATACTAGCAAATATATGCACCCTCCGGGTGCAAGTATTAAAGTTTTAATGTAATAAACTATTGTATTAAATTAGAAAGGCTAATGAAACTAAATAAGAATACAGATAAAAATTTGAAACAGAGGGAGTATAATAAAAGATTTGAAACAGAGGGAGTATAATAAAAAATGGAACAACTGAAACTTACTCTTCCATCACTATCGTCTTTCATTGTTTTTTTTTTCTAATTTAAGTATTTAGTTATAAGAGGAAGTAAAGAATAAAATGACAGTTATTTTATCTTGTTATATGGATTTCATTTAAGATTCATTGAAGAGATTTTTGCTTATATTCATTAAAATAAAACAAACAGTTAGAAATCAATAATACTAAGCACATATTTATTAAATTCGATTTTTAATATTGATATGCAAATTAGCATTCCCGTTCACACTGTAAACTGCTATTTTGTTGTATAATAAATATAATTGCATATTGTCAGTATGTAGACATAGTTAACAGTATTAATAATGTAAAGACAATTTTATTAATAATTGAGGTTTAGATAAAATAAAATCATGGAGAATGTGATGTCAATAACTAAGAGAATTGTGACTTGAGTAGGAATATAGTTTCGGTTACAGACAGAAAAACACACAATCTCCATTATAATAAGATATCATTGCTATCATATCCTGATAGCTATGATATTGCTACTGGCAAAATGAGCCTAAAATGCGTTTTTGACAAAATGACTTTAACCCCACCTACAGAAAATAATTTACCAAAAATCAGAAATTATCGGATTTTATTGAAATTTTCAGTGTTTATTTATCAATATAATGCATTATTTATTTTATTTCAAAACTTTCTCATTTTTTTCATGTCGCTTAATTTTGACCCCCCTTATGTTGGGGGCGTAACATTTTGTTCAAGTTGGTCTTATATAGTACTACTTACAGTGTAAATAAAGATAAAAGACTGAAAGTTATGAATAGAAACAACAAAAAAATCTTACGGTGACTATTCTATGAGAAAATAGTACCGAAAATCGAAAAATGAAATGTAAAAAAATGATAGATAATTAATTTTTTGGAGATTTTTTTTATTCATTTCGATAATTATTTAATTGGCTATATCTTTATTAAAAAAAAAATTATACATCGATATTTTTTCTGCTTAAAAAGGGAGGGGGTACATTTTCAATCGAGTTTTTCTTCAAAACTTATTACTTTATGTATCTAAAATAAGGTTTGCATTGAATAGATATTTATTTCTAGAATCTAAAAATATAACATTTTAAACTTAAAATCCGAATATTTTTATTTTAAATGAATTTTATATATTAATTTTTCATAGCAAAATACTAAATTAAAGTTTTGAAATAAAATAACTAATGCATTATAAAATTCATTAATTGATAATCAATATTGAAAATTTCATTAAAATCGGATAATTACTGATTTTTGGTAATTTTTTTTGCAATCATGAATATTATATTAAAATTGTAAACAAGCGCTTAAAACCCATGAAAAAGAGACAGAATGGCGGATCGCGTCGAAATTGACCAAAACAAATGGTTTTAAACCTTTTAAAAATAAACTGCATATGTAATGATATTTTTCTTATTTTAATGATGGTCATTATGTTACTACTTATCGATTTAGACAAAGTTTGACTTAAATAATAGATTTAATTAATTTTAATTCGCTTTTAAAACTCGTAGAAGCTGATTTTTTTTGCCAGTCCTAACTATGATATATAGATTCAGGACTGCCCTCGTTAGCAGCAAATCTCTGTAGAGATATGCTCATGTCAGAAGTCATCCTGATGCAACACCATGGAGCCAAGAGGTCCAGAAGAAAGCAGTGGCAACAAAGCTCTGGCACATCAACATCTTCAGGGACAGCCTTCAAATGTGACATCTGTGGTTGAGAATGTTGTTTCAAACATCGGACTTCACAGTCACAGGAGGCACTGTAACTTCTGGGGCACAAAAACTTTATTATAGTCTTTCGAGACTGAAATGCCAATAAAACAGGTATCATATATTGTGTAATACATATCTATATATTAATACGTGTGTTCCTAAATCTTCTGACCATTATCATCCTGCATAACCCTTTGGTTAAAAAGAGACTGTCCAAATTGTCCCAAGATTCAATGCAAAAATGTAAATACAGATTATCTGGTGTCGCTTAATCGCATATTTTCTTATTTGTCCCATTTTATTTCACCCAATTTTAAAAATGGAACATTCCAAATTGTCTTGCATTGCTCAAATTCCCAATGTGAAATTAAAATGAATTAAAAAAAAAAAAGTTACATGTTTGTTTTATTTGTAATATTGAAATTGTAAATTACAGAAGATATTTGGTAATTTTGATTTTATGTTATCCAGGCCTTCTAGGTTTTATTTAGCAAGCTAGCGTCGGATGAATTTCCAGCTCACTTTTTTTTCCGAGTCATGTTTTTGTCACATTTATTTTTGTGTTATTCATTGCAAAGACAATAGTAGGGTTTATATGAAATGAAATTGCCAAATCATCTTTTCTGGCTTAAATAGCTCCTCTTGATTTTTTGTTTTGTTTCATGGAAATTCTACAGGTCCTGCTAGTTACATATTATAGCCCTTACCTATTGTCATTTATTTCTTACCTGGTACCCCAATATTATTTACATATCACCTTTTAACAAGTTGCTCAAATTCCCAATGAGAAATTAAAATGAAAAAAAAAAAAGAATTAACATATTTGTTTTATTTTATTTTTCCATTCACTTTATATTTACCCGCAGCCCTCCGAACAAGCAGGATACAACATAAGGTCAATTTCATAAGTGGAGCTTAATGGGTTTGAATTCAGAGTTTTCCTTCTCTTAGATTGGTTGTTTAACTCGCAATTTCTTCCTAATGTAATCTTAAATCAAGGGCTCTTGGTCTGAAGATCAGATAGGTGAGAAACTGACAGTATTTCACTGTATGCTATCATGACGTATATATATATATATATATATATATATATATATATATTATATGTCATTTATTTCTTACTTAGTACCCCAATATTATTTACATATCACCTTTTAACAAGTTGCTCAATTCCCAATGAGAAATTAAAATGAATAAAAAAAGAATTAACATATTTGTTTTATTTGTAATATAAAAATGCACAGCTATAAAATGCACGTCTTATACATCGTAGATGGAGTTTGAGAACCTCCCATAGGCCTATATTATTATTATTATTATTATTTCCTGCTATTGAGATGTCTTGTGTATGCTTATTGCTTGCCTGTACTGCCAAATTGCTTTTATACAGCTATGTTTCTGCTTGTGTAATGCACAGACTATTTTCAACAATATATGCTTAAATACACTAAAAACTTATGAATGGGGGTGCGTCTTATATGTCAGTGCGTCTTATATGCCGTCAATACGATATATATATATATATATATATATATATATATATATATATGGTTTCGATATTCTAAAAGTGTCCGTTAATGAACTTAATGAACTTTTTCTTCAATTGATGTAGCACCCATTATTATTATTTTTCTTTTTTTTTCTTTTTCTTCTTCTCTGCTTCTTTATGTCTCCATTTTCGTCTACTGCCCCCCCCTCTCTACCTCCTCGTGTTAACACCTTTTTAAGGTCGCTATAAAATCTTGAATTTACATGTCATTCCTTGACTAAGGTACTGATGGTTAAGTCAACCCGAAGCGAAGCGAATTAAGGTGAAGATTTAATATTTTGTTAAATTGAATTTAAGAGCTTACTTTCAAAATAATATTTTGTTTCGTATTGGTTCTAAAACTCGTTTAACTTTTAACCATTGTGTATTAGAATGTGGAATTAACACTGTGTGAATGAATTTTGGTTTCGATATTCTAGCGTTAGGAATCGCACCGACTACCAACCTCTGGGGCAGAGGAGTAAGACCCCCAATGGGGCCACCTGTTGGCCGTGGGTGGCGACCCGTGATGCTTAAGGATAGAGGCCAGGTAGATGAGCAATTCATGACATGCAATACTCACTTTGACCCTATCTTGGGCTAGACGGGCGGTCGGAGAGGCCCCCTCCGATCAATCGGCTGGTCACATCAAGCCCTAGCACCTATATGATTTTCCCAACCCTATTGCCCTTATGGCAAGCCCCAAACCCTTTTTATCATATGGGTGCTAGAAGGCGGGTCTACATGTCCTGGGAATGACGTTAAACTCTATCTGATGGTGAGGTTCCAGTTCTGGAGGTTTAGGGAATGTGGATCACTATTGCTCCATGGTCCATTCTGACCCGGGGTGGTAGTATCTGTTAGGGTCCCATCTATGGGTTAAATAGAAAAATGTATTTATAAAAAAAATTGTATTATCCATTAAGAATTGATTTATTTCAAAACATTATCGGCATTAAATGACCCACTGAGGTTGATATGCCGTAAAACAAAACAAACAAACAAAGAAAGTTTTATCGAAATAATGCAAACCATTCATTCTCTGATTTGTTGAGTTTATTTTTCTCTCAGTCAGGAATTCATAATACAAGGTATTTTTTTTTTACTATTTGTCAAGCAATAAAAAATAAATAGTGTGTTGCATCTTTTGGTACATTCAATTCCACCTCATAATGGTTTCATACTCATATTTTAATACCAAAAGAATTGGCACGTGACCCATATTTGATCTATCTATCTTGGCCAGTCACCAGTCTAGATGGAGTTGACTTCCTCTTTGGTTTTTCACAATCACTTGCTATTTCACACACACACACACACACACACACACATATATATATATATATATATTATATATATATATATATAAAATAGCAAGTGATAGTGAAACCAAAGAGGAAGAGCTTAAAGCCCGGGTTTGTTATTGTTCCCTCAGCGCCTCTTGTCTCATATGGTAGAGACGTATCAGTATCATTGACAGGTTAATTTTGCAGGAATTTCTCCGTGCTGTATCGTGGCCGAAACAGTATAGTTTCTGACTATATTGCTGAAGTCCCGGTTTCGATTTCTGTCGGAGGGAAATCGTTAGTATTGTTATATCAGAGAGAAGATATCTCTTATGATTCACAATGCTTACTCACAAAATACACCTCGCTACCATAAAACATCAAAACTCAAGTCGGAGGCAACAAACGGATGTGAACTCAATGGTACCCTCTCACGAAGTGACCAATTCGACGCAGTTCTGCGCATAGGCTCGGATTGAGTTACGCTTGAGAGGAAGTCCAAAATAAACAAAAAATAACATTGTAAGGAATCCGGATTTTCAGCCAATAAAAACTCTCCCGCTAAAACCCCAAAAGCATTCTGGAGCCCATCTACCAGCATATAAGCTCGGGTATTTTGAGAATCGGCAGTTGGACGGACGGGCTGGAACCGAGAATATCACCAGACGAGAGGATCAAGGAACTGCTACGCACCCACCACCACGCACGCCCTCGCCCACCCGGACACTCAGCCTTACTTCAACACCTCACCGTAGCCAGGCGACATCCTTACCCCCTGACCACTACAGCGCTACCCGCTACAACTCGCTGAGATATTCCTGACTTTATTCCCGCACCAAGTGACCGTATCCACTTACAACAGTATCCTAAGTTGACGATCTCAACTCCCTCGGCCACTACTACCTTCCCTGACCATCACTATTCCACTGAGATATTCCTGACTTGGTCCCTACACCAAGTGACCGTATCAACTCAACTTCTACCACCTCACGCCTTGCACCAGGCCAAGGGAGATTCCGACGTATCATACGATACCCACACCTCACCGACCCCTCGGCCACTCCAGAGAACTACTACCGTTATCTACGGCGATAACAACAATTTTCACACTCGTTATTTCAATAAACGATTTTTATCAAATTAATCTTGTCCATTATTCTTCTTTGCAAACCATACGCTTTATGGGATAACTAAGATATAACACTGGTGTCAGAAGTGGGATAACTAAGATATATCAGTATATATCGCTGATGAGACTTAATAACGTTGAAACAGTCTGTACGATATTCTACACACCGAGTAATTCTTTGCGAAATTCACTTGTCATTATTATCTTCTATAATTATCGAATTTTATGCGATATGCGCATTGTAATTGCCTTCAAGCAAAAATATAAATATTAATATATACTTTATTCAACAATGCTTCTAAAATAATCAAACATCCAAAAATCTTATATTTACAGGGTGTGTCAAAAAATTAGGATTAAAGATGTATTTAACAAGCTAGGAATGAACAATAACTTTAAATACAAGTTACAATAACAATAGTTAACTTATATAAACTTTGCTAACACCTGGTAATTTGAACAAAAATCTTTCATTTATCCTATCATATTTGGCTTAATGTTTTTGAGTATTTGTAGATTTTGGTCTACCATACTTCTAAATACTATCCTTTATGATTTATATGAAAAAAATCATCTTTTTTTTTTCCCTATTTTTTTTCTGGTGATTTTGGTCTACCATACTTCTAAATACTATCCTTTGTGATTTATCTGAAAAAAATGAATTTTTTTTTACTCCTATCATTTGTAGGCGATAAGAAAAGTTGGTCAGTAAGTCGAACAAGACGTCTTCGTAGTTCCCGCTCAGCAGATTGTTGTTCATTTGAGAGGAATGGTCAAGCTCTTTATGTGGCTGGTGAAAGAGCTTTTAAGTTGAAATCTATTTCCTCAAACGAAGGCAAACTTTTGAAGAAAAATAATTTGTGGGTAAATTCTTTGTTAATTTAAAACTTTTGACACGTGGGAGATGTTACAGTTCCAAAATCGACCTACCCTAATAGACACATACAAATGTGCATATGTATGTAATGTTAGCAATATACTGAAACACATAGAAATCAATTTCTATTTATGTTGACCGGATAACATAAAAAAATAATCAGTCACACAGTTCTATTGCCTCAATACTTAAATGTGACAGATTATAAAGACAGGCATTTAGATAAACCCCTAAGCCTTCCCGTAAGCAATGGTCGGCGGCGATGGGGGAAGGGTGTCTTTATTTTATATTTGGTGTTTTGGGCGAACATCCAATTTTATTCAGTCTTTTTACAAAGGCTGAGATTTTTAAATGAATATTTTTTGATAGGTAGGTGAGAGAACAGAATTGGTAAGTGGCCAGCGAATTTCCGAATGCTTTTCGGCACAATATTTCTGTTTTCATGTTATTCATCACATAGGCTTATCATCATAACAAGTAGGTAAAACAGGTTCTCATTGATCACTTAAGTTAATATCAATAATATGCCTGGTAAAGAGCCAATTTACCGACGATTCCAAACAATACACTAGGCATGTACAAAAATGTGCACTTACCATAGTAAATATTATGACTGAAGAATAATCCAATTACCGTCGAATTGGGAAGACATGGCAACAAACAATTGTAACCCAATACAAACTCGAATAGTTGCAAAGTCTCGGATTACATTTTCATCGATGTCACTCCAACCCCTAAGCCAATGCCATCAAAAATATCCCGTGCATTATCAAGATTACTCCCCTGTAATCGGCCGGGTCGAAATGAGCTAATTCCCCCTCAAAGGCCACTATGTCCGCGCAATGGGGAAGGGGGAGATGAAGAATAATCAAAGTTCCAATTACCGTCGAATTGGGAAGACATGGCAACAAACGGTTGTAACCCAATACAAACCCGAATAGTCGCAAAGTCTCGGATTACATTTGCATCGATGTCACTCCAACCCCTAAGCCAATGCCATCAAAAATATCCCGTGCATTATCAAGATTACTCCCCTGTAATCGGCCGGGTCGAAATGAGCTAATTCCCCCTCAAAGGCCACTATGTCCGCGCAATGGGGAAGGGGGAGATGAAGAATAATCAAAGTTCCAATTACCGTCGAATTGGGAAGACATGGCAACAAACGGTTGTAACCCAATACAAACCCGAATAGTCGCAAAGTCTCGGATTACATTTGCATCGATGTCACTCCAACCCCTAAGCCAATGCCATCAAAAATATCCCGTGCATTGTCAAGATTACTCCCTGTAATCGGCCGGGTCGAAATGAGCTAATTCCCCTCAAAGGCCACTATGTCCGCGCAATGGGGGGGGGGGGGAGATGAAGAATAATCAAAGTTCCAATTACCGTCGAATTGGGAAGACATGGCAACAAACGATTGTAACCCAATACAAACCGAATAGTTGCAAAGTCTACTGCAGAATGACAGGGTATTTATAAAACTCTACAATGTCATTCATCACATAGGCTTATCATTATAACAAGTAGGTAAAACAGATTCTCATTGATCACTTAAGTTAATATCAATAATATGCCTGGTAAAGAGCCAATTTACCGACAATTCCAAACAATACACTAGGCATGTACAAAAATGTGCACTTACCATTGTAAATATTATGACAAGCGACACATGTTTTTTTCTAAAGTATGGATCCATGCTGCTTGAGGACAGAATCCTGGTGGATGAGCAGTCCATGACATGTAATACCCCACTTTACCCTTACTTAGGCTTGGCAGCAGTTAGAGAGGCCCCTTCCATCAGTCGGCTGGTCACGTCAAACCCTAGCACATATGATTGCCCCAACCCTATTGCCCTTATGGCAAGCTCCAACCCTTTTTTATTTTATCTGTTAGGGTCCCATCTATGCTTTAAATAGAAAAAAGTATTTATAAAAAAGTTTGTCGTGGGTGGCGACCCAGTGATGCTTAAGGACAGAGTCTTGGTGGATGAGCAGCGCATGACCGGCAACACTCTACTTAGACCCTTACTTAGGCTAGACGGGCAGGTGGAGAGGCTGCCTCCGATCAATTGGCTGGTCCCGTCAAACCCTAGCACCTATATGATTGCACCAACCCTATTGCCCTTATGGCAAACTCCAACCCTTTTTATCATATGGGTGCTAGAAGGCGGTTGCTGAGGTTCTTCATATCCTGGGAATGACATTAAAATCTATTTGATGGTGAGGTTCCAGTTTTGGAGGTTTGGGGAATGTGGGGCACACCTTCATCACTGTTGCTCCCTGGTCCACTCTGACTCAGAGTGGTAGTACCTGTTAGGGTCCCATCTATGGGTTAAATAGAAAAATGTATTTATAAAAAAATTGTGTATCCATTAAGAATTAATTTATTTCAAAACTTTATCGGCATTAAATGACCCACTGAGATTGATATACCGTAAAGCAAACCAAACTTATTTATTAAGTATTTTTATTTTAATTGACAAAATACCTGTCACATGAAGAGAGAGGAAGAGTTTAATCTATGATGTTGATTTTAAATCTCTGAATTTTAAAACTCTAAAATAAAACGTTTAATATGAATTTCTTTCTCTTTTATTAACCACACCCTAAGAAGATTAAGCTACGAAAATGAATAAAGGAAAAAAGAATGCCTAGAAGAGCAATATTGTATTTTGATGTTTTTTGAATGCAGCCATAAAAACACAATAGATAAACCGTTATAAAAATATGAATAAAATCTAATTCTCTGTGGAATTATCTTTAAAACATGTAAAAATCCTTCATTTGCATCTTCATTAAAGGAGTCAAATTGACAAAATTATTGAAGGTTAGGGACAAAACAATTTTAAAAAAAACATGTCTTCAGAATTTTGAGAAAAAATGTATTTTCAAAAAAAACCTCATTCTTTTAATGCTTTAAATAACATTTTAATCAAAAATCCAATAATTAGCTGGTTTCGGGGGGGATTAAAAAACGGTTCTTTAGATAGTTCACATTTTTGGACATCGCATCAATGTACTAGATCGAGTCAAATGTGTCGAACCCCCTCTCAAGTAATGGATTAAATAATACCACCGGTTTAGCTCAGTCACTAGAGCGTTCGGCTAGGAGCCACAAGGTTCTTTGTTCGATAACCGGCCCCCGCCAACTCAGCGTATGAGTAGCACAGGGATCTGAGGAGCTGATGGTAGGTGTGGCGCTCCACTTCAAATGCTAAAAACCCAATCTGCTTGGTCTAGCGCTAGTGAAAAGGGGATAGACTCCCTCGCTGACTGGCTGATACCGACTTTAGTCCGCCCCGACGACTTTACTTTACTTTTACTTACTGTTCTTTTACAAGAATGGCTTTGGCATTAATTAAGACACAAAGTTTGACATGCCATTAAACAAAGAAACCAAACTGTCGGCACATTTTCTATTAGAAAAACTGAACACAAGGACAATTAAACACATGGCCTAGTGGATAAAGGAGTTAGGTTAAGACAGTTCTGACAGACAGCTATCTCTGGACTGCAGGTTCAATCCTGGTCAAGGGCAGCAGTAACATAGAATAATAATTAACACAGCTTAACGCCTCTACCCCAGCTATGGTTAGCGGAATGAGAACAGGATACCCCTGTGGACTAAAAAAAGGGTTAGGTTCAAAGTACCGTGATGGCTCCCGATTACGACAAGAAGGTTCCCGAGTCCGACAAGAAATACCTGTAGAAGGCCAGAGGGCACATCGACTGAGACATTGTACAGATAACAATGAAGATGAGGACAATAGTCCGAATAACGTAGATAATACTGAAATTATGTTGTCATATATAGAAGTATAAAATCGATAATGCGTATAATGATATATGTAAGTTCGGAAAATATGAAAAAATAAATCAGATGATGTGTTTATTTATAAATGAATAAATAGTTCTGCTTATGTTTAAACATTTTGGTTTTTATATATATTGTAGATGGTTAGATTTAGATCTTGAGAGGCTGGACTCTTCTGGTTAGGGGGCCGCAGGTTGCCTCAAGACAAAAATTAAATTAAGTACATGAAAAGTAAGAAACTGATGTAAAATTGTATTATTTGGACTACTGTCCTCATCTTTATTGTTATTTGCTCAACGTTTTGGCCGATGTGCCCTCCGACCTTCTTCAGGTATTTCTTGTCGAACTCGGGGAACCTTCTTGTCGTATTTGGGAGCCTTCACGGAATTTCAAACCTAAACCATGATTCAATCCATATGGCTAGACTGTTCTCATTCTATTAACCATGACTCGGTACAAAGTGTTAAGCTATGTTAATTATTCTATTGTACTGCCACCCTTGACCAGGATTGAACCTGCAGCCTAGAAATAACTATTACTTAGAACTGTATCAACTCAATGAAGATATCCACTATGCCATGTGTCCAATTCGACACATGACATAGTGGATATAGTGGATAATAATAAAGATGAGGACAATAGTCCAAAAATAGTTACAGGATATTTAGTAATAGAAATGTATATTTTCAATTCATTCACAACTTGTGTAGTAATGTTTATTGTTGTAGGAAATGTACACAGTGATATGAGTTTTAATCCTGGACGAGGCTATTTGCACTTCACATAGCACCAATTTTTCTTTATAAAAGATGTGCTCTTGGTCGTTGAACAAACAAACATACAGACTTCCATACAGAATCATTCTTTTATGCTGACGATAGCCACTCTACATACTTTACTTTTTGCTACTACATAGATAATAAATAATATCACTCGGTGTCATAATACATCAAGATACATTTCATCAATTCATTTTCACTTCGACTTTCTTTGCCAAAGTTTTCACTAAAAAAAATTTTCATTCAAAGTTTCGACATTCTTGAAACGTTTCTTTTTTTTTTTTTTTTTTTTTTTTTTTTTTTAAGAAAACAAAGTTTTCACTGTCAATGTCCACCCTACAGAAATGTTAACCAGTTTATTGAGGGAGTCCAGAGGAGAGCTACTAAATTAGTGAATAATTTAAAATCCCTTTCATATGAAGAAAGACTTAGGAACATGGACCTACCAAGTCTGGTTTTCCGACGTATAAGAGGGGATATGATTGAAGCCTACAAATACACGCATGGTTTTTAGTCAACGAACTCTGACCTACTAAACATTGTTCAAAATACCTATACAAGGGGACATAAACTAAAACTCCTTAAAATATTCTTGTAAAGCAAACGCAAGACAAAATTATTTTAGCTACAGAGTGGTGAATACATGGAATAAACTACCTTCATCAGTAGTGAATGCCCCATCTCTAAACTCCTTCAAGGCAAAGTTGGATATTCTGTGGATTTAAAATGAATATTTATAAGGTACAGCTGACAGGTCTCAGACCTAATATACTAGCTGAAAAGATATTATTATTATTATTATAGTTTGGCTTTACCGATAATTTTCAAAGAGGCGAGCACCGTGCACATAAAGACCATACAGACCACACCGTATTTCTAATGATTCTATATTTTCCATACAGTGTACGCCGTGAAATGTATCTCAAATAAAAAAAATGTCAAAAACAACACAAGTTGCATAGAAAGCACTTTAATCCTCGAGTCTCCTATCCATCAACTTGTGGTTATTATTTTACAACATACTAAAATACAAACAATTATTTTTAAAAAATCTCACTTCTTTCCTTGTATTGCAAGAATTAGAGAAGCTGTAAAGTTTTTAAAATAAAGTATTTGTTTCCCAGTGAAAACGTCTTTTTTTATGGTGAGGTGGGTTCTACAGTATTTTCCCAATTTTTTAAATTTCTACTTGAGCAACATTATTGAATAAGAAGATGAAGAAAGTTTTCTTCAATCGTAGCTGGTGTTTTTTTGGGGGGTTTTTTCAGCCACCGGCTAGTGTTTTTTACGGCATGAAAATTACGAATATTCTGCGAATATTACGATTGTTTGTTAAATTAAAACTTTCGACACATGGAAGACGTTACAGTTCCAAAATCGACCAACTCTAATAGACACCCTGTATTTATACAAATGTGCATATGTACGTAATGTAAGCAATATACTGGAACAAATAGAAATCAATTTCTATTTATGTTGACTGGATAACATAAAAAATAATCAGTCACCCAGTTCTATTGCCTCAATACTTAAAACTGACAGATCAAGATACATTTCACCAACACATTTCATAAGAAATGTTATTAAGAATTCTGGGGTATGGGGTTATCGTCCCTTGTCTGCGGGCCTCTGTTTCAAACCAATCATGAGCCAGCATACTTTGGCGCCAAAGCCAAATATGCAGACTCATGCCTCTTCTGAATCAGCAACGAAAGGGAACGGACCGAACAAAAGGTCTCCTCTACTATTCTTCAATAGAACCGGAGTTGGACGCAAACAGAAGTCCATCTATATCCGAACTATATCAGAAGGCCATAGCAAGGTGCTCCGTTAATACCCCATATCCCAGGATAAACAGCTAAGTGACAATTATATACATATTATATATTTGTGCAAACGAAACTAAAGTTTGCAAGTTCTTTATATCTAATACAAGTCTTTTATTCACATTCTTGTCGTTCGTTTTACTTCTTTAACTCTTAACCTGTCTGCCACACTCGCGGTTAACTCCATACACAAACCTAGGAGTACTGCCGCTAGTGTTCTTTTCTTTATAATGTATCTCAAATAATTTTTTTTTCAAAAACAACAAAATTCATCCTGACCAAGTTGCATAGAAAGCACTTTAATCCTCGAGTCTCCTATCCATCAACTTGCGGTTAGTATTTTACAATATACTAAAAGACAAACAATTATTTTAAAAATCTCACTTTTTTCTTTGTATTGCAAGAATTAGAGAAGCTGTAAAGTTTTTTAAATAAAGTATTTGTTAGTATTATCTGCGTTATTCGAACTATTGTCCTCATCTTTATTGTTATTTGTACAACGTTACGGCCGATATGCCCTCCGGCCTTCTTCAGATATTTCTTGTCAGACTCAGGAACCTTCTTTTCGGACTCGGGAACCTTCTTTTCGGACTCGGAAACCTTCTTTTCGAACTCAGGAACTTTCTTTTCGGACTCAGGAACCTTCTTTTCGAACTCGGGAACTTTCTTGTCGTAATCGGGAGCCATCACGGAACTTTGAACCTAACCCTTTATTCAGTCCACGGGGGTATCCTGTTCTCATTCCGCTAACCATAGCTGGTGTAGGAATTGTGTTGATTATTTTTCTATGTTACTGCCGCTGCTCAGGATTGAACTCGGAATCCAGAGATAACTGTCACTTAGAACTACCTTAACCTAACTACCTTATCCACTAGGCCATGTGTCCAATTGGACACATGGCCTAGTGGATAAGGTAGTTAGGTAGAAGATGGGGACAATAGTCCGAATAACGCAGATAATACTAATCACCAATCCTCATTTCAAACATTCAGAGATAAAGTATTTGTTTCCCAGTGAAAACGTCTTTTTTTTTTGGTGAGGTGGGTCTACAGTATTTTCCCAATTTTTTAAATTTTATTTTTTTAAAATTTCTACTTGAGCAACATTATTGAATACAAAGATAAAGAAAATTTCCTTTTAGATATATTTATCCTTGAACATTGTGTATTCCTTTGAGTCAATTGTGGAATATAACATCTTCTTTTTCATATTCTTGGAATCAAACCCTTTTCAGACCGTGATCCATGACAGTTCATCATGCCTCTGGCTCCAGTACTTTGATTTCTTGACACATATTATTCTTCAGTTCTGCGAGAATTTGGGACTTGCTTACAGAAGCTCTTCCTTTTAAGACAATCCCAAAAGGAAGTGGGTTGACAGTGGTCAAAATTGAGAAACATGGCAACCAGTTAATTTCTGTGCCATGGGAAATTAATCTGCCCTTAACAAAGGAGCGCCATTGATGCTCTTGAAGTATGGACAGTGCCTCCATCTTGCTGAAACTATTTGTTATGCCTGTGACCCATCTTGGGATGGGAAGATTTTCAATTCTATTCCAGTATCGCTTACCAGTCATTGTGTATCAGGTTTTTGCATGTTTTCTTCTGTATTTGTTATCATGACATGGCAAAAAAATAGCACATTACAGAGCAATTTTTGATAGAGCAATGTCATTCTAATTTAAAGAATAAAACATTTTAATTGAGCCACTAGTTTTCACAGAACACGTCTCTTCCTTTCCGAACTGTGCCTAAATCGTTGGGCAGACTGGGCTCTTTAGCCTTCATATAGCAATCAGTGTAAGAGAAGGTGAAAACTCGGAATTCAAACCAGCTGTACATCTAAAAATTAGCATTGTGTCACATCCTGCTTATGGGGGAATAGTTTGGTGAAACATGATAATCATTTCCTGTTAAATATGAAAACATTGCGTGCAGCATATGCTAAAAAAGTATTTTCAGTATTTGTTATCATGACATGGAAAAAAAAACAGCACATTACAGAGCAATTTTTGATAGAGCAATGCCATTCTAATTTAAAGAATAAAACATTTTAATTGAGCCACTAGTTTTCACTGAACTTGCTGTTGATTATGAGTTATCTCCCTTGGACTATTTCAGTTGAAGGAACTCTTTGGCAAAAGAGTTAGAAAGTTAGTTGGCAACTGACTACATATACGAAAATTATCCATCATTAGAGTGACTGCCATTAAACAGCCTATTGACATTGATGTTTAATTGCAATCACTCTAATGGTGGACAATTGTCGTATATGTAGGCAGTTGCCAACTAACTTTCTAACTCTTTTGCCAAAGAGTTCCTTCAACTGAAATAGTCCAAGGGAGATAACTCATAATCAACACTTGCCACTTCTAATACATTTCTCTGCTTAGATTAGTGTAGCTTGTCAAACACTTAGAAAACTTTTTAAAAACTTTCAAAAAACAATTTCTTTCACAAGAATATTTTTTCCTGATGATGACCTAAGGTCAAAACTACTTGAGAACAATAAAAAATAAATAACATAAAATGAATATTTCTGTCATCACTTTTTGTTCATCTATATATATATATATATATATATATATATATATATATAATATTCCAATGATAAGATAAATAAAATACCACCACTCATCACAAATACAATCTTCGGATGAGCCTATATTCACTCATCTGAAGTTTAGGGTGACAACACTCCTGTTAGAATTGTACATCAAGTTCGACAACACAAGCGGTTATCTACCTTGAGAAGCTCTTCGCTTTTGTGAAATGAAATTCTTTTTCTATTTTCCTTTCCAAGACAACAGACGTGTTGTTTGTTCCTTCGTCTACTCTCACCTAATATTTCTTTATTCCACGACACGGCTAACCCAGCAACTCCCCAGAGCCCAAGGACCAGAGGTTCACCTCGGTTTACTTTCGGCTAAGTATCATACTCAGTACATTTAATAATTTAGACAGTTTTTTTTGTCTGATATTGGGAGGTAAATCTGGGTCTGATAACATATTTATTTCCTTTTTTTTTTTGTTGTAGTAATGTCCTCGTGCATATGGCCCGAGTCAAAAGAACAAAGTAATTTCTGTTATGATCCAGTATGTAATCATGAGTCATGTGATTATAGGACAATGTGCCAGATTTGCTCCTGTTGGCTAGAAATATCCGGATTTGCTTCTGTTGGCTAGCAACATCCGGATTTGCTCCTGTTTGATTGCAACGTCCGGATTTGCTCCTGTTGGATTGCAACGTCCGGATTCGCTCTTGTTGGCTTGTAATGTCCGGATTTGCTCCTGTTTGCTTGCAATATCCAGATTTGCTCTTGTTGGCTTGTAATGTCCGGATTTGCTCTTGTTGGCTTGTAATGCTTGTTGGCTTGTAATGTCCGGATTTGCTCTTGTTGGCTTGTAATGTCCGGATTTGCTCTTGTTGGCTTGTAATGTCCGGATTTGCTCTTGTTGGCTTGTAATGTCCGGATTTGCTCTTGTTGGCTTGTTGTAATGTCCGGATTTGCTCTTGTTGGCTTGTAAATGTCCGGATTTGCTCTGTTGGCTTGTATGTCCGGATTTGCTCCGGATTTGCTCTTGTTGGCTTGGAAATATCCGGATTTGCTCCTGTTGGCTTACAATGTCCGGATTTGCTCTTGTTGGCTTACAATGTCCGGATTTGCTCTTGTTGGCTAGCAATGTCTGGATTTGCTCTTGTTGGCTAGCAATGTCTGGATTTGCTCCTGTTGGCTAGCAATATCCGGATTTGCTCTTGTTGGCTAGCAATGTCCGGATTTCGTCCTGTTGTTTTGGAATATCCGGATTTGCTACTGTTGGCTAGCAATATCCGGATTTCGTCCTGTTGGCTTGCAATATCCGGATTTACTCCTGTTGGGTTGCAAAATGGTATCTGTATCCATGTAATGTTTTCTAATTATCATTGTAATACATAATTTTAGCTATAGAAATATTAAATGAAGTCAGTTGTGTTTCTCAATCCCAAATGTGTATACAAATTATGGCTGTTAAAACTTATTAATGTCCAGAATGAATTAAGTACAAGTCTCTGTTGTTCAATTATCCTTATCGATTTCATCTATCAGTTTTTATTTGATATGGATGTATCACTATATAAATAAAACATTGTGTATATGTCACCAGCACTATTATGTTACTTTTATTGATTTCTTATACCTGTTTTTCAAAGTGCTGGTTTAATTCCGTTGGTAGAGCCCCCATCTCGGAAACACAAAATTACAGGTTCGATACCAACCCTCGCCACATATAAATAAAACATTATGTATATGTCACCAGTACTACTATGTTACTTTTATTGATTTCTTATACCTGTTTTCAAAGGGCTGGTTTAATTCCGTTGGTAGAGCCCCCATCTCGGAACCACAAAATTACAGGTTCGATACCAACCCTCGCCACATATAAATAAAACATTATGTATATGTCACCAGTACTACTATGTTAATTTTATTCATTTCTTATACCAGTTAAAGACCTGGTCTAGCTCAGTTGGTAGAGCATCTCCCTAGGAACCAAAAGGTTACAGGTTTGATACCAGCCCTCGCCAACTCGGTGCATGAGTAGCAAGGCTGTGGGGGGTGATGGTAGGTGTGATGCTCCACCTCAAATGCAAAAACAATCTCCCTGGTCTAGTGCTATTGAAAAAGGGATAGACTCCATCACTGTTCGGCTGATACTGACAATAGACCACTCAATAGACTTTACTTTTTTACTATACAAATAAAATATTGTGCATATGTTACTTTTAGATCCGTTTTCACTTGATATAAATTCTCTGAATGTTTGAGATGAGGCCTGAAGATTAGTATTATCTGCGTTATTTGGACTATTGTCCCCATCTTCATTGTTATTTGTACAACGTTTCGGCCGATATACCCTCCGGCCTTCTTCAGGTATTTCTTTTCGGACTCGGGAACCTTCTCGGACTCGGGAACTTTCTTGTCGTATTCGGGAGCCATCACGGAACTTTGAACCTAACCCTTTATTTAGTCCACGGGGGTATCCTGTTCTCATTCCGCTAACCATAGCTGGGGTAGGAGTTGTGTTAATTAATTATTTTTCTAACTGCTTTCACTCAGGATTGAACTCGGTTACCAGAGATAACTGTCACTTAGAACTGTCTTAACCTAACTGCCTTATCCACTTGGCCATGTGTCCAATTGGTTCAAAGTTCCGTGATGGCTCCCGAATACGACAAGAAAGTTCCCGAGTTCGAAAAGAAGGTTCCCGAGTCCGGAAAGAAGGTTCCCGAGTCCGAGAAGGTTCCCGAGTCTGACAAGAAATAACTGAAGAAGGCCGGAGGGTATATCGGCCGAAACGTTGTACAAATAATGAAGATGGGGACAATAGTCCGAATAACGCAGATAATAAAAAAAGATGCTAAATAAATTGGTTTAGTTGTTTGGTTTATGGCATAGGAAACCTTTTCAGGTCATTTAATGCCAAATCAAACCCTTTTTTTTAATAAACGAAAAACTCTGGTTGCTAAAGTACCTGTTGTTGCTTAACTTCTGTGATCCAGTGGTAACTGGTGCTTTTAGCATGACTTGATTGTAATGCTAAATATATTAACATAGAAAGTATCTTATTATAATTGAGATTGTGTGTTTGTCTGTCTGTAACCGAAACTAAATCACTAGTCAAGTCACAATTCCCTTAGTTATTGACGTCGCATTCACCATGAATTTATTTTTATTTAAACTTCAATTATTGATAACATTGTTATACCGTATTAATACTGTTGGTTTAATCTACATACTAATAACATGCAAGTATATGTGTATATTCAACAAAATAGCGGTTTACAGTGTGAACAAGAAGGCTAATTTGCATATTGATATTAAGAATTTGATTTTAATAAATATATGCTTAGTGTTATTGATTTCTAATTGTTTGGTTTTCTCTTAACGAATCTGAGCAAAAATCTCTGGTATAAATCTTAAAAGAAATCCATAAACAAGACGAAAGAACTGTAATTTTATTAAATACTTCATAATCTAACTAAATAGATAAATTATGAAAAATGAAAGACGGGAGTGATAGAAAATGATGGAAGAGTTAGATTTAAAGCTGTTCTATTTTTCGATTATACCCCCTCAGTTTATCATTTTCTAAATAGTTTCTAATTTGATACAATATTTTATTACATCAAAACCTAAATGCTTGCACCCAGAGGGTGCATATATTTGCTAGTATATACAAGGAATGACCAAAAAGTAAGGTATCTACCAAACCCCTTTGCACAAGCAGGATGTGACACAAGGTCAATTTTTAAGCAGATTTTAACAGGTTCAAATTTAGAGTTTTTCTTCTCCTAAATAGGTTGCATGCCATGGTTAAATTATTTACCCATGGCTTCAGGGAGTATAGTAGAATTCGTACCTTCCTGGATTTGAGCACAGATAACTATGCCCATTTCTGCTGAATAATCAAGCTAAGTTCCAATTACCGTTGAATTGGTAAGACACGGCAACAAGCGGTTGTAAGTTAATACAATCCCGTCTTGTTGCAATTCTAGTGCAGAATGACAGGGTATTTATAAAACTCCACAATATCATAGAAACCAAGCAGCCAATCAGAACTCAGAGAATGGAATCACCCAAATGCATGAATGGACTATTCTTGATTTCTATAAATACCAACTGTCTTGAATACTACTTCAGTTGTGCTTAGCTAGTTGCTGTTATTCAAACCAACAGTAGACTGACTTCAATAATTTCCTTTTTTCCCAAAAAAGCAAGGTACGAGCATTTACTAATTATTAATTATAAGATTATTACTATACAAACAAATCCTTGTGCATATATTACCAGAACTACTATGCTACATTAATTTATATCAATTTAAGCTAGCTCCTGTGGGAAGATCTTGATTGACACTTCGAACAATGACACTTCACATATTGCTAAATTTTATCATCATGCTAATTTTTATTAAACATGGACAATATTTTTCAAACAAAAATTTGTCACAAAAAAATCACATAAAAAATTGCCCAAAACAATTGAAGTAATTCAAACTTGAGTAATCTGATCTGTGTGTTAAAGAGAGGCACTGACGAAAGGTTTGGAGCTCCATCTCAGCAAAAATAATACCCCCTCATCTATCGCTACCAAAAAAGAGATAGAGACCCTCCCTGTCCGACTGATACCAACAATAGGCCACCCTTCTAACAATTTGAATAGATGTTCACGCATATTCAATAGCATTCACTCATGCAAAGGGCAAAACATTATTCTGATCTCTCATTGGTTCACACAAAAAATCTCAAAAATTGTTAAATTCAAAAATAGTTGACAGACCATTTCATAGAATTCGATTTCACGCCTGCCTGTCTCTCTGTCTCTCACTCTGTCTCTCTCAGTCAAATCCCTTACGTTTGGCGTATGCTGCTTCGATATTTTCCCTTCACCCTGTTCCTATGACATTTTGTGTGTATTATCATTTACATAAAATTTAGATTTCGCCCTTTTAACTTCACACCTAAAACTTATTTTGCTTTAAGTCTTTGCCTACCAAATTTCAGGATTGCTGATCCAGATTCAGCCTAGAATGTTTTCAATTAGTTCATGGAGTCAGCTTGATTTTAAAATGGTATGATATGTTAGGCTACAGCCTCTAGGAGTAAAGTTGAAAAGATGTGGCACTGACACTGTGACACATTGTATATTTATTATTATTTGGAGAAGCGCGGTGGTGTACTGGTTAGAGTCGTAGGAAATGGACTCGTCAACCAGAATTCAATTCCTGGATGAAGCCACAGTTCACATAACGCTAATACCATTGGGAAAGGTATGAATCCAACTATTCTCCCTCAAGCTGTGGGTAAATAGACTGGGCTATTTAACCTTTGTTAGGAAACCAGTCTAGGAGAAGGAAAAAAACTCTGAATTAAAACCTGGTCACTACTAGAATAGGCTCAGGCCTATTTAGTGATCTATTTCAATTTTTATTAGAGATTTATGACCTATCTTCTACTTTAACAATCACACTAACCTTTTTGTCATCGGGTCTGTAAGAATATTGCCAAAATTATACTGGTCTCTGGTGCAACAAGAAAAGGTTGCAGACTGCTGTCTTTATGGACCATATGACATTTAGGCACCCATTTTGCGATCTTGATTCATAAAGACAGTATTTTCATTTACACTGTCAAAATCCGGTATTTGTTAACAGACGATTGTTAGAGGGTTTTTTTTTAACTATAAAACTAACCCCTAATCCTAACCCCTAACAAACAACTGGATTTTGACGGTGTAAATGAAAAAAATATCATTATGAATCGAGATCACAAAAGGGGTGCCTAAAGGTCATATGGTCTGTGATCTATTTCAATTTTTTTTTAAATCATTAGATTTATCACCTATTTTCTACTCTAACCCTCACACTAACCTTTTTGTCAACTGGTCTGTAAGAATATTTTCAAAATTATACTGCTCTCTGGTGGAACAATAAAAGGTTGCAGACTGCTGTTTTTTTATTAAGTCCAAAAGGTTACTTCTATGGTCGACTTACTCTTGTCACAACTTAGAAAGACTTTCTTTTCTTTTTGGTCACAATTGATAATATCTCCTAAATTTCACTGAATGACTTGAAACGCTTATATGACTCTTCAATATTGAAACCATTTTGCCATTATTTGACCTTATCTTGATACTAAAGCCCAAATATATTAAACCCTGAAACAAAAGAGTTTTTATTGATCTCCTGAAAATAGACCGAAACCATCTTGAAACCAATATCAGGAATGTCTGCAATATTTCTTATTACTAAAAGAACAGAAGTGTGAAAAAAAAAAGGTTGGACATTTTAAACAAACAAATAAACAATAGTTGCCCAGTAAGGTAGGTCGATTTTGGAACTGTAACATCTCCCATATGATGAAAGTAGCAAATTAACAAAGAATTACCCCCACAAAATATTTTTCTTCAAAACTTTACCTTCATTTAAGCAAATAGATTTAAATCTTTTAAAATATTATCCCTGTTACAACTTAAGAAAAAAAACAGCATCTTCGAGGTGTTGGTGATGATGGGGGGATATTTTCAATTTTAATTTTAGGTATATCTGTGACGGAGAATGAGAAAGGAAAGGGAGCAAGACATTGTCTTGCCTGCCGGGATCGAACCCTCGTCCTCCCGCATGCGAAAACAGATGCGATGTAGTAACTGGAAGGACGCAAGGTTTGACTGACGTGCCCGGATATTTGGCTAATATGCCCATAAAATAACAAGGGAGTCAAGCGCTGGGCAGTCAGTAGTCAGCAGCAGCAGAAGCAGTCGACGACGAAGTGCTTTTCAGTAAAGAAATGGATTTTAGTCAAACAGAAACAGAACTAAATAGGAAATGTGATTTTGAACTGCTAAAGATTATTTCGACTACGACGACGCAATTTACAGTTGCTAGACGAAGAATGTGTTGACCAACAGAGAGTCTGACTTGTGAGAAGATGGAGAACTGCTTGTTTTTGGTTCCCCCCTCAGCGGGGGCTTGTTGATTCGAAGGTTTATTTCGCCCCATATATTTTCCCCCCTTCTATAATATCTTATTCATTTCATCTTAGTAAAATAAATTCCTGTTTTAAATATTGAAATTGATTTTTATAACCAATTTCTGGCCCAAATGTTCCGAAAACATTTTAACATTTTTAGTGCATTTTAACTGATCATCTTTGATGCTATTTCCTCACACAATGGTGCAAGTAAGAGATCTAGTTTTTGGTATCAGTATTTATCCCAACAGACAACCTTCAATGTTTGAGAGAATTTGATATTTAAAAAAAGGTGAAAAACCTATTGCCCAATATTTGAATAATAGATATATGAGTCAACACCTTCCAATACTGAGTTCAAATTCTGGACCAGGTTGTTTGTATTTCACATAGCACAAATAGCCTTGGAAAAGATCTGAATCCAAATAATCTCCCCCCACTCAGTTATGGGTGAATTGTAAACCAGACTGGGCTCCTTAACCTTGGTATCACAACAGGTCTATGAGACTACACAACAATAATTTTCATTAACTTTGTATGTATTAATAAATACAGGTGGTTGACACTCAGTCAGCATATATATATTTACCAACCCCTCCACATAAGCAGGATGTGACACAAGGTCAATTTCTTAAGCGGAGTTCAACAGGTTTGAATTCAGAGTTTTCCTTCTCCTAGACCAGTTGCCTAACCAAGGTTAAAGAGCCCAGTCTGCCCTGCTACTTATCCATAGCTGGAGGGAGAGTAGGATTCATACCTTTCCCAAGGGTATTAGTGCTAAGTGAAATGCAATTACCTCATCCAGGAATTGAACTCGGGACGATGAGTCCATTGGTATAGACAGCATAAAATGTACTTCATTTTTTTTTTCTCTTTTCTTTTCTTGTTAGAAACAATTTAAAATTTTGGTCTAGAAATAGAAAAAAATCTTTAATCTATTATAATTGGTCAGTTTCTGTGTTTTGCTTAAGTTATGTTCAACAGTTTATTGGCTGAGACAGATCAATCACTATGATAGAGTTTGGTGCATTCAAAACTTCAATCTGATCACAGCACTTTGCCTTCCAGGATTTTCTGTCCAATGTCAAATTTTCTACACTCCTATCACAAAAATTCAAGCAGACTCTTGTAGATTAATCATTAATTCCAATTACCATCGAATTGGTATGACAAGGCAGCAAGATAGATTTGTATTCAGTTACGACTACTTTTTGCCTTGTCATACCAATTCGACGGTAATTGGAACTAACTCACTTCAACAACTCTTTTCTTACTTTTTCTTTCATCTCTGATTATTATCATTATGAGTTGTTTTTTTTTTTCAACCAGTGTCTTTCTCTGGAGACGGAGTGACAACAAGTCTCCTTTGGTCTCCAGTACTCTTCTGAGTATTCTAGCCAAGCTTAATAATGCTGTTGTCTGGATGGTCTCAATTTTCCTCTGATTTCCAATCCCCTGGGGACCATTCCAAGGGTACCAACTACAATTGGTATAACTTTCAACCTCATATTCCATTGTTGAACGAGATGCTGGACACTACTGGAGAAGCCAAAATGAACTCATAAGTGACATTCTCTTGTGGAAACCTGCACATGGGCAAGCCAGAGGGAGCACTAATATTGATCAGCTCTGTGTGGATTCTGGATGCTGCACAGAGGATCTCCCTAGGGTAATGACTGATAGAGACAGTTGGTGAGAGATTGTCATGGATATCCAAGCTTCCAGCATGTCCTGATGATGAGTCCACAGTTTTTTCTGTGATCCTTTGGGATGGCAAAAATCTATTGACAAATTGTCTTTTTTGTGTTAATTGATCTTTTGGGTACGATAAGGTGATCCATCTGTATGTCAATGTAGTTTACTATATATATATATATATATATATATATATATATATATATATAGGGCAGTTGTGTGTATATGTATGTCCAGAGGAAACTTTGCAAAAAAACAATTAACAACAAAGTAAATATATATACACATTAAATATCACCAGGGTTTTTGAGCAAAAATAATGAAGATTTGATTTATATTCGTGAAGATAATTAAAAAATGAAATTTAAATGATAATAGCATGGAATTTTTTCTTCATTTAATATTTTAGATAGTAGACAATAACATTT
>CM042167.1:5755293-5772793 GCA_023376005.1 Doryteuthis pealeii
TCCTCTTTCTTCTTCTTCTTCTTCTTCTTCTTCTTCTTCTTTCTCCTCTTCATTTGTGTTTTTTTCTCTTACCTCCTCATCCTTCTTCTTTTTATTCTCCTCCTTCTTTTTATTCTCCTCCTTTCTTTTATTCTCCTTCTTCTTCACTCCTTTTACTCAGACCTTCTTTACTTTATTCTCATTTTTCTGTCTTCTTTCTATCCTTTCCTTTTCTTTTCTTTTCCTTTCTTTTCCTTTCCTTTCCTTTCCCTTTTCCTTTCCCTTCCTGTCCTTTTCTTTTCTTTAACTTTTAATCAACTCACCAGATTTATCCAATCAAATGTTAGCTGGTCTATTTGCTCAAATATTTAAATTTTTAGCCAGACCATTTTTTATTTTTTTTCAAAAACCATGTTGATTCAGCTTTGAAATGATGCCAAAAGTCACCATGTCCACCTGATATAAATAGCCAACCTTCTGTGTACGATGGCATGTTGATTCAGCTTTGACTTTCTTTGAAAAGTCACCATGTCCACCTGATATAAATAGCCAACCTTCTGTGTACGATGGCATGTTGATTCAGCTTTGACTTTCTTTGAAAAGTCACCATGTCCACCTGATATAAATAGCCAACCTTCTGTGTACGATGGCATGTTGATTCAGCTTTGACTTTCTTTGAAAAGTCACCATGTCCACCTGATATAAATAGCCAACCTTCTGTGTACGATGGCATGTTGATTCAGCTTTGACTTTCTTTGAAAAGTCACCATGTCCACCTGATATAAATAGCCAACCTTCTGTGTACGACGGCATGTTGATTCAGCTTTGACTTTCTTTGAAAAGTCACCATGTCCACCTGATATAAATAGCCAACCTTCTGTGTACGATGGCATGTTGATTCAGCTTTGACTTTCTTTGAAAAGTCACCATGTCCACCTGATATAAATAGCCAACCTTCTGTGTACGACGGCATGTTGATTCAGCTTTGACTTTCTTTGAAAAGTCACCATGTCCACCTGATATAAATAGCCAACCTTCTGTGTACGACGGCATGTTGATTCAGCTTTGACTTTCTTTGAAAAGTCACCATGTCCACCTGATATAAATAGCCAACCTTCTGTGTACGACGGCATGTTGATTCAGCTTTGACTTTCTTTGAAAAGTCACCATGTCCACCTGATATAAATAGCCAACCTTCTGTGTACGACGGCATGTTGATTCAGCTTTGACTTTCTTTGAAAAGTCACCATGTCCACCTGATATAAATAGCCAACCTTCTGTGTACGACGGCATATTGATTCAGCTTTGACTTTCTTTGAAAAGTCACCATGTCCACCTGATATAAATAGCCAACCTTCTGTGTACGACGGCATGTTGATTCAGCTTTGACTTTCTTTGAAAAGTCACCATGTCCACCTGATATAAATAGCCAACCTTCTGTGTACGACGGCATTGATTCAGCTTTGACTTTCTTTGAAAAGTCACCATGTCCACCTGATATAAATAGCCAACCTTCTGTGTACGATGGCATGTTGATTCAGCTTTGACTTTCTTTGAAAAGTCACCATGTCCACCTGATATAAATAGCCAACCTTCTGTGTACGACGGCATTTGATTCAGCTTTGACTTTCTTTGAAAAGTCACCATGTCCACCTGATATAAATAGCCAACCTTCTGTGTACGACGGCATATTGATTCAGCTTTGACTTTCTTTGAAAAGTCACCATGTCCACCTGATATAAATAGCCAACCTTCTGTGTACGACGGCATATTGATTCAGCTTTGACTTTCTTTGAAAAGTCACCATGTCCACCTGATATAAATAGCCAACCTTCTGTGTACGATGGCATGTTGATTCAGCTTTGACTTTCTTTGAAAAGTCACCATGTCCACCTGATATAAATAGCCAACCTTCTGTGTACGATGGCATGTTGATTCAGCTTTGACTTTCTTTGAAAAGTCACCATGTCCACCTGATATAAATAGCCAACCTTCTGTGTACGACGGCATTGATTCAGCTTTGACTTTCTTTGAAAAGTCACCATGTCCACCTGATATAAATAGCCAACCTTCTGTGTACGACGGCATGTTGATTCAGCTTTGACTTTCTTTGAAAAGTCACCATGTCCACCTGATATAAATAGCCAACCTTCTGTGTACGACGGCATGTTGATTCAGCTTTGACTTTCTTTGAAAAGTCACCATGTCCACCTGATATAAATAGCCAACCTTCTGTGTACGACGGCATATTGATTCAGCTTTGACTTTCTTTGAAAAGTCACCATGTCCACCTGATATAAATAGCCAACCTTCTGTGTACGACGGCATATTGATTCAGCTTTGACTTTCTTTGAAAAGTCACCATGTCCACCTGATATAAATAGCCAACCTTCTGTGTACGATGGCATGTTGATTCAGCTTTGACTTTCTTTGAAAAGTCACCATGTCCACCTGATATAAATAGCCAACCTTCTGTGTACGACGGCATGTTGATTCAGCTTTGACTTTCTTTGAAAAGTCACCATGTCCACCTGATATAAATAGCCAACCTTCTGTGTACGACGGCATGTTGATTCAGCTTTGACTTTCTTTGAAAAGTCACCATGTCCACCTGATATAAATAGCCAACCTTCTGTGTACGACGGCATTGATTCAGCTTTGACTTTCTTTGAAAAGTCACCATGTCCACCTGATATAAATAGCCAACCTTCTGTGTACGACGGCATATTGATTCAGCTTTGACTTTCTTTGAAAAGTCACCATGTCCACCTGATATAAATAGCCAACCTTCTGTGTACGAGGCATATTGATTCAGCTTTGACTTTCTTTGAAAAGTCACCATGTCCACCTGATATAAATAGCCAACCTTCTGTGTACGATGGCATGTTGATTCAGCTTTGACTTTCTTTGAAAAGTCACCATGTCCACCTGATATAAATAGCCAACCTTCTGTGTACGATGGCATGTTGATTCAGCTTTGACTTTCTTTGAAAAGTCACCATGTCCACCTGATATAAATAGCCAACCTTCTGTGTACGGGCATATTGATTCAGCTTTGACTTTCTTTGAAAAGTCACCATGTCCACCTGATATAAATAGCCAACCTTCTGTGTACGATGGCATGTTGATTCAGCTTTGACTTTCTTTGAAAAGTCACCATGTCCACCTGATATAAATAGCCAACCTTCTGTGTACGACGGCATGTTGATTCAGCTTTGACTTTCTTTGAAAAGTCACCATGTCCACCTGATATAAATAGCCAACCTTCTGTGTACGACGGCATATTGATTCAGCTTTGACTTTCTTTGAAAAGTCACCATGTCCACCTGATATAAATAGCCAACCTTCTGTGTACGACGGCATTGATTCAGCTTTGACTTTCTTTGAAAAGTCACCATGTCCACCTGATATAAATAGCCAACCTTCTGTGTACGATGGCATGTTGATTCAGCTTTGACTTTCTTTGAAAAGTCACCATGTCCACCTGATATAAATAGCCAACCTTCTGTGTACGACGGCATGTTGATTCAGCTTTGACTTTCTTTGAAAAGTCACCATGTCCACCTGATATAAATAGCCAACCTTCTGTGTACGACGGCATGTTGATTCAGCTTTGACTTTCTTTGAAAAGTCACCATGTCCACCTGATATAAATAGCCAACCTTCTGTGTACGATGGCATGTTGATTCAGCTTTGACTTTCTTTGAAAAGTCACCATGTCCACCTGATATAAATAGCCAACCTTCTGTGTACGATGGCATGTTGATTCAGCTTTGACTTTCTTTGAAAAGTCACCATGTCCACCTGATATAAATAGCCAACCTTCTGTGTACGATGGCATATTGATTCAGCTTTGACTTTCTTTGAAAAGTCACCATGTCCACCTGATATAAATAGCCAACCTTCTGTGTACGATGGCATGTTGATTCAGCTTTGACTTTCTTTGAAAAGTCACCATGTCCACCTGATATAATAGCCAACCTTCTGTGTACGATGGCATGTTGATTTTGACTTTCTTTGAAAAGTCACCATGTCCACCTGATATAAATAGCCAACCTTCTGTGTACGACGGCATGTTGATTCAGCTTTGACTTTCTTTGAAAAGTCACCATGTCCACCTGATATAAATAGCCAACCTTCTGTGTACGATGGCATGTTGATTCAGCTTTGACTTTCTTTGAAAAGTCACCATGTCCACCTGATATAAATAGCCAACCTTCTGTGTACGATGGCATGTTGATTCAGCTTTGACTTTCTTTGAAAAGTCACCATGTCCACCTGATATAAATAGCCAACCTTCTGTGTACGATGGCATGTTGATTCAGCTTTGACTTTCTTTGAAAAGTCACCATGTCCACCTGATATAAATAGCCAACCTTCTGTGTACGATGGCATGTTGATTCAGCTTTGACTTTCTTTGAAAAGTCACCATGTCCACCTGATATAAATAGCCTACCTTCTGTGTACGATGGCATGTTGATTCAGCTTTGACTTTCTTTGAAAAGTCACCATGTCCACCTGATATAAATAGCCAACCTTCTGTGTACGACGGCATGTTGATTCAGCTTTGACTTTCTTTGAAAAGTCACCATGTCCACCTGATATAAATAGCCAACCTTCTGTGTACGATGGCATGTTGATTCAGCTTTGACTTTCTTTGAAAAGTCACCATGTCCACCTGATATAAATAGCCAACCTTCTGTGTACGATGGCATGTTGATTCAGCTTTGACTTTCTTTGAAAAGTCACCATGTCCACCTGATATAAATAGCCAACCTTCTGTGTACGATGGCATGTTGATTCAGCTTTGACTTTCTTTGAAAAGTCACCATGTCCACCTGATATAAATAGCCAACCTTCTGTGTACGACGGCATGTTGATTCAGCTTTGACTTTCTTTGAAAAGTCACCATGTCCACCTGATATAAATAGCCAACCTTCTGTGTACGATGGCATGTTGATTCAGCTTTGACTTTCTTTGAAAAGTCACCATGTCCACCTGATATAAATAGCCAACCTTCTGTGTACGATGGCATGTTGATTCAGCTTTGACTTTCTTTGAAAAGTCACCATGTCCACCTGATATAAATAGCCAACCTTCTGTGTACGATGGCACATTGACTCAGCTTTGACTTTCTTTGAAAAGTCACCATGTCCACCTGATATAAATAGCCAACCTTCTGTGTAGACGCATGTTTGATTCAGCCTTTGACTTTCTTTGAAAAGTCACCATGCCACCTGATATAAATAGCAACCTTCTGTGTAGAATGGCATTTGATTCAGCTTTGACTTTCTTTGAAAAGTCACCATGTCCACCTGATATAAATAGCCAACCTTCTGTGTACGGGCATATTGATTCGCTTTGACTTTCTTTGAAAAGTCACCATGTCCACCTGATATAAATAGCCCCTTCTGTGTACGAGGCATGTTGATTCAGCTTTGACTTTCTTTGAAAAGTCACCATGTCCACCTGATATAAATAGCCACCTTCTGTTACGAGCATTGATTCAGCTTTGACTTTCTTTGAAAAGTCACCATGTCCACCTGATATAAATATGCCAACCANGAGGGTGAATTGGATTCATACTTTCCCAAGGGTATTAGGCAATGATAATTAATTTGGTTCTGTTTTTTCTGGGTCACCCTGCTAATATCATATTACTCAACTAGCGGGTGGGTTAGTGGTGGTTTAGGATTAGTTTAATGGGAAATGAATTAATTGGGCTTCTGTTTTTTCGGTCAACCTGTAATATCATGTTACTCAACTAGAAATAACCAACAGGCATATATACTTGTGCATAACTAATCTTGGGAGTATTAAAAAAGACTTTCCGCGCCTGTCGGTGGGGCGTAGAAGCCAACTCGACTGCACCTCTGCAGAGGGGTAAAACTGCCACCAATGGGGCCAACTGTTGGCCGTGGGTGTGACCCGTGATGCTTAAGGATCAGAACCCAGGGGATGAGCAGTCCACAACTTGCAATATCCCACTTTGGCCCTATCTTGGGCTAGATCGGCTGGTCAGGTCAAGCCTAGCACCTAATTATGATTTACCCAACCCTATTGCCCTTATGGCAAGCCCCAACCCTTTTTATCATATGGATGCTAGAAGGCGGTTGCTGTGCGGGTCTCCATGTCCTGGGATGACGTTAAACTTATCTGATGGTGAGGTTCCAGTTTTGGAGGTTCTGGGGGAATGTGGAGCACCCCTTCATCACCATTGCTCCCTGGTCCACTCTTACTCCGGAGTGGTAGTACCTGTTAGGGTCCCATCTATGGGGTTAAAATAGAAAAGTGTATTTATAAAAAAATTGTATTATCCATTAAGAATTTATTCATTTCAAAAACTATTATCAGCATTAAAATGACCCACGAGGTTGATATGCCAATAAAAAAAAAAAAAAAAAAAAAAGACTTTGAAATGATCCTGTTTATTCTAAGAGGCAATAATTCTCTATTAAGAAGTAAGCTTTTATGAAAAAAAAAAAAACTTATCTAATTGACTTATCAAAATGAGTAAAATCTGATATCGCCATTGCACACCTGAATCATCAATCCTGATAATGAAAATAATAAAAAAGAAATAAAATGAAAAAGAAAAGAAACGTTCCACTAAAATGCTATTTGCTTGAATGCACTTAACAAAGATCAAGCACATTTAGCCAATGGTAACTGAAAGAAAAGAAAAGAAAAAGTATTGTAATTAAGTACGTTACAAAGATCTTTTGTATTATGGAGAGTAACTATTATTGACTTTTCTATTACTTTGACTAGCTCTATATAGATATATAATCTGTGTGTGCCTATAGGATATATATGTGGAGTGTGTGTGTGTTGCACATATAATATATATGTGTGTGCAATATATACATGTATGTGTGTATGCATGTACGTTTGGATTGTATATACATATAATATATATATATGTATGAGATGGATGGATGTATATACATACATATATATATATGTATGGATGGATGGATGTAATATAACATATATATATATATATATGTATGGATGGATGTATATATCATATATATATATATATTATATATATATATTATTATATATATATATGTATGATGCATGTATATACATATATAATATATATATGTATGTGGATGGATGTATATACATATATATATAATATATGGATGTATATACATATATATGTATGAGTGTGTATGCATTGATTATATATATATATATATATATATATGTTTGGGTGTATATACACACATATATTATATATATATATATATATATATATATATAGGTATGTTTGACTGTATATACATATATATTATATATATATATTGTTTGACTGTATATACATATATATGTATATTATAATATATATGTTTGACTGTATATATATATGTGTGTGTGTGTATATGCATGGATAAAATATATATGTATGTTTGGCTGTAAATACATTACATATATATGTGTGTGTGTTAGATATATATATCTATGTTTGGATATATATATATATATTTGGATATATGTTCATTATATATATATATGTTTGGATATATATTCATATATATAATATATATGTTTGGATATAGTATACATATATATATATATATAGTTTGGATATATGTTCATATATATATATATATGTTTGGATATATGTTCATATATATATATATATATGTTTGGATATATGTCATATATATAATAATATATGTTTGGATATATGTTCATATATATATATATATGTTTGATATATTTCATATATAATATATATATGTTTGGATATATGTTATATACTATATATATATATGTTTGGATATATGTTCATTATATATATATATATGTTATATAATATAATATATATATATATATATATATATATATATATATATATATAACACACACAGATTATATATATAGCCTCTGTGTGTATGCATATATGTGATTGATGAGCAATGAGATTATACCCTAACAACAGTATTAGATGAAATGTTCCATATCAGAGAAGTCTTTGATAATTGGAATTATTGATAAGAAAGCTTATCTTAAAAAATAAATGATAGTAGTGAAAATAAATGCTATTAAGATAAATAGACAAAAAAAGATATATATATATCATATATTATATATATATATATATGTATGTATTTATGTAAGTGTAGGGTGACTAGATATAAATTAATGGTGCTTGCTAACTGTCAATGTCTCATCTCAGCAATTTTCAAACCAAGTCATGTATAGAATAATCAAGCTAAGTTCCAATTACCATCGAATTGGTAGGACATGGCAACATGCAGTCGTAACTTAATACGTACTGTCTTGCTGCAACGCCTACTGCAGAATAACAGGGTAATTTATGAACTCCACAACATCACAGAAACCAAGCAGCCAATCAGAACTCAAGGAATGGAATGACCCAAATACATAATGGACTATTCTTGATTTCCATAAATACCAACTGTCTTGGACACTGCTTCAGTTGTGCTTAGCCAGTCACTGGTTGTTCAAACTAACAGTAGACTGACTGACTCATATTTGCGCTGTGAACAGGATCAGCATTGTTTGAAAATTACATAGGCAAGAAACTGACAGTTACCAAGTTCACTGACTTATGTCCTATGCTACCCTAACTTAGATATATATGGCTCTATCAAGTCTTTATTTATAAACAATACGCAATTCAATATTAATTATATATATATATATTTTTGGAGGATATGTGCTTAATTGAAAGTCATACCTAATTTTGAAATTAATTAGTTAAAAATTAGGTATGCACTTCAATTAGCACATATCCTCCAAAAATTGTCGCTAAAAGCCATATCAAATAAACACATTGTTTATTTACTCACTCTCATATATGTATATATATATTATGTATATATTATACATACATATGTATGTATATATATATATATGTACACATATGTATATATATATAATACATACATATGTATATAAAATATATATATACATACATATGTATATATTTATATATATATATATATATAACTATGTATATAAATATATTATATGCATATATACATATGATATAATAAAATATATATATACATATGTATATATATATATATATATATATATATATATATATATATAAAGGGGCTGGGTTAGCTCAGTCGGTCGAGCATTCGGCTAGAAACCACAAGGTTCCTAGTTCGATAATGGTCCTCGCCAACTCAGCGTATGAGTAGCACAGGGATCTGTGCGGTAAAGTAAGGAGCTGATGGTAGGTGTGGCGCTCCACCTCAGATGCTAAAACAATCTCCTTGGTCTAGCGCTATTGTAAAGTAGATAGACTCCCTCCGCTGACTGGCTGATATCGACTTTAGGCCGCCCGTCACTTTACTTTATATATATATATATAATAATATATATATATTATAACAATGGTATCAGAGAAATTTTATATCATTCCATAATCTAATAACTTGACCAATTCTTGAATATCAATTGAGATAGAAAAAATGATATGATTTCATAATCTAATAATTTAACCAATTCTTGATACTAATTGAGATAGAAAAAAATTAATATGATTTTGTAATCTAATAACTTGACCAATTCTTGATATCTACTGATATATCAGAAAATTGATATCATTTTGTAATCTAATCAATTTACCAATTCTTGGTATCAATTGATCTATCAGAAAAATTGATATAATTTCATAATCGAATAACTTAATCAATTCTTGTTCAAATGAGCTCAAATTTTAACAGAGCACGTGTAGAAACAATTATTTTTAATGATTCTTTTCCTAAAAATTTTTTTGTAGAACAATTATTTTTAATGATTTTTTTCTTTGTTATAGAAAATGCCATTCAGGCATTTGTGTGTTAGTGTATGCATTAAGAAAGTTGAACAAGATCATGCAAGTTTGCTATTTGTGAGAGGATTCACTAATATGCACCAACACTGATGTTATATCAGAGAGAAAAGTGGGAAAGAGAGAGAAAAGGGGAAAGAGAGAGGAGAGAGAGAGGAGAGAGAGGGAGAGAGAGAGAGAGAGAGAGAGAGAGAGAATTGAAATGCATAATAAAATAACAAAGATATAAATCAATGAATAAAAAAAAACCGCAAGAGAAATTGTGAAGGAAACTTTAAGGTCACCGCCAAAATAAAAGACAGAAAAAGAAAAAAAAAACACCTGTAAACAGAAAAGAGAGAGGGCGAGACAGTAAAGAAACATTTTCTTTTTTAAAAAAAAGAAAGAGATATATCATAAAGAAGAAGAAAGAAAGAAAGAAAAGAAAGAAAGAAGAAAGACACTTGCCGAACCAAATTGGCCTATTTTTAGCAGTTATTAATGTTTATTTATGGATATTTTTTGTTTGTTGTTTTAAATTGGTTTTATAATTGTTATATCAGAGAGAGATATCTCTTATGATTCACAATT
Organism: Doryteuthis pealeii; assembly: GCA_023376005.1. Lineage (NCBI taxonomy): Eukaryota > Metazoa > Mollusca > Cephalopoda > Myopsida > Loliginidae > Doryteuthis > Doryteuthis pealeii. The sequence goes on from CM042167.1 coordinate 5,765,666, forward strand.
CTTACTCACAAAATATACACTCACTAGCAAACAATAAAACTCAAGTCGGAGGCCAACAAGCGGAGTGAACTCAATGGTACCCTATCACGAGTTGACCAATTCGACGCAGTCTGCGGCATAGGCTCGGATTGAGTTACGCTTGAAAGGAATTCCAAAACAACAAAAAATAATATTGTAAGAAATCGGATTTCAGCCAATAAAAAACTCTCCCGCTAAAAAACCCAAGGCATTCTGGAGCCTACATCGTAGCATATAAACTCGGGTATTTTGAGATCGGCAGTTGACGTACGCCTCGACGCCGAGAACATCACCAGACAGGCAGGATCAGGATATTTTTCCACTAACCACGTCGCGCCCGCACCTACCGACACTTACTTCAACTCATCACCACGGCCGGCCGATACCTTACCTTCCCTGACCATCACTATTCCACTGGGTCATTCCTGACTTGGTCCCTACACCAAGTGACGCGTATCAACTCACAATTTCTACTACCTCATGCGCTCGCACGCAGGCCAAGAGAGATTCCTGACGTATTATCATACAATATCCACACCTCACCGACCCCACGGCCATTCCTGACTTACGACCCTCGGCCACTCCAGAGAACTACTACTATTATCTACGGCGACAACAACAACGTTTTCACACTCGTTATTTTAATAAACGATTTTATTCAATCATCTTGTCCATTATTCTTCTTTGCAAACCATACGCTTTTACGGATATCTAAGATATATCACTGACTAACTGTATCCCTTGCAGAGAGGTAAAATCCACCCAAGAAAAAACACAATAGGGGTGTCCAGGGTATGACACTAAACTGCATTTGCTGGTGGGGGCTCCAGTTCATTAGCTGTGTTGAGTGTGTATTATGTCTTCATTGCTATGACTCGCAGGTCTACTCTGACCTGGAGTGGTAGCACCTGCTTCAAGTCTGATATATAGGTCATATATATATATATTTACCAACCCCTCCGCACGAGCAGGATGTGACACAAGGTCAATTTCTTAAGCGGAGTTTTAACAGGTTTGAATTCAGAGTTTTCCTTCTCTTAGACCGGTTGCCTAACCAAGGCTAAAGAGCCAATCCGCCTGCTATTTACCCATGCTGGAGGGAGACTAGGATTCATACTTTTCCCAAGGGTATTACACTAAGTGAAATGCAATTATCACGTCCAGGATTTGAACTCGGGGGCGACGAGTCCATTTCCATGACTTTAAACCATTACACCACGCAGCTTCCTAAATATATAGGTTCATATAGATCGTTTAAAAAGCATTCATATTTGATAAGGCCCTGTGCAGAAAAAGACAAAAACTTACAAAACAAATTCACAATGTAATATGCATGTACAATGAATGCAATTCCATAACTTCTAGGCATAAAATAAACCTAGATCAATTGACTGCCATTAAAATAAATCAATATCTTAAGTTGCTTGTAGTGGCTGCGTGGATGAAGGTGGAGGTATGTGAAGACTTCTTATCTTAGTAATATAATGGTTGTACCGCGCCGTGGAGAATATACACCGTTCTCACTGTAAATAGTGAGACACCGAGTGAAAAGGTTGTACTGTTACCGTTTAACGGCAAGCTAGCCGTTCCAGTACATTATGTAAATACACTTGTCTTATTTTACCTACCTCGACTGACTCTCTTTTTTTTACTGTTGGATTAACAAGAGAGATTATCACAAAAAAATCATATAGATTTCTAAATATATATGCAAATATATGCAAAATATATGCAAATTTGGACATGACACAAGAAGAATAAAGAGGAAGGCTGTCTGATAGGGCAAAAGCAGGCCCCGACACTAACTATTTTCATGACCATTCCCGAACAAAATTATCAACCGTCCAATGGGGTTTGGACCGTCCCAAATCAAAAATGTTTTTGTTTAATTCATTAGCATCATCTATACTTGTCAGTCATCAGTAGCATATATAAATGTAATGAAAAGGCAATTAAACTTCAGTTCAATAACTCATATTTTGCTTCATTGTCACAGACGTAAAGAGAAAAAAGGTTACAACTAGAAAAAAAATAGTTTCTTGACAGAAAATTTATTTATAATCAAGAATAATGAAATAAAAATTATAATAACTAAAATTTATTCTATTTCCATCTTTATGCGGCCATTTCCAATCATAAAAATATATACTGTGTGAATGTGTCTATTTCTTCAGTGTTGTTGCCTTTAGTAATTCTAAGTCTAGAACTAGACGTTTTTTGAGGTCAGTATTCGGGCAATCACTGGACGGCCAATATTGGAATGTAGTACTAACTTTTAGGAAAATTGTTTTACTGTCTCCGGCAAACTCTCCCGGATGATGTATTCTTTCTTCCCCTTCCAGTCTCTTTGTTCAAATTCCCGTTTGTACAGAGGAAGTCTTTTGTTACCCTTCCTTTTGTTACCCCAGACTTTCTGTCTAAGCTATCTATTATTTTCTTTTATTCAATTTCTTCTTTGTCCAGGTTTCGAATTTCCCGCGCAAAATAAATGCGACGATCCTAAAACATAACATGGGAACGCCGTAACCATATTGCCTAGAGAAATATGTCAAAGACAAAACAGTATTTCACCCTATAGAATAGGTTGACTGTATTCCCTGAAGAGGGGTAAGATCCTTACTCAAATAATTACTCATGTAATTTTTATCATCCCCGGGATGGCGTTAATGTTGAGCCCTGGGCAAAAGGATGTGAATGACCAGCAGTTTTGGAAGAGATGGCCAAACTGCTTTAGAAAACATTAATGAAATACACATATGTTTGAATTTCTCATTCAAATTTTGATGAATAATTTTTTTAAATTAAATTCTTTTTTTCATACAAATGTAGAGAAATTTCACTTACCTTATGTTTTAAAATTTGTTGGTATCCTTAATTTTTATTTGCTTTTTCTTTGACATTGGCACTTTGAAATCCTGAGTTAAATTAATCCCATTAAGATCCTGAAAAATAAAAGAAATAGGATTAAGAAACAATATGTATGATTTGGGCATCAAAATGAGTAAAAAAATAGCTGTATTTGGAATATCAAAATGAGTTGAAAAATTCTTGTACTTAGAATAAAAATGAGTAGAAAATAGCTGTACTGTGATTTAAAATGAGTAGAAAATAGCTATACTGTGATTATTAAAATGAGTAGAAATAGCTGTACTGTGTTTATTAAAATGAGTAAAAAATAACTGTACTGTGTTTATCAAAATGAGTAGAAAATAACTGTACTGAGATTATCAAATGAGTAGAAAATAGCTGTACTGAGATTATCAAATGAGTAGAAATATGTACTGAGATTATCAAAATGAGTAGAAAATAACTGTACTGAGATTATCAAATGAGTAGAAAATAACTGTACTGAGATTATCAAAATGAGTAGAAATAACTACTGAGATTATCAAAATGAGTAGAAAATAACTGTACTGAGATTATCAAAATGAGTAGAAAATAACTGTACTGAGATTATCAAATGAGTAGAAATAAACTGAGATTATCAAAATGAGTAGAAAATAACTGTACTGAGATTATCAAAATGAGTAGAAAAATAACTGTACTGAGATTATCAAAATGAGTAGAAAATAACTGTACTGAGATTATCAAAATGAGTAGAAAATAGCTGTACTGTGATTATTAAAATGATAAAAATAGCTTTATTTTGAATATGAGAATGTGTAGAAAAGCTATACTCTGAATATCAAAATGAGAATGTGTAGAAAACAGCTATACTCTGAATATCAAAATGATTAAAAAAAAAAAAGCTGTCCTTTGGATATTAAAATTAGTATGAGATATATGTAGTTTAGACATGAAAATGAGTAGAAAATATGTGATTTAAACATCAAAATGAGTAGAACATATCTGTGATTTGAACATCAAAATGAGTAGAACATATCTGTGATTTGAACATCAAAATCATATGAAAATGTCTGGGATTTCAGCATTAAAATCTAGTAAACAAATTCCAAATGTATCCATGAAATGTGAAAAATAAAAATTAATTTGTTAATGAAAATTGAAGAATAGACTTATATTTTTTGGATAAAGTTGATTAATTGGCACCAAAATAATTGTTTAGCAATCAACTCATTCTACAGACAAAAATAAGTTACAAAAAGTTGCCATTTTTTGCAACCCCTCCTCAAATTAGGAAAGATAAAAATCGACAACTCCACCAATTTTTGGAATTGAAAGCTCAAATTTTGGGGATTGGATAACTTTATCATAATCCACACTTGGACAACGTTTCAGAAAAATTTAAGTGGGTGGGTGACATGGCCTGGATGATTCAACATGGAATTACCCATCAGGTAATGAAGAGCTGATACTGCCAATCATCAAGCACTGAGTACCACAATCCAAGATGCTGTCAATATAACAGTTTACTGATTAGTCTGAAGTCTTTAAGAGTTTACAAGTCTTGTTTTTATTTTTATACATAGAGAGAATTTGATATATATAATTGAAGACGAGGTAACAGTGTCCTCTGTTATGTTGTGGATGCAGCTATATGACACACCTGGTTATAGTAGTGGTGCATTTATCATTGACAAGTTGATTTATTGAGTATTGTGTGTGGCGTGGCCGGTGGTCCAGAGGTAGAGTCTCTGGCTCTGCGTTCTGGGTTCTGTGTTTGTTGAGATTTTTAGGATATAAGGTGTGTGCTAGATCACCGCTCCTACTGTTAAATAATCTATGCAGTGGCATAAGATTATTGTCAATCCCCTGTAATTCTGAGGGGATGACCCTTTTCATACTTATGTAAGGTAGTATAGAGATATGGTGGCGATCAGTGCAGTTGATGGCCCTGAAAGTGAGTGACGGCGTCTGACCTCACTCTCACCTTGGGGATAAATCATGGGAACCGGAAGGCATAGAAGAACCTGTTCCGGTTTAAGAATAGTAAGGAGCTTTAGTTTAGTTTTGCAGTGGACGTCAGACAGAGCAGTCGGCCATGATGCTCTGTCTAAACTGTAACTCTGCATACGCACGCTATGTTATGTCTGGGCTGGGGATTTACCGAATAAAGTAACATTAAAAGAAATCAAAGTCTTGTGTTTACTAAAAACTAACAATGACACAGGGCTTCTGATAAGGAGAAATCCCCAACAGAAACCAGACCCGAAGTCCCCAAGAAAGTCCAGACCTTAGAAGATAGAAGAACCAAAGCCGGCCAGAAGAAAAGACAACTAGAAGTAAGAAGTAAGAAAGGGTATACAACATATATCGATTTGGTACCGTGAAAACCTCAGTATGCAATACTACTTATAGACTAGGCCAGATCATGTGATCTATTACTTGGCCAATCACTGGCAGTTCTCTGAGGCTGATACAATACTTAACCGACCCTACTGGTCATAATTACACTATCATTCTTTGACGACAGACATAGGATTAAATCACTGGACCTTTACCAATATGCAGGATAGGACTTATACGATTGCCAAAGGATTCCATAACATAGGACACCCTTTAAGCCATTTTCAACTTGCCAAGGATGGCACTTAAAAACTTTACAGTGTTCTCCGGTTTGATCTCTGTCAGGGGGTAGATTGTAGGTATACATTGCTGATGAGACCTAATTAGGTCGAAACAGCTGTACAGTGTTCCACACGTCACACACGGTATTCGCCAAGTTTGCTTGTAGTAATTATTTCTTAAGTTTTTAAATTCACCTAAACATAAACACAGCATCACCTGTCAACAAGCATTACCTGTACATCGATAAGTCAAACAGGCTGGTACCTATATCATCATCAGTGCATACTAAATACAGCATAACCATATCAAGATTTTTTTACTTTTTTGACACACCTTGTATTCTGAAAAAATTAACGTTCCATTTATTCTTCGTTTCTATCTTGGTAAATACAGCTTTAAACTCAGTACTTTTTTGACACACCTTGTATTCTGAAAAAAATTAATGTTTCATTTACTCTTCATTTCTATCTTGGTAAATACAGCTTTGAACTTGATACTTTTTTGACACACCTTGTATTTCATGGGAGCTTTTGTCTTACAGTATTGACATTTACATTGTACTAGAAGTGACTACCCAGCATTGCCTGAGTAGAGAGGGGGATAATAAAAGTTAGTCTCACAGATTCATTCATTGTTTTGGTCTTACATAATTGGACTTTGAGATGCCAAGCTCGCCTGATACTCCCCGACTGCTACTCATTGGAAAAACCTCTATGGCTTGAAGCATGGCCTTGGAATTTTCATTCTGGTGAATTAGGAGGTTCTCTCCTTATTCACAACCTCCTAATTCACCAGTATGAAAATGTTCACCATTGAAGCAAGAACTCAATCCAACATCCTGAAGAAGCCTAACAGACAAAAACGTTACAACGTCGACATCACAACCTACAATAAACATCGATTTTCTACAACATCCAGTGTTTGTCTACCTTTCTCCACACAAACAGGACTGTAAATGGTAAGTTCCAATTACCGTCGAACTGGGAAGACAACGCAACAAATAATTGTAACTCAAATACAAACTCGAATGATACCACAGACATAGCTACTGTTCGGATGTCAACATATCGCAGACAGAAGAACAGTGCAGCACAGACCAATAAGGGTAAAAATCCTGTTCGCAGCGCCATATTGAGTTCTACTTACCAACAGTAGACTAACTGACTTCAATAGGAAATATAAACCAGCACATACCAAAATATTGCAAAACTTTTGACTCACCCTAGTATATACACACTTTATTAACACACTAACATTTTTTCTACACAAAAAGGACTGTAAATGGTAGCGGAAATATGAAAAATTACCAGGAAACAAAGAGTAATGTTTTTTGGGGTTTTTGTTTTTATCAGAGAAAATAATTAATTTTATCGTACGCGTCTTCTAACAAATAATCCACTGCTGTTTCAAATCATAAATATTATTTCTGTTTTTACAAAATGTTCTTATGAAATAATGAAAAGAAATAAAAAGTGATAAATGTCATTATTTGTTGAAATTTGTTGCAACCACATGTACTTTTCTGATAGAACTTATATTTATAGAGATGAAGAGAGGAAGTAATATATATAAGAGAGAGGGGGGAGAGAGCGAGGGAGTAGGTAGTGAGAGAGAGAGGGAGGGGGAGTGAGAGAGAAATGA
>CM042167.1:5777793-5820461 GCA_023376005.1 Doryteuthis pealeii
TATTTTTGTCTCAGTGGGGATTAAAAAAAAACTTTTACCCTCCGTTTCTATATAAAGCTAAATAAAAAATATAATAAGAGTATAAATCAATGATGTATCAAAAACTTAATTAAAAATAAAACAAATTAACAAAAGGAAAAACAATAAAAATCAATAAAAGAAAAAATACAACAAGAATAATGATAAAGATCGACAACTTAAAAACAAGAAAATATAACGAATAAAAGATTATAAGACAAATATATAGAAAAAGAATGTTTTATTAACTTTTATATAGATATAGATCAGAGATTTATTTTTAACTTTGTAAATCCCAAGCAATTCCAGGTAACTCTGCTAGTTATATGTACTAGACCAACAGTTAAAGTCTATGTAAAAAAAAAGACCTTGCATCGATCCAGCTACTCTGAAAAGAAATGTTAATGTCTACTATCTAAAATATTAAATGAAGAAAAAATTCCATGCTGTTATTATTTAAATTTCATTTTTTAATTATCTTCACGAATATAAATCAAATCTTCATTATTTTTGCTCAAAAACCCTGGTGATATTTAATGTGTATATATATTTATTTTGTTGTTAATTGTTTTATTTGCAAAGTTTCCTCTGGACATACATATACACACAACTGCCCTTTATATATATATATATATATATATATATATATATGGTTTGGTTTGTTTTATGGCATATCAACCTCAGTGGGTCATTTAATGCTGATAAAGTTTTGAAATAAATCAATTCTTAATGGATAATACAATTTTTTATTAACACATTTTTCTATTTAACCCATAGATGGGACCCTAACAGGTACTACCACTCCGGGTCAGAGTGGACCAGGGAGCAATGGTGATGAAGGGGTGCTCCTCATTCCCCAAACCTCCAAAACTGGAACCTCACCATCAGATAGAGTTTAACGTCATTCCCAGGACATGTAGACCCGCAGTCACCGCCTTCTAGCACCCATATGATAAAAAGGGGTTAGGTGTTGCCATAAGGGCAATAGGGTTGGGAAAATTATATAGGTGCTAGGGCTGGATGTGACCAGCCGATTGATCGGAGGGGGCCTCTCCGACCGCCCGTCTAGCCCAAGATAGGGCCAAAGTGGAGTATTGCATGTCATGAACTGCTCATCCACCTGGGCGCTATCCTTAAGCATTATGGGTCGCCACCCACGGCCAACAGGTGACCCCATTGGGGGAGTCTTACCCCTCTGCAGAGGTGCAGTCGGTGCATTCTAACGCCCCAGCCGACAGGGTGGATATATATATAGTAAACTACATTGAGATACAGATGGATCACCTTATCATACCCAAAAGATCAATTAACACAAAAAAGACAATTTGTCAATAGATTTTTGGCATCCCAAAGGATCACAGAAAAAACTGTGGACTCATCATCAGGACATGCTGGCAGCATGGATATCCATGACAATCTCTCGCCAACTGTCCCTATCCGTCATTACCCTAGGGAGATTCTCTGTGCAGCATCCAGAATCCACACAGAGCTGATCAATATTAGTGCTTGCTGGATGGATCACACTGGCTTGCCCATATGCAGGTTTCCACAAGAGAATGTCACTTATTAGTTCATTTTTGCTTCACAAGTAGTGTCCAGCATCTTGTTCAACAATGGAATATGAGGGTGAAAGTTATACCAATTGTAGTTGGTACCCTTGGAATGGTCCCCAAGGGATTGGAAATCAGAGGAAAAATTGAGACCATCCAGACAACAGCATTATTAAGCTTGGCTAGAATACTCAGAAGAGTACTGGAGACCAAAGGAGACTTGTTGTCACTCCGTCGCCATGGAAAGACACTGGTTGGAAAAAAACAACTCATAATGATAATAATCAGAGATGAAAGAAAAAGTAAAAAAAGAGTTGTTGAAGTGAGTTAGTTCCAATTACCGTCGAATTGGTATGACAAGGCAAAAAGTAATCGTAACTGAATACAAATCTATCTTACTGCCTTGTCATACCAATTCGATGGTAATTGGAATTAATGATTAATCTACAAGAGTCTGCTTGAATTTTTGTGATAGGAGTGTAGAAAATTTGACATTGGACAGAAAATCCTGGAAGGCAAAGTGCTGTGATCAGATTGAAGTTTTGAATGCACCAAACTCTATCATAGTGATTGATCTGTCTCAGCCAATAAACTGTTGAACATAACTTAAGCAAAACACAGAAACTGACCAATTATAATAGATTAAAGATTTTTTTCTATTTCTAGACCAAAATTTTAAATTGTTTCTAACAAGAAAAGAAAAGAGAAAAAAAAAATGAAGTACATTTTATGCTGTCTATACCAATGGACTCATCGTCCCAAATTCAATTCCTGGATGTGGTAATTGCATTTCACTTAGCGCTAATACCCTTGGGAAAGGTATGAATCCTACTCTCCCTCCAGCTATGGATAAGTAGCAGGGCAGACTGGGCTCTTTAACCTTGGTTAGGCAACTGGTCTAGGAGAAGGAAAACTCTGAATTCAAACCTGTTGAACTCCGCTTAAGAAATTGACCTTGTGTCACATCCTGCTTATGTGGAGGGGTTGGTAAATATATATATGCTGACTGAGGGTCAACCACCTGTATTTACTAATACATACAAAGTTAATGAAAATTATTGTTGTGTAGTCTCATAGACCTGTTGCGATACCAAGGTTAACGAGCCCAGTCTGCTTTACAATTCACCCATAGCTGGGGGGGGGATATTATTTGGATTCAGATCTTTCCCAAGGCTATTAGTGCTATGTGCAATATAAACAACCTGGTCCAGAATTTGAACTCAGTATTGGGCAATAGGTAGGTTGGTTTTTCACATTTTTTTAAATATCAAATTCTCTCAAACATTGAAAGTTGTCTGTTGGTATAAATACTGAAACCAAAAACTAGATCTCTTACTTGCACCATTGTTTGAGGAAATAGCATAAAAAACGATCAGTTAAAATAAGAGTATTTACGGGTTTCGAAGGAGCTCTTATTTCTCCGTAGTTGTAGGCAAATTGTCGGACAAAGAAGACAAACACACAATGGAAATTTAATACATGTATTGACAAATAATACAAGAACTTGTAGCAAATTTTATTGGTATTTGCTACCAGACTTATCTGAGTTAAATGATGTTCTTGGAGTAGTAGTGATAACAGAGGTATTCTGTTCATCGGTAGGAAATGTTGATAAGACGCTTCTTCAGACGTTTCTCTTTCTTCCTTGTAACCAGTTCAGTGATAAGTGATGAGGGATGCTATTTTAGAAGCTTCTCGCCCTGGTTAACAGTTCATTAAATGACGGTGAATGGGCCCTTTTCAAATAGACTATTTAGTCTTCAGCCTTCTATAGTGTGCTTTTATGCCAGCCTGTGGTCTGCGGACACAATGCTTTCGAATGTGTGCTGTGAAAATATGTCTCCGTCCAGGTCAACGGTCCGTAGAAGTAAGCCCTGTTTTGGGGCTAACTGATGAATGAAGTGTAGGGACCACTATTTAGTGACTACCCTCAGTGGGTGCTCCGTGATAAGTGAAGTATTCGGAATTGGTGCCAACATACGATGTTGGTGATCGTCCCCTAGCGACAGGGGGAGATAATTAACTATGGAATTTCCAATAAAAATGCACTAAAAATGTTCAAATGTTTTCGGAACATTTGGGCCAGAAATTGGTTATAAAATCAATTTCAATATTTAAAACAGAAATTTATTTCACTAAGATGAAATGAATAAGATATACCTAAAATTAAAATTGAAAATATCCCCCCATAATCACCAACACCTCGAAGATGCTGTTTTTTTTCTTAAGTTGTAACAGGGATAATATTTTAAAAGATTTAAATCTATTTGCTTAAATGAAGGTAAAGTTTTGAAGAAAAATATTTTGTGGGGGTAATTCTTTGTTAATTTGCTACTTTCATCATATGGGAGATGTTACAGTTCCAAAATCGACCTACCTTACTGGGCAACTATTGTTTATTTGTTTGTTTAAAATGTCCAACCTTTTTTTTTTCACACTTCTGTTCTTTTAGTAATAAGAAATATTGCAGACATTCCTGATATTGGTTTCAAGATGGTTTCGGTCTATTTTCAGGAGATCAATAAAAATCTTTTTGTTTCAGGGTTTAATATATTTGCGCTTTAGTATCAAGATAAGGTCAAATAATGGCAAAATGGTTTCAATATTGAAGAGTCATATAAGCGTTTCAAGTCATTCAGTGAAATTTAGGAGATATTACCAATTGTGACCAAAAAGAAAAGAAAGTCTTTCTAAGTTGTGACAAGAGTAAGTCGACCATAGAAGTAACCTTTTGGACTTAATAAAAAACAGCAGTCTGCAACCTTTTCTTGTTACACCATAGAGCAGTATAATTTTGAAAATATTCTTACAGACCTGTTGACGAAAAGGTTAGTGAATCGAAAAAAGGCATTGTACATACACCTAAAAATGCACAATGCCTTTTTTCGATACACACACTCACACTGTAAAAGAGAATATTTGACATCATATTTCAAACCGTCCACTTTTTTCAGTGTCCTTTCTTCAGACTTCAAATTTTGAACAGACTGATAAACAAGGACTATCACTTGCTTTTCTCGTTATTCTGTGATAAAATTATTTTATCACCTTCTATATACTAACAAATGCCCTGAAGAAGATCTAATTAATAGATCGAAACACTGTAGCATTGGCCAATAAACTTACCACTCGACTTATTTAGACCTGTGTTTTTTCAATTTAGAGTAGAAGATAGGTGAAAAATCTAATAATTTAAAAAAAAATTGAAATAGATCACAGACCATATGACCTTTAGGCACCCCTTTTGTGATCTCGATTCATAATGATATTTTTTTTATTTACACCGTCAAAATCCAGTTGTTTGTTAGGGGTTAGGATTAGGGGTTAGTTTTATAGTTTAAAAAAATACCTCTAACAATCGTCTGTTAACAAATAACCGGATTTTGACAGTGTAAATGAAAATACTGTCTTTATGAATCAAGATCGCAAAAGGGGTGCCTAAATGTCATATGGTCCATAAAGACAGCAGTCTGCAACCTTTTCTTGTTGCACCAGAGACCAGTATAATTTTGGCAATATTCTTACAGACCCAATGACAAAAAGGTTAGTGTGATTGTTAAAGTAGAAGATAGGTCATAAATCTCTAATAAAAATTGAAATAGATCACTAAATAGGCCTGAGCCTATTCTAGTAGTGACCAGGTTTGAATTCAGAGTTTTTTTCCTTCTCCTAGACTGGTTTCCTAACCAAAATTAAATAGCCCAGTCTATTTACCCACAGCTTGAGGAAGAATAGTTGGATTCATACCTTTCCCAATGATATTAACGTTATGTGAACTGTGGCAGAATAATCAAGCTAAGTTCCAATTACCGTCGAATTGGTAAGACACGGCAACAAGCGGTTGTAACTTATGACCCATTGAGGTTGATATGCCGTAAAACAAGAACAAATCAAATCAAAAAGGTAAAGTCTATTGAGTGGTCTATTGTCAGTATCAGCCGAACAGTGATGGAGTCTATCCCTTTTTCAATAGCACTAGACCAGGGAGATTGTTTTTGCATTTGAGGTGGAGCACCACACTTACCATCACCCCCACAGCCTTGCTACTCATGAACCGAGTTGGCGAGGGCTGGTATCAAACCTGTAACCTTTTGGTTCCTAGGGAGATGCTCTACCAACTGAGCTAGACCAGGTCTTTAACTGGTATAAGAAATGAATAAAATTAACATAGTAGTACTGGTGACATATACATAATGTTTTATTTATATATGGCGAGGGTTGGTATCGAACTGTAATTTTGTGGTACGAGATGGGGCTCTACCAACGGAATTAAACCAGCCCTTTGAAAACAGGTATAAGAAATCAATAAAAGTAACATAGTAGTGCTGGTAACATATACACAATGTTTTTTTTATATAGTGATACATCCATATCAAATAAAAACTGATAGATGAAATCGATAAGGATAATTGAACAACAGAGACTTGTACTTAATTCATTCTGGACATTAATAAGTTTTAACAGCCATAATTTGTATACACATTTGGGATTGAGAAACACAACTGACTTCATTTAATATTTCTATAGCTAAAATTATGTATTACAATGATAATTAGAAAACATTACATGTATATGTATACAGATACCAGTTTGCAAGCCAACAAGAGCAAATCCGAATATTGCAAGCCAACAGGAGCAAATCCAGATATTGCAAACCAACAGAAGCAAATCCGGATATTGCAAGCCAACAAGAGCAAATCTGGATATTGCAAGCCAAGAGCAAATCTGGATATTGCAAGCCAACAGGAGCAAATCCGGATATTGCAATAGACAAGAGCAAATCCGGATATTGCAAGCCAACAAGAGCAAATCCGGATATTGCAAGCCAACAGAAGCAAATCCGGATATTGTTAGCCAACAGGAGCAAATCTGGATTTGTTAGCCAACAGGAGCAAATCTGGATATTGCAAGCCAACAGGAGCAAATCTGGATATTGCAAGCCAACAGGAGCAAATTTGGATATTGCAAGCCAACCAACAGGAGCAAATCCGGATATTGTTAGCCAATAGGAGCAAATCCAGATATTGCAAGCCAACAGGAGCAAATCCGGATATTATTGCAAGCCAACAGGAGCAAATCCGGATATTGCAAGCCAACAGGAGAAAATCCGGATATTGCAAGCCAACAGGAGAAAATCCGGATATTGCAAGCCAACAGAGCAAATCCGGATATTGCAAGCCAACAGGAGCAAATCCGGATATTGCAAGCCAACAGGAGCAAATCCGGATATTTTAGCCAACAGGAGCAAATCGGATTTGCAAGCCAACAGAGCAAATCCGGATATTGCAAAACAGGAGCAAATCCGGATATTGCAAGCAACAGGAGCAAATCCGGATATTGCAAGCCAACAGGAGCAAATCCGGATATTTATTGCAAGCCACAGGAGCAAATCCGGATTGCAAGCAACATCCGGATATTGCAAGCCAACAGGAGCAAATCCGGATATTGCAAGCAACAGAGCAAATCCGGAGCAGCCAACAGGAGCAATCGGATATTGCAAGCCAACAGGAGCCGGATTTGCAAGCCAACAGGAGCAATCCGGATATTGTTAGCCAACAGGAGCAAATCCGGATATTGCAAGCCAACAGTAGCAAATCCGGATATTGCAAGCAAACAGGAGCAAATTCGGATATTGCAAGCAAACAGGAGCAAATCCGGATATTGCAAACCAATAGGAGCAAATCCGGATATTGCAAGCCAACAGGAGCAAATCTGGCACATTGTCCTATTATCATATGACTCATGATTACATACTGGATCATATCAGAAATTACTTTGTTCTGTGTTTCCTTTTAAGGAACTCTTAGGCAAAAGAGTTAGAAAGTTAGTTGGCAACTGCCTACATTTACGACAATTGTCCACCAGTAAGGTGATTGCATTTAAGCGCCAATGTCAATAGGCTATTTAATGCCAGTCACTCTAATGGTGGACAATTGTCGTATATGTAGTCAGTTGCCAACTAACTTTCTAACTCTTTTGCCAAAGAGTTCCTTCAACTGAAACAGCACAAGGGAGAGAACTCATAATCAACAGCAAGTTCATCTGTTCAGTGAAAACTAGTGGCTCAATTAAAATGTTTTATTCTTTAAATTATAATGGCATTGCGCTATCAAAAATTGTTCTGTAATGTGCTGTTTTTTTTCTTTTGCCATGTCATGATAACAAATACTGAAAATACTTTTTTAGCATATGCTGCACGCAATGTTTTCATATTTAACACGAAATGATTACCGTGTATCATGTTTCTCCAAACTATTCCCCCATAAGCAGGATGTGACACAATGCTAATTTTTAGATGTACAGCTGGTTTGAATTCCGAGTTTTCACCTTCTCTTACACCGATTGCTATACGAAGGCTAAAGAGCCCAATCTGCCTAACTATTTAGGCACAGTTCGGAAAGGAAGAGACGTGTTCTGTGAAAACTAGTGGCTCAATTAAAATGTTTTATTCTTTAAATTTGAATGGCATTGCTCTATCAAAAATGGCTCTGTAATGTGCTATTTTTTTGCCGTGTCATGATAACAAATACAGAAGAAAACATGCAAAAACCTGATACACAATGACTGGTAAGCGATACTGGAATAGAATTGAAAATCTTCCCATCCCAAGATGGGTCACAGGCATGGCAAATAGTTTCAACAAGATGGAGGCACTGTCCATATTTCAAGAGCATCAATGGCGCTCCTTTGTCAAGGGCAGATTAATTTCCCATGGCACAGAAATTAACTGGTTGCCATGTTTCTCAATTTTGACCACTGTCAACCCATTTCCTTTTGGGATTGTCTTAAAAGGAAGAGCTTCTGTAAGCAAGTCCCAAATTCTCGCAGAACTGAAGAATAATATGTGTCAAGAAATCAAAGTACTGGAGCCAGAAGCATGATGAACTGTCATGGATCACGGTCTGAAAAGGGTTTGATTCCAAGAATATGAAAAAGAAGATGTTATCTTCCACAATTGACTCAAAGGAATACACAATGTTCAAGGATAAATATATCTAAAAGGAAATTTTCTTTATCTTTGTATTCAATAATGTTGCTCAAGTAGAAATTTAAAAAAAATAAAATTCAAAAAATTGGGAAAATACTGTAGACCCACCTCACCATAAAAAAAGACGTTTTCACTGGGAAACAAATACTTTATCTCTGAATGTTTGAGATGAGGATTGGTGATTAGTATTATCTGCGTTATTCGGACTACCTTATCCACTAGGCCAGGTGTCCAATTGGACACATGGCCTAGTGGATAAGGTAGTTAGGTTAAGGTAGTTCTAAGGGACAGTTATCTCTGGATTCCGAGTTCAATCCTGAGCAGCGGCAGTAACATAGAAACATAATTAACACAACTCCTACCCCACCTATGGTTAGCGGAATGAGAACAGGATACCCCCGTGGACTGAATAAAGGGTTAGGTTCAAAGTTCCGTGATGGCTCCCGATTACGACAAGAAAGTTCCCGAGTTCGAAAAGAAGGTTCCCGAGTCCGAAAAGAAAGTTCCCAAGTCCGAAAAGAAGGTTCCCAAGTCCGACAAGAAATATCTGAAGAAGACCGGAGGGCATATCGACCGAAACGTTGTACAAATAACAATAAAGATGGGGACAATAGTCTGAATAACGCAGATAATACTAACAAATACTTTATTTTAAAAACTTTACAGCTTCTCTAATTCTTGCAATACAAAGAAAGAAGTGAGATTTTATTAAATAATTGTTTATCTTTTAGTATATTATAAAATAATAACCGCAAGTTGATGGATAGGAGACTCGGAAATTAAAGTGCTTTCTATGCAACTTGGTCAGGATGAATTGTGATGTTTTTGAAAAACATCTATTAGGGTAGGTCGATTTTGGAACTGTAACGTCTTCCATGTGTCGAAAGTTTTAAATTAACAAACAATCGTAATATTCTCAGAGTTCCGTCCCGGCCTCCTACCTCAAAAAAACACTAGCCGGTGGCTGCTGAAAAAAAAAACACTAGCTACGATTGAAGGAAATTTTCTTCATCTTTTTATTCAATAATGTTGCTCAAGTAGAAATTTTTTTTTTAAATTAAAAAATTGGGAAAATACTGTAGACCCACCTCACCATAAAAAAAGACATTTTCACTGGGAAACAAATACTTTATTTTAAAAACTTAATAGCTTCTCTAATTCTTACAATACAAGGAAAGAAGTGAGATTTTAAAAAATAATTGTTAGTCTTTTAGTATGTTGTAAAATAATAACCATAAGTTGCTGGATAGGAGAATCGGGGATTAAAGTGCTTTTTATGCAACTTGTGTTGTTTTTTATATTTTTTTAAATTGAGATACATTTTACGGCGTTACACTGTATGGAAAATACAGAATCATTAGAAATACGGTGTGGTCTGTATGGTCTTTATGTGCACCGTGCTAGCCTCTTTGAAAATTATCGGTAAAGCCAAACTATAATAATAATAATATCTTTTCAGCTACTATATTAGGTCCGAGATCTGTCAGCTGTTCCTTATAAATATTCATTTTAAATCCACAGAATATTTAATATCATTCCACAGATTATCCAACTTTGCCTTGAAGGAGTTTAGAGATGGAGCATTCACTACTGATGAAGGTAGTTTATTCCATGTATTCACCACTCTGTAGCTAAAATAATTTTGTTTTGCGTTTGCTTTACAAGATTTTTTAAGGAGTTTTAGTTTATGTCCCCTTGTATAGGTATTTTGAACAATGTTTAGTAGGTCAGAGTTCGTTGAATAAAAACCATACGTGTATTTGTAGGCTTCAATCATATCCCCTCTTATACGTCGGAAAACCAGACTTGGTAGGTCCATGTTCCTAAGTCTTTCTTCATATGAAAGGGATTTTAAATTATTCACTAATTTAGTAGCTCTACTCTGGACTCCCTCAATAAACTGATTAACATTTCTATAGGGTGGACATTGACAGTGAAAATTTTGTTTTCTAAAAAAAAAAAAAAAAAAAAAAAAAGTTTCAAGAAAGTCGAAACTTTGAATGAAAATTTTTGTTAGTGAAAACTTTGGCAAAGAAAGTCGAAGTGAAAATGAATTGATGAAATGTATCTTGATGTATTATGACACCGAGTGATATTATTTATTATCTATGTAGTAGCAAAAAGTAAAGTATGTAGAGTGGCTATCGTCAGCATAAAAGAATGATTCTGTATGGAAGTCTGTATGTTTGTTTGTATAATGACCAAGAACACATCTTTTATAAAGAAAAAATTGGTGCTATGTGAAGTGCAAATAGCCTCGTCCAGGATTAAAATTCATATCACTGTGTACATTTCCTACAACAATAAACATTACTACACAAGTTGTGAATGAATTGAAAATATACATTTCTATTACTAAAGATCCTGTAACTATTTTTGGACTATTGTCCTCATCTTTATTGTTATTCACTATATCCACTGTCATGTGTCGAATTGGACACATGGCATAGTGGATATAGGCATTGAGTTAATACAGTTCTAAGTGACAGTTATCTCTAGGCTGCAGGTTCAATCCTGGTCATGGGTAACAGTACAATAGAATAATTAACATAGCTTAACACTTTGTACCGAGTCATGGTTAATAGAATGAGAACAGTCTAGCCACATGGATTAAATTAGGGTTTAGGTTTGAAATTCCGTGAAGGCTCCCAAATACGACAAGAAGGTTCCCCGAGTTCGACAAGAAATACCTGAAGAAGGTCGGAGGGCACATCGGCCAAAACGTTGAGCAAATAACAATAAAGATGAGGACAGTAGTCCAAATAATACAATTTTACATCAGTTTCTTGTTTTTCATGTACTTAATTTAATTTTTGTCTTGAGGCAACCTGCGGCCCCCTAACCAGAAGACCCCAGCCTCTTAAGATCTAAATCTAGCTTCATCTACAATATCTATATAAACCAAAATGTTCAAACATAGGCAGAACTATTTATTCATTTATAAATAAACACATCTTCTGATTTATTTTTTCATATTTTCCGAACTTACATATATCATTATACGCATTATCGATTTTATACTTCTATATATGATAACATAATTTCAGTATTATCTACGTTATTCGGACTATTGTCCTCATCTTCATTGTTATCTGTACAATGTCTCAGTCGATGTACCCTCCGGCCTTCTTCAGGTATTTCTTGTCGGACTCGGGAACCTTCTTTTCGAACTCGGGAACCTTCTTTTCGTAATCGGTAGCCATCACGGTACTTTGAACCTAACCCTTTATTTAGTCCACGGGGCTATCCTGTTCTCATTCCGCTAACCATAGCTGGGGTAGAGGCGTTAATCTGTGTTAATTATTATTCTATGTTACTGCTTCCCTTGACCAGGATTGAAGTTGCAGTCCAGAGATAACTGTCACTTAGAACTGTCTTAACCTAACTCCTTTATCCATTAGGCCATGTGTTTAATTGTCCTTGTGTTCAGTTTTCCTAATAGAAAATGTGCCGACAGTTTGGTTTCTTTGTTTAATGGCATGTCAAAATTTGTGTCTTAATTAATGCCAAAACCATTCTTGTAAAAGAACAGTAAGTAAAAGTAAAGTAAAGTAAAGTCGTCGGGTCGGACTAAAGTCGGTATCAGCCAGTCAGCGAGGGAGTCTATCCCCTTTTCACTAGCGCTAGACCAAGCAGATTGTTTTTTTAGCATTTGAAGTGGAGCGCCACACCTACCATCAGCTCCTCAGATCCCTGTGCTACTCATACGCTGAGTTGGCGGGGGCCAGTTATCGAACAAAGAACCTTATGGCTCCTAGCCGAACGCTCTAGTGACTGAGCTAAACCAGTGGTATTATTTAATCCATTACTTGAGATGTGGGGGGTTCGACACATTTGACTCGATCTAGTACATTGATGCGATGTCCAAAAATGTGAACTATCTAAAGAACCGTTTTTTTAATCCCCCAAACCAGCTAATTATTGGATTTTTGATTAAAAAATGTTATTTAAAGCATTAAAAGATGAGGTTTCTTTGAAAATACATTTTTTCTCAAAATTCTGAAGACATTTTTTTTTTAAATTGTCCCTAACCTTCAATAATTTTGTCAATTTGACTCCTTTAATGAAGATGCAAATGAAGGATTTTTACATGTTTTAAAGATAATTCCACAGAGAATTAGATTTTATTCATATTTTTATAACGGTTTATCTATTGTGTTTTTATGGCTGCATTCAAAAAACATCAAAATACAATATTGCTCTTCTAGGCATTCTTTTTTCCTTTATTCATTTTCGTAGCTTAATCTTCTTAGGGTGTGGTTAATAAAAGAGAAAGAAATTCATATTAAACGTTTTATTTTAGAGTTTTAAAATTTAGAGATTTAAAATCAACATCATAGATTAAACTCTTCCTCTCTCTTCATGTGACAGGTATTTTGTTAATTAATATAAAAATACTTAATAAATAAGTTTGGTTTGCTTTACACCATATCAACCTCAGTGTGTCATTTAATGCCGATAAAGTTTTGAAATAAATTCATTCTTAATGGATACACAATTTTTTTTATAAATACATTTTTCTATTTAACCCATAGATGGGACCCTAACAGGTACTACCACTCTGGGTCAGAGTGGACCAGGGAGCAACGGTATTGAAGTTGTGCTTCACATTCCCCAAACCTCCAAAACTGGAACCTCACCATCAGATAGATTTTAACATCATTCCCAGGATATGAAGACCCTCAGCCACCGCCTTCTAGCACCCATATGATAAAAAGGGTTGGAGCTTGCCATACGGGCAATAGGGTTGGGGCAATCATATAGGTGCTAGGGTTTGACGGGACCAGCCAATTGATCGGAGGGAGCCTCTCCACCCGCCCATCTAGCCTAAGTAAGGGTCTAAGTAGAGTGTTGCCGGTCATGCGCTGCTCATCCACCAATACTCTGTCCTTAAGCATCACTGGGTCGCCACCCACGACAAACTTTTTTATAAATACTTTTTTCTATTTAAAGCATAGATGGGACCCTAACAGATAATAATAAAAATGGTTGGAGCTTGCCATAAGGGCAATAGGGTTGGGGCAATCATATAAGTGCTAGGGTTTGACGTGACCAGCCGACTGATCGGAAGGGGCCTCTCTAACTGCTTCCAAGCCTAAGTAAGGGTAAAGTGGGGTATTACATGTCATGGACTGCTCATCCACCAGGATTCTGTCCTTAAGCAGCATGGATCCATACTTTAGAAGAAAAGCATGTGTCGCTTGTCATAATATTTACAATGGTACACATTTTTGTACATGCCTAGTGTATTGTTTGGAATTGTCGGTAAATTGGCTCTTTACCAGGCATATTATTGATATTAACTTAAGTGATCAATGAGAATCTGTTTTACCTACTTGTTATAATGATAAGCCTATGTGATGAATGATATTGTAGAGTTTTATAAATACCCTGTCATTCAGCAGTAGACTTTGCAACTATTCGGGTTTGTATTGGGTTACAACCGTTTGTTGCCATGTCTTCCCAATTCGACGGTAATTGGAACTATCATTATTCTTCATCTCCCCTTCCTACCCTCCCCATTGCGCGGCGTAGTGGCCTTTGAGGGGGAATTAGTTCATTTCGACCCGGCCGATTACAGGGAGTAATCTTGAAAATGCACAGGATATTTTTGATGGTATTGGCTTAGGGGTTGGAGTGACATCGATGAAAATGTAATCCGAGACTTTGCAACTATTCGAGTTTGTATTTGGTTACAACCGTTTGTTGCCATGTCTTCTCAATTCGACGGTAATTGGAACTTTGATTATTCTTCATCTCCTCTTCCTACCCTCCCCACTGCGCGGGCGTAGTGGCCTTTGAGGGGGAATTAGTTAATTTCGACCCGGCCGATTACAGGGGAGTAATCTTGATATTGCACAGGATATTTTTTATGGCATTGGCTTAGGGGTTGGAGTGACATCGATGCAAATGTAATCAGAGACTTTGCAACTATTCGGGTTTGTATTGGGTTACAATCGTTTGTTGCCATGTCTTCCCAATTCGACGGTAATTGGATTATTCTTCAGTCATAATATTTACTATGGTAAGTGCACATTTTTGTACATGCCTAGTGTATTGTTTGGAATCGTCGGTAAATTGGCTCTTTACCAGGCATATTATTGATATTAACTTAAGTGATCAATGAGAACCTGTTTTACCTACTTGTTATGATGATAAGCCTATGTGATGAATGATATTGTAGAGTTTTATAAATACCCTGTCATTCTGCAGTAGACTTTGCAACTATTCGGGTTTGTATTGGGTTACAACCGTTTGTTGCCATGTCTTCTCAATTCGACGGTAATTAGAACTTTGATTATTCTTCCTCTCCCCCCACCCCCATTGCGCGGGCGTATTGGCCTTTGAGGGGGAATTAGTTCCTTTCGATCTGGCCGATTACAGGGAGTAATCTTGATAATGCACGGGATATTTTTGATGGCATTGGCTTAGGGGTTGGAGTGACATCGATGAAAATGTAATCTGAGACTCTGCAACTATTCGAGTTTGTATTGGGTTACAACCGTTTGTTGCCATGTCTTCCCAATTCGACGGTAATTGGAACTTTGATTATTCTTCAGTCATAATATTTACAATGGTAAGTGCGCATTTTTGTACATGCCTAGTGTATTGTTTGGAATCGTCGGTAAATTGGCTCTTTACCAGGCATATTATTGATATTAACTTAAGTGATCAATGAGAACCTGTTTTACCTACTTGTTATGATGATAAGCCTGTGTGATGAATAACATGAAAACAGAAATATTGTGCCGAAAAGCATTCGGAAATTCGCTGGCCACTTACCAATTCTGTTCTCTCACCTACCTATCAAAAAATATTCATTTAAAAATCTCAGCCTTTGTAAAAAGACTGAATAAAATTGGATGTTCGCCCAAAACACCAAATATAAAATAAAGACACCCTTCCCCCTCGCCGCCGACCATGGTTACGGGAAGGCTTAGGGGTTTATCTAAATGCCTGTCTTTATAATCTGTCACATTTAAGTATTGAGGCAATAGAACTGGGTGACTGATTATTTTTTTATGTTATCCGGTCAACATAAATAGAAATTGATTTCTATGTGTTTCAGTATATTGCTAACATTACATACATATGCACATTTGTATGTGTCTATTAAGGTAGGTCGATTTTGGAACTGTAACATCTCCCACGTTTCAAAAGTTTTAAATTAACAAAGAATTTACCCACAAATTATTTTTCTTCAAAAGTTTGCCTTCGTTTGAGGAAATAGATTTCAATCTTTTAAAGTTATTGTTCATTCCTAGCTTGTTAAATACAGCTTTAATCTTAATTTTTTGACACACCCTGTAAATATAAGATTTTTGGATGTTTGTTTATTTTAGAAGCATTGTTGAATAAAGTATATATTAATATTTATATTTTTGCTTGAAGGCAATTACAATGCGCATATCGCATAAAATTCGATAATTATAGAAGATAATAATGACAAGTGAATTTCGCAAATAATTACTCGGTTTGTAGAATATCGTACAGACTGTTTCAACGTTATTAAGTCTCATCAGCGATATATACTAACGATTTCCCTCCGACAGAAATCGAAACCGGGACTTCAGCAATATAGTCAGAAACTATACTGTTTCGGCCACGATACAGCACGGAGAAATTCCTGCAAAATTAACCTGTCAATGATACTGAGACATCTCTACCATATGAGGCAAGGGGGTGCTGAGGGAACAATAACAAACCCGGGCTTTAAGCTCTTCCTCTTTGGTTTTCACTATCACTTGCGATTATATATATATATATATATATGTGTGTGTGTGTGTGTGTGTGTGTGTGTGTGTGTGTGTGTGTGAAATAGCAAGTGATTGTGAAAAACCAAAGAGGAAGTCAAGTCCATCTAGACTGGTGACTGGCCAAGATAGATAGATCAAATATGGGTCACGTGCCAATTCTTTTGTTATTAAAATATGAGTATGAAACCATTATGAGGTGGAATTGAATGTACCACAAGATGCAACACACTATTTATTTTTTATTGCTTGACAAATAGTAAAAAAAAATACCTTGTATTATGAATTCCTGACTGGGAGAAAAATAAACTCAACAAATCCGAGAATGAACGGTTTGCATTATTTCGATAAAACTTTGTTGTTTTTTTTGTTTCTTGTTTTTTTATTTTTTTAAAGATGCATCATTGTAAATGACTTAAGTGCACCGTAAAGCTTCCCCTCTTTCTGATCCATTTAATTCCCTGTGTTATCTTCCTTTTATTTTATTCTTTTGTCTTGTAACGTACAAAACATAATGTATTTGATTGTATCTAAATGTCTACACTAGACGAACCTTTCACGCCCCGTTGGAGGAGCATAGAATACACTGAATGTATCCATTCAAAATATCCAGTCAAAATCCTTATGTTAATAGTCAGCCATTAACAAACAAATTTCACTTTGACGCCATTTAAGTCGATACGAGGTTGAACCAACAGTCTGGAAAATTTGTCAGAAATTCCATGTGAATTATCCTCCCCTGCCACTAGGGGGACACATCGCCAATGGGATATTGGCGCGAGAATCAAAACCCTACGTCACTTATCAAGGATCTGTTACTGGAGAGAGACGTCAAAAGACACGCTCTCTCACTTAGCCCAAAATCAGGGCCTACTTATAAGGGAACCGTTACTGGAGGAGAGACGTAAAACTAACGTTCTCTCACAGACCAAGCTCTCATTACCAAGCCCCAAAACAGGTTCCATTTATCACGAGAACCTTATAACCAGATTCCGTCTAAGGCACCGCACCAGCATACTACAGAAAAGGCCGGTACGAACGCACACTGACCAAAGGAAAACAACTACCGAGACGAAGCGTCTTAACTACATTTCCCACCGACGAGAAGAAAACTGTGTTATCTCCAGTACTACAGGAAATCCCTCCACAGATGAGTCTTGTAGCAAATACCAATAAATTTGCAACAATGTATGTAATTTTATGTCAATACAGTGTCTGCATTTACTTTTGTGTTGTTCCTTCTTTGTCCGACAATTTGCCTTCAACTATGGAGAAATAAAAGCTCCTTCGAAACCGTAAACACTTTTACAATTCAGCAGCTCTGAATGCTTTTGTGGAGAATGTGAAGGGGACAAAATACATTGGACTGTGAGATGCAATTTTTAAGTGGGGGTTTAACAGGTTTGAATTCATGGTTTTAAAGGGTATTGTAATTTAAGAAAATACTTATCAATAATATTAAATTCTTCTTATAAATATTTTTTATTGCATATTCTAAGTGTTCTAAGAAAGAAACCTATTTATTTATGGTGTGAATAAAAATGAATGTAGTCAATTTTGTTAGTATTCTTATGATAAACTTTAAATTCTAAAATGTTATTGTTTATAATAAGTGTGTCTAAAACTGGTAGGGTGTGGTTTTGTTCAAGTTCATGAATGAATTTGATGGAGGGTTCCACATCATTTAGTATGTCAATGATATCAGTTAAATTACAGTTTTGGGGGGTAAATGAATAACGTGTCATCAATGTAACGGAAAAAATAGTTATTAGGTAGAATATATTTAAAGGGACCGGATTCTAAGTCTTAGACTGTTTACCATTTAAATGTTAAAGAGCCCATTCTGCCCTAAAATTTACCTATAGCTGGAAGGAGAATAGTTGGGTGGGTACCTCTCCCAAACATATCAGCACTGTAGGGACGGGAACTCTCCTGTGCCTTCGGGGACAGGAAGTAGAAAAGGTAACGTCCCTTGTCAGGTTGGGGAAAGAACCCTCTTTACGGTTTTGGTACCAACGTGTGAGCCTCGAAGAAACGAGCTCTTGTCTCAGTCTCTTGTGACTGAAGGAACGTTCCCCTCAGTGAGGGAGTAACAACTGCAGACCCAACCTGACACCCCCCTAACGAGGGAGATATATGAACTGTAAGTACTGCCCCTAAGTACTTGTTATATTGACTGTTGTTGAGTTTATATCTTATTATAATGGAGATTGTGTGTTTTTCTGTCTGTAACCGAAACTATATTCCTACTCAAGTCACAATTCCCTTAGTTATTGACATCACATTCTCCATGATTTTATTTTTATCTAAACCTCAATTATTAATAAAATTGTCTTACATTATTAATACTGTTAACTATGTCTACATACTGACAACATGCAATTATATTTATATATACAACAAAATAGCGGTTTACAGTGTGAACGGGAAGGCTAATTTGCATATTAATATTAAAAAATCGAATTTAATAAATATGTGCTTAGTATTATTGATTTCTAACTGTTTGGTTTTATTTTAATGAATATAAGCAAAAATCTCTTCAATGAATCTTAAATGAAATCCATTAACAAGATAAAATAACTGTCATTTTATTCTTTACTTCCTCTTATAACTAAATACTTAAATTAGAAAAAATAACAATGAAAGACGAGAGTGATGGAAGAGTAAGTTTCAGTTGTTCCATTTTTTATTATACTCCCTCTGTTTCAAATCTTTTATTATACTCCTCTGTTTCAAATCTTTTTATCTGTATTCTTATTTAGTTTCATTAGCCTTTCTAATTTAATACAATATTTTATTATTACATTGAAACTTAAATACTTGCACCCGGAGGGTGCATATATTTGCTAGTGTGAATAAATAAGGTTAAAAGTACTTGTGCTTTTCCCTTTCGTCTTTACATTCTGTGAACTTATCTTTTTCCTCATAGACTGTAGGCAGCTATTTCTACAGCATTATGTGAAATACTAGAATTATTTAACTTATCACCAAGCTGACAAAGTGTGTGACAAGAAGAAGAACCAGTAAGAATTGGTCAAGTCGATCAAGGTAAGCATTCCATTGTCTATATTTATTACAAATAATAATAATAAGCCTACTAAATTATATAAAAATAGACTTTTCATGATATTTTGATAATGTGTGTGTGATATATTATATATATGTGTGTGTCTGTGTAATGTGTGTATGTGTGTGTATCTGTGTAATATATATGAAAGTGTGTGTGTCTGTGTAATTTAAGATGAATTTTTTAAAAATCATCAGGTTTGGTTAATGTTTCTTCTTTCGAATGGACAAAAATTTTCAAGATAATATTAACCTTTATACAAGTTTCGTTGTGTTAATTTGTGAAAATTGGTGGTACCTAGTGTAATATGTGCGTGTGTGTAATAAATGTGTGCGTGTGTGTATAATATATATGCATTACTTAATATATACATTTGATTAAATATTTTTTTAATAGTATTTGACAATATTCTCTAGGATTTGAACTTGGTTCGTCGTGTCTATTTCACTATTACACCATGAATGTCTTTACTAAGGAATTCAATACTGATTACGTGTCCCTTTCATAATGACTTTTCATAATTGAAAATTGAATAAATATATACAATTAGCAATTTTGTGCTAAATTCAATCATTTCTCTCTCTTTAGTTTTCTTCATCTGCCTGTATATCAACCGATCAATCTATCTATCTAGAAATAAGGATATTAGGCTACGTGAAAAGCAAATACTGGCAATCAAATTTGTGTTATCAATTGGCCCCCAAAAGCTTTTTTTATGATTGTTATTATGATTGCTTTTATGATATACTTTTTATGATTGTTATTATAAAGTTTAGTATTAGATCTGCCATCTAGATTACCGTATTTGACGGCATATAAGACGCACCCCCATTTCAGCAGGTCAGATTCAGGAAAAAGTTTTTAGTGTATTTAAGCATATATTGTTGAAAACAGTCTAGCTGTGCATTACACAAGCAGAAACATAGCTGTATAAAAGCAATTTGGCAGTACAGGCAAGCAATAAGAATATTAATAATATTGAAGTAAGTCAGTTAGACAGTCAAGAATTGGTTTGAGCAATGTGACTGGCCAAGCACAACTGGTATTTATAACCCATGCATTTGGGTAAGTCCATTTCCTGAGTCCTGATTGGCTGCTTGGTTTGTAGGGCCCTCTGAGGCTCCATAAATCCTGCCACTTTTCAGTGGTCTTCACGGCATCTCAGAATCGTATTCAGTTACGACTGTTTGCCGTCTTGTCTTGCCAATTCGACGGTAATTGGACTTAGTATAGTATTATATAAATAATATAAATAATAAAATAATCATAGAGAAGATTGGCCTAGGCCTACGGGAGGTCTCAAACTTCACCTATGATGTATAAGACACAGGGCAATTTTTTGAGCCAACATTTTGGAAAAAAGTGCGTCCTATATGCTGACAAATATGGTACATGTGTTGTTGTCTATCCCCATTTTCACTAGCGCTAGACCAAGGAGATTGTTTTTGCATCTGATGTTGAGCGCCACACCTACCATTAGCTCCTCACTTACCACACAGATTCCCTGTGCTACTCATTGCACTGGGTTGGCGAGAACCATCCCAAAGGTGAATATATTTCACCATGAAATACAATAATATAGAAAAACGCAATTGTCAAAAAAGTAACAGTAAAAATTACATTTACAAAAAGTAAAAAACTCAACTAAGGAAAATTTGAAATTGAAATTTGGCATCCTACAGGTACTAATTAACATATCCCACTTAATATATATATATATAAAAGATAATCTAATGAGTCAGACGAACCTACTATTAGTTTCGCATAAAGCTCTTCAGGGCTAAAATCTGAGTCAGATTTTAGCCCTGAAGAGCTTTATGCGAAACTAATAGTAGGTTCGTCTGACTCATTAGATTATCTTTATTACTTGGCTCTACTTAGGTATCGAACACTTTTTACATATTAGCTTCTCCTACGGTTATATGAATATATATATTCTTAATTCATATATATACATATAAATTGTTTTTTCTTTTGGCCAAATACTGTACCAATAGATTATTTTTGTGGTACGAATATCTTGGTCCTTTCTTTTTTTCAAAAATCTTTTTCTCTGGTTGATGTTGGTAGTATATTTTTACAATCAAACTTTCTGCTGGGTTTTTTCTCTTCGCAAGGAATCTACCAACACGCTTGGTATATTATATATATGTATATATATATATGGGAGTAAATATGGAAAATAAGTCCGACAATGTTAAGAAATTTGAAAAACACAGTGTTCCGAAAATAGGATGAATTTATTTATCGATGTTTAAACATTTCGGTTTCTTTAAACCTTCATCAGGATGTATCTTGGGCTGAAGAAATTGATGGTGTTTTATAGATGACAGGAGATAAAATCTTTATAAAATCTTTTTTGTTGTGTAACTTATTTGTTCAGCGTTATATTTTTCAAAATATAACGCTGAACAAATAAGTTACACAACAAAAAAGATTTTATAAAGATTTTCATCTCCTGTCATCTATAAAACATCCATCAATTTCTTCAGCCCAAGATACATCCTGATGAAGGTTTAAAGAAACCGAAATGTTTAAACATCGATAAATAAATTCATCCTATTTTCGGAACACTGTTTTTTTCAAATTTCTTAAATATATAATATATATATTATATATATATTATATATATACTACTAAAGTACCCGGTCCATGACCTGACTAAAAAAAAAAAAAAAATAGGAACACCGGAGATTAGTGGGGAAAAATAAAAGAAAATGATTTATCAAATTAAAAAAATTGCAGATAATTGTCTAATGAATAAGCGGTCGAAATAAACATTAAAATACAATATTTCTTAATTTTCTTTTTAATTTTTTAATTATATCGCTTAATTAGTATACAATAATACATTTGGCGTGTTTCTTAGTTAGAAGGTTACCAATGTGTGTGCAAGATTTCGAATCTGAGTGACCTCCCTTTGGTATTGTACGACACGTACATACAAACTTCTTATAATATATATGAGAGAGGAGAGAGAGAGAGAGAGAGAGAGAGAGAGACTCTCGTTGATTTTGATGCATGAGTGTTCATCCAATGAACACCCAACACAGTGATTTGTTTATAATGGTGAGGCTTGTGTTGGACCATCCGCACTTTTTGGCACAGTTGATAGGAAAAAATTGGTGCACATGGAATGCCACAACTCAATCAACGACTGACCTCAGGTTTTTCAAATTCAGAGTTTACCTTCTTCTAGGACTGGTTACTATCCAAGGTTAAAGAGCCTAGTCTGCTCTACTATTTTGCTCATAGCTGGAGGGAGAATATATGGATTCATACCTTTCCCAAGGTATTAGTGCTATGTGAAATGCAACAGCCTTGCCTAGGATTTGAACTCTGGTTAACGAGTCCATTTCCTATGACGCAAACCATTATATGCCATGCACCTTCATAATCACATGCGTAGGCACCCGACCAGTAGGGAGACCACGCCTGCACTTTAAAGATGTCTGCAAGAGGGACATGAAGACATGCCACATCAACACCAACACATGGGAGGCTTGTGCAAAAAAACGTGTGACCTGGCACCTCCTCGTCAAACAGGACAAAGGAGTGAAAAAGAGAGGAAGAAGCCGCCGCAGAAAAAGAGAGCAAAAGAAGGAGAGACCAACAACACTCCAGCAAGCATCACTGTTTGTTTGCAGTCATTGCACAGAGACTGCCATTAAAAAATTGGTCTGTTCAGCCACTCACGCAGTTCCGATTTTTAAAAAGTGGACACTATGCCATCGTCTTTAGTAGAGGGATGGATGCCAACAACAAAATTCACATGAAAAAATATGTGATAAATAGCATTAACATTATAATGAGTGGAAATCACCACACACCGCGTCATCTCACATTTGGCCAATTATGCCCTCTCCCCCCAAAAGACATAATGCACTTTTGAGACCGCTGATTTTAGGATCGCTGATTTAGTGTATGAAATTTATATGAAAATCTAACAACTATTAAAGGAGAGATGAGTAGACTTATAACCTATAATGGTTGTTCCATTTTGTGTATGGAATCAAGATGCAAATGTAATAACCCACTATCTCTCTCTCTCTCTCTCTCTCTCCACACATACTTTCCTGACTGTCTATCTATCATATCTGACTGTCTATCTAATTGGTATGTTTATCTGTTTATCTATCTATCTGTCTGTCTGTTTATCTATCTAATATATCTGACTGACTGTCAGTCTATCTGACTGTCTATCTAATTGGTATGTTTGTCTGTTTATCAATTTATCTATCTATCTGTCTGTTTGTCAATTATCTATCTATCTGTTGTTTATCTATCTATATATCTGACTGACTGTCAGTTCTATCTGACTGTCTATCTAATTGGTATGTTTGTCTGTTTCAATCAATTTATCTATCTATCGTCTGTTTATCTATTTATATTATCTTCTGTCTGTTTATCTATCTTATATCTGACTGACTGTCAGTCTATCTGGACTATCTATCTTAATTGGTATGTTTTCTGTTTATCAATTATCCTATTGTCTGTCTGTTTATCTTGTTTCTATTTATCTGTATGTCTGCTTTATCTATTTATCTGTATGTCTGTTTATCTATCATATATCTGACTGACTGTCGAGTCTATCTATCTGACTGTCTATCTAATTGGACTATGTTTGTCTGTTTATCTATCTATCTGTCTGTTTAATCTATCTATATGTCTAATTGTACTGTCTATCTAATTGGTATGTTTGTCCTGTTTATCTATCTATATAATCTGACTGTCAGTCTATGCTGACTGTCTGTCAGTCTATCATATATGACTGTCAGTCTATCTATATGACTGTCTGTCTTCTAGCTATATGACTGTCTGTCAGTCTATCTGTCTTATCTGACGTATACATCTAATATATCTATCTATCTGGACCTGTCTATAATATCATATTTCTTGTCATCAATCTGTCTATGTTATTCTGTCATGGTATCTATCATCTGATTTCCTTATCATATCTGTCTATCTATTACATCTATTTATCTATTCTGTCTGTTTATCTATCTATCTGATTGACTGTCTATCTGACTGTCTCTCTATCTGTCTGTCTATCTATTTGACTGTCTTGTTATCTGACTATCGACTGTCTATCTGACTATCTGTCGTATTCTATCTAATGTTGTATGTTTCTCTGATCTCTTTTTATGTTACTGTCTGTTCAAATCTATTCTAATTTACATGTGTGTGCATTACCTATCTATTTCATTTTAATGGGGGAAAAAGCAATTAACTTATTGCACATTACATTATGACTGGTCAAAATCACCCTCACTCATATCATCTCCCTTTTAGCCATTGTACCATTCCCTAGATTTAATGGCATTTCAGTCCTGTGAATAGACCCCTATAATGGCTTGACCTGATCTCAGGTTTGGTTTAGTGTTTTTTTTCAACTCCTTATGGATTATTAATATGTGGAACACTGACAAATGGCATGAAGGGATAATTTAATACGAGTTGAAGTGACAATCACCTGTAGGTTGCAGGGTTCCATTATCTGGGCGAAGCTGTTGATAATAATAGAAATATTTAACATAGTTGAGCATTGCTACCTGGTCAGGCTAACGGAACAAGACAGTCTACCCCATTGGCTTGATGTAATGCGGTTTGATCTTTTGAAGTTCAGTTGTCTACTGGTTGGTTTGAAAGCAGCCAAACTGGGACTAGCACAACATCGAGCAGTGTTCCCTGACAGCAGGTGGCTACTTATGGAAATTCAAGAATAGTCCAGTTCATGTATCGGGTGATTCCATTCCTTGAGTTCTGAGTTGGCTCCTTGGTTTATTGATGTTGTGGAGCGTTTCATAAACAACCCTGTCATTCTTGCAGTAGGATTGCAATAAAAATAGGTTCGTATTCAATTACGATACTTTGTTTGCATGTCTTCCCAATTGACGGTACATAGAACTTAGTTTGATTATTCTACAAATACCGAAGTTCAGTGAAGTCTTCTGAGTAAAAGAAAGTTCCAGAGTTTGAAGAGAAGATTCCTGAGTTCAAAAAACACCTGAAGAAGACCAGAGGGCACATCAGTCGAAACATTATGTATATAACAATAAAGATGAGGATAACAGTCCAAAAAATCCAAATAATACAACTTATCAACAAAAAAAGATTCAAATAATAAGACTCATCTAAAAAATTCAGACAGATAATTTGCACAGTTATATGGTATGAAGCGCGTGGTGTAATGGTTAAAGTCATGGAAATGGACTCGTCGCCCAGAGTTCAAATCCTGGATGTGGTAATTGCATTTCACTTAGCACTAATACCTTTGGGAAAGGTATTAATCCTACTCTCCCTCCAGCTATGGATAAATAGTAGAGCAGACTGGGCTGTTTTAACCTCAGTTAGGCAACCGGTCTAGGAGAAGGAAAGCTCTGAATTCAAATCTGTTGAACTCCGCTTAAGAAATTGACCTTGTGTCACATCCTGCTTGTGCAGAGGGGTTGATAAATATATATATATATATATATATATTATATATATATTTTTATTTATCTTACTATTAATTTATTTTATTATTTATATCATAACTAGTATTTTCTTTTATACATCATTATACTCTAATGTTTAAATTTTTTAAAAATTCTATTTACTTGTCTATTTATATTTTAATATACTACTCTGGTTTTTCTGTCTTGTCACTTTTTTGTCTGTCTGGACACCCTAGAAGCCAACCTTGAAATGTATCTCTTTTTTTTCATTCACTTCCTGTTTCTATGGTTACAATCCTATACTGTTAAAGATATTTTTTTTATTTTTTTTTTATTATTTTTTGTTTTTGTTTGAATTTATATATATTCAGCTCTTTGGGGGTTTTTGTGATGTGCTTCTCCATAAGTGAATTGAGACCCATCTGATGAGACTAAAATTTGGGGAGCCGGTTTAAATCAACTTAGATTTATATGGGCCCCAATTTTGGTCGAAATAAATTTATTATGGAATTACGGTGTTGAGTTCTTCCTTCCTTTATTGATATATATATATATATATATATATATATATATATGGTATTACGTATGTATTTTCTAAATTCAATCACCACAAGCAGGATGTGACACAAGGTCAATCTTTTAAGCAGAGTAAAGGAAGAGCAGCTGTCCCCAAGGTGTAGCTTCAGGGGGCATAAAAATGCCCTAATGCAAAAGCCTTTGTGTTGCTATAGCATTAAAATACATTGTCTCACTTTTGCCACTATACTCTTGATATTATGAATGCATAGAATTTGAAAGTGGGCAGGTAGGTGACGCTTTGAAAAATCTGATTCAATATTTATTGGCCACTGTCCGTCTGTGCAGCAAGACAGATTCATATTAAGTTATGATTACTTGTTGCCTTGTCTTACCAATTCGACGGTAATCGGAACTAGTATAATTATTCTACAATACCTACACCAATATCCAGCTTAAACCCCATATTATCTTCTGATCTTCTGTCATATAAATTCAAATAAAGCTACAGGAATACTTACTTAGTAAGTTGCTTCTTTATTTTATTATTTTTTATTCATCAACACATCATCCAACCGCCCAGTCGGCTGAGGCGTTAGAATGCACCAACTGCACCTCTGCAGAGGGTTAAGACTCCCCCAATGGGGCCACCTGTTGGCAGTGGGTGGCGACTCGTGATGCTTAAGGATAGAGCCCAGGTGGATGAACAGTTCATGACATGCAATACTCCACTTTGGCCTTTTCTTGGGCTAGACGGGCGGTCGAAGAGGCCCACTCCGATCAATCGGCTGGTCACGTCAAGCCCTAGCACCTATATGATTTTCCCAACCCTATTGCCTTATGGCAAGCACCAACCCCTTTTTATCATATGGGTGCTAGAAGGCAGTGGCTGCGGGTCTACATATCCTAGGAATGACGTTAAACTCTATCTGATGGTGAGGTTCCAGTTTTGGAGGTTTGGGGAGTGTGGATCGCCCCTTCATCCCCATTGCTCCCTTGTCCACTCTGACCCGGAGTGGTAGTACCTGTTAGGGTCCCATCTATGGGTTAAATAGAAAAATGTATTTATAAACAAAATTGTATTATCCATTAAGAATTGATTTATTTCAAAACTTTATCGGCATTAAATGACCCACCGAGTTTGATATGCCGTAAAACAAGACCAAACCAAAACAACATCCAAATTAATTGCCTTACTTTTGGAGCATATATTAATATAAATGCTGTACAAATTTGCTGATTTGTCTTAAGAAAAAAATAATTCAGGTTTATTTCCGCCTTTAACTTTCATTTCATAACAATTCTTTTAAATTAGATATCAATGGAGTCAATGTCCGTATGTTTTAGTTTAGCTTGTTTTGTCTTTGTTTTCTTGCATTTATTTTTATTTGTGTTATGATCTTATAAAATTTTCTGAATTTGATTTTCTGAATTTATTCTTAATTTCTTTGATCAAGATATGATCTTTGTATTATGTAAGTGTCAAGACAAAAATAAGATTATTGAATGATATGAAACGGTGATATGGTAGGTTTCAGAGAGAAGGGGAGGAGGAGAGAGGAAGGAAGGGAGAAAGGGAGAGGGAGAGAGAGGAAGAAAGGGAGAGGGAGAGAGAGAGGAAGAAAGGGAGAGGGAGGGAGAGGAAGAGAGAGAGGGAGGGAGAGGAAGAGAAAGAAAGAGGGATAGAGAAAGTAAGGAAGATAGAGAAGGAGAAGACAAAGGGAGAGACGGAGAGAAAGGAAAAGGTAGAGAAGGAGAGAAAGGAAAAGGTAGAGAGACAGAGAAAGAAAGAGAGAGGAGAGGAAAGGGAGGTAGAGAGAGAGGAGGAAGAAGTGAAGAAAGAGAAAGGGAGAGTGAGCTAGAGAAAGAGAGGGAGAAAGACAAAGACAAAAGGAGAGGGAGAAGGGGAGAGAGGAACAGAGAGAAGGGGAGAGAGGAAAAGAAGAGATAAAGAAAGAGAGATATTGGGAGAGAGAAAGAGAGAGTTGTTATGATTGGTTTTAAAGATAAAGTAGTAAAGAGAAACTTATAGAGAAAATTTCACTTCATCAGCAGCTACAGACAAGGTGCATGTCTTTGTTTCTCTTTGTATGTTGTATAATAATGTTATATCATATTAATTGACTTGTCTTTTTCCCTACCGGATATTTTGTGTTAGGTTATGCTCATTTGGAAACCTAATGAATTATAAGAGTATGAATTGTTGGCTACAAGTTAAAGGAAAAAATTTTGGGAAAAAAAAGCTGAAAAAGGAGGTAGTAAGAGGGAGAAAAATATGAGGAAGAAAGAAAAAAGAATGAAAAGAAAAATATGAAAGAAAAGAAAAAATAAAGTCGAATGTGTAAAAATAGGTTTTTAAAGAACAATAAGAAAGAAAAGAAGACAGAAAAAAGAGAAAGAAGGAATAGTTGAATAAAAGAAAATGTTGAAAAAAAGAGAAAGGAGAGATTGAAGGAAAGCCAAGAAATGTGGCAAGAAAAAAATGAAGAAGGAAAGACTGTATGAATGAAAGAAAAATACAAAGAAAACTGATGAAATATTGAAAGAAAAAGAAAAAGATTAATAAAATTCTGAAGAAATGTTGAATGAAAAAGGGGTTATGATGAAGGAAGAAAGGCTGTATGAGTGAAAGAAATGATGAAGATGAAAAAAATTGTGAAGAAATGTTGAAAGAAAAAGGGTTAAGATGAAGAATGAAAGGCTGAATGAGTGAAAGAAAAATAAGAAAATTCTGAAGAAACGTTGAAAGAACATACAGGTAAGATGAAGAAATAAAGGCTGAATGAGTCAAAGAGAAAGAAAAAGATGAGGAAAGTGAAGAATATTGAAAGAAACAAGAGTTAGAATGAAAACTGAAAGGCTGAATGAATGACAAAAAATACAAAGAAAACTGTGAAGAAATTTTGAAAGAAAAAGAAAAAGACAAAAAAAATTCTGAAGAAATGTTAAAGAAAAAAAGGGATAAGATGCAGAAAGAAAGGCTGAATGAGTTAAAGAGAAAGAAAAAATGAAGAAATGTCGAAATAAAGAAGGATTAGAATGAAGAATGAAAGGCTGAATGAGTCAGAGAAAGAAAATGATGAAGAAAACTGAATTGTTAAGTCAGAATTATAGTAGTAGTTGCAGTTTGAACTGAATTTTCATATATATATATATATATATATATATATATATATATATTTTTTTTTTTTTGGATGTTTGTTTATTCAGAAACGTTGCTGATAAAGTATATATTAAATTTTTACTTGAAGGCACTTTACAACGCATGTATCGCATAAAATTCGATACTTTTTCTTATAGAAAATGAAAGTCGAAACAGTCTGTACGGTATTCTACACATCGAGCCATCCTTTGCTGGGATTACACTTGTCAAGTTCATTTTCTATAAGAAAAAGTATCGAATTTTATGCGATACATGCGTTGTAAAGTGCCTTCAAGTAAAAATTTAATATATATATATATATATATATATATACCAATATTTTTAAATATCTATTTGACCCATAGATAGGGCAATAATGGGTACATAATGACTCCAATAGGGTAATTTTCATAGGTGTATTCTAATACCAATATTTTTAAAAGATCTATTTGACCCATTGATGGGGCAATAACAGGTACATAACCACTCCAAAAGGGTAAGAAATGTTGAAAAAATCAACAAAAGAAAAAACAAAGGTTAGAATGAAAATGAAAAGCTAAATGAGTTAAAAGAGAAAGGTGAAGAAAGCTGTGAAAAAATGTTGAAATAAATAAGGATTAGAATGGGAAAAAAAGGGTTAGACTGAACGAATGAAAGAAAAATATGAAGAAAATTGCGGAGAAATATGGACAGAAATAAGAGTTAAAATAAAAAAGGAATAGCTGAATAGTGAAAGAAGAAGAAAAAGATGAAGAAAATTGTGGAGAAATGTGTGACAGAAATAAGAGTCACAATGAAAAAGGAAAGGTTGAATAGTGAACAAAGAAGAAAAAGATGAAGAAAATTGTGGAGAATAAAAGAAAACTGTGAAGAAGAAACACAGAATAAACTTGAGATTTAAGGTGAGTTTGCTAAAGAAAGGGAATGAAATATCAGAGGAAACGAAACAAAAGAAAAACATCTTTGAGAAGAAGAACAGAATCATTTGTTTATATAGAATTGCCAAGGCCACATGACGAGAAAGAATGTGAAAATTACATTGGAAGGCCAACTCTTAAAGAAGACCTATGAAAGCCCAACATGAAATGAGATTCTCTGCAAATGTCGAGATACATGGTAAACCTCGGCAGAAAGGATTTACAATTGTCACACACTAAAGCAATTCCATGTCAGGAAACAAAATGTGTCACAAATTCAATTTGGTAATTTTCACTGTTAGTTGTCAAAATTCCTAGCAAATTCAGTTTTGATCTCCAAAACAAAAACAAGGTGTGTACAAAAAAAAGTAATAATCAACTTTTGGATTATTTGGATTATTCAGACTATTGTCTTTGTTAATTAATGATTATTATATGTTACTCTCACATTTGACCAGGATTGAACCTGCAGTCTAGAAATTGAAGAATAAGTTCCAATTACCGTCGAACTGGGAAGACAAGGCAGCAAGCGATTGTAAATCAATACAAACTCAAAATGCTACAAGGTCCACTGCAAAATGACAAAGTATATATATATAAGACTTCACAATGTCATTCAAATCAACCAGTCAAGCAACCAATCAGAATGCAAGGAATGGAATGACCCAAATCACCCTGATTCATGAATGGATCATTCTTGATTCCTATTTATACCAGCTGTCTTGGACACTGCTTCAGTTCTACTTAGCTGCTGTTATTAAAACCAACAGTAGACTAACTGACTTCAATAGAAATGACTGTCACTTAGAACTGTCTTAGATTGTTAACTATTGGTTAATGGAACAAGCCAAACACCTCCTCAATTTAGTGGACTGTTCCTAGCAGGAGTAGCAACAAGTATTTAATCTGAATTTGTAAATGCCTGGAGAAGCTCTAACAGTGAACACTTTGACTTTTATTAGTCCTCATCTTTATTGTTATCTACACAAAATTTTGGCCTATGTGCCCTCCAGCCTTCTTCAGGTATTACATGTTGGAGTCAGGAACCTCCTTGGACTCGGGAACCCCCTCCGAAAACTTGGAAACCTTCATATTGTAATTGGGAGCCTTAACGGAACTTTAAATCTAACCATTTATTCAATCCATGGGGGTAGACTGTTCTGATTCTATTGATCTTGACTGGGTACAAGTGTTAAGGTTCCAGAGTTTGACAAAGGGGTTCCAGAGTTTAAGAAGGTTCCCAAGCCCGACAAGAAATACCTTAAGAAGGCCGGAGGGCATATCGGCTGAAATGTTGTACAGAAAACAATAAAGATGAGGACAATAGTCTGAATAATCCAAATGATACAAATTATCAAGCTTCATCTCAAAAATTCAGAAAAATGATTAACTTTTATTTGTCTGAATTTTTGAGATCAGGTATGAGGATTTGTATTATTTAGATGTTTCTTGTTATAATCAGAAATTCTCACAGAACTTTGAATTCAACTGTTTATTTTATATATTGGAGTGTGTAGAATAATCATATTAGTTTCCAATTACCGTCGAATTTGTAAGACAAGGCAGCAAGCAATCTTAACTTAATACAAATCTGTTTTGCTGCAAATACTACTGCAAAATGCCAGGTTATTTATGAAGCCTCCTAACATCATAGAAACCAAGCAGCCAATCAGGACTCAAGGAATGGAATCACCCAAATGCATAAGTGAACTATTCTGCATTCCCATAAGTACCAGTTGTCTTGGCACTGGTTCAGTTGTGCTTAGCTTGTTGCTCAAACCAACAGTATGCTAACTTACTTCAACAGAGTGGATTATTCTCATTCTGTTAACCATGACCGGGTATAAGTATTAGGCTATGTTAAGTGTGGTATGTTATTTTTGCCTGTAGTCAAGATTGAATATGCAACCTACAAATCCTCAAAATAAGTACACTAGCTCAAGTCCACCTCTAGTTATAAACTGTAACTGCATGATTTCCAGGCTTGTTAATATGATTGGCCTTGATAAAAACATTCTGAAATCAAATAAAAAAAAATGCAAATGGTCAGTTAAGTTCAAACATCCATTACACTAAGGCCCTCAGTCACTGCCTTCTAGCACATATATGATTTTAAAAAAGGCTTGGGGTTTCAACCAAAATGGAAAACTGAATGTTTTACTTTGAATAAAAAGAATTAACATTTTCAAAATAAGCACACTGACTTAAGACCACTACCAGTCAGAGAATGTTGCTGCATGATTTCTAGACCTGTTTATGTAAATGGCCTTGATACAAACATATTCTGAAATCTAATAGAATTTATAAATGGTCTAATGGTTAATGGCATGGAGCGTTTAATGAGCAAACCAAGTTCAAACACTGTATGTTCACTTCACACTCATACTCTTATGAAAGGCATGAATCTTCTTCTCCCTGTCCCCTACAAACATGCTGTCAGCACAACCTGATGATGATGATAGGACTACTGTTTAGAATATAGGACTTATATTTTCA
This sequence comes from Doryteuthis pealeii, assembly GCA_023376005.1. Taxonomy (NCBI): domain Eukaryota; kingdom Metazoa; phylum Mollusca; class Cephalopoda; order Myopsida; family Loliginidae; genus Doryteuthis; species Doryteuthis pealeii. The sequence goes on from CM042167.1 coordinate 5,810,679, forward strand.
CCTAGTGTTACATTCTTATATATATATATATATATATATATATACACACATTTACCAACCCCTCTGCATGAGCAGGATGCGACACAAGGTCAATTTCTTAAGCAGAGTTTAACAGGTTTGAATTCAGAGTTTTCCTTCTCCTAGACCAGTTGCCTAACCAAGGTTAAAGAGCCCAGTATTCCCTACTATTTACCCATAGCTGGAGGGAGAGTAGGATTCATACCTTTACCAAGGGTATTAGCTCTAAGGGAAATGCAATTACCACATCCAGGATTTGAATTCAGGGCGACGAGTCCATTTCCCATGACTTTAACTATTACACCACACGCATTCTTTTTTATATACATTATTAGGATCAAGTTTGTGAACATATATTATCATAGCACAGCAAAAAACAGCATATTGTAGAATGATTTATGTTAGTACAATACTCTTAAAATGCTCAGCACTGTTGGTGGGTCTTAGAATATGCAGAATGGTAAGACCCCACAAAAAAGGGGTGTCCTAACTTAGTATTACATTCTTTTTGTTCTGAAGTTTTTAAGATAGATAAGGCAACGAAGCCTTCATTTGTCAAATTCAATATAAATTCTTTAATTAGCTTTTCTGTCTAACAGTTAACAGCATGGACTGTGAAATAAGCAAACTAAATTCAGACACAAGCTAGACATTTTATATTCACTTTAGACTCATACTCTTGTGAAAGGCATGAATCTTTTTTTCCCTGCCATCTACATACAATCATGGGTGTAGAATAATCATACTAGTTCCAATTACTGTTGAATTGGTAAGACAAGGCAGCAAGTTGTGGTAACTGAATACAAACTTATCTTGCTGCATACCACTGCAAAATGCCAGGTTATTTATGAAGCCTCATAACATCATAGAAACCAAGCAGCCAATCAGGACTCAGGGAATGGAATCACACCAAATGCAAGAATGGACTATTCTTGATTTCAATAAGTTAGCACTGGTTCAGTTGTGCTTAGCTAGTTGCTGTTGTTCAAACCAATAGGTATCTATGCAGTCAGCATGGATTACTGTTTAGAAAATAGGACTGGTATTTTCACCTAGTGTTAAATTCTTTTTGTTCTGAAGATTTTAGATAGTCAAGGCAAGGAAGCCTTTATCTTGCAATCTATCTATCTATCTATCTATCTATATATATATATATATATATATATATTTGGGAGAATATGTGCTTAATTGAAGTCGTACCTAATTTTGAAAGTTAACTAATTAATTAATTAGACGGGCATACCTATTAAATGTAAGGCTAAACAAATCGAGAAAAATCAATCTCTGTATGTATATTTCGGCCTATTAGGCCTCATCAGCAGAGCTATAGATATAAATATCTGGATTTTTTGGTCTACCGTTCAGAAAAAGGTTATGTTAGCAGGCCAAAATTCATGGTCTTGTATTATCTGGGATCATATTCTCCCAAAAATTGTCGGCTAAAAAAAAGCCATATCATAAATACATCGCTTGTGTATCTACTTATCATATATATATATATATATATATAAAGGGCAGTTTGTGTATATGTATGTCCGGGGGAAACTATGAAAATAAAACAATTAACGACAAAGTAAATATATATATACACATTCACTATCAAAGGATCTTGGTTTTTGAGCAAAAATAACAAATGTTTGATTTATATTAGTGAAGATAATAAAAAAAATGAAATTTAAATGATAAAAGCATAGAATTTTTTTAAATTTAATATTTTAAATAGTAGACATAAATTTTTATTTTCAGAGTGGCTGAATCAACGCAAGGTTTTTTTTTACATAGGGACAAAATAAATATATATACACATTCACTATCAAAAGATCTTGGTTTTTGAGCAAAAATAACAAATGTTTGATTTATATTAGTGAAGATAATAAAAAAATGAAATTAAAATGATAAAAGCATAGAATTTTTTTTAATTGAATATTTTAAATAGTAGACATACATTTTTCTTTTCATAGTGGCTAAATCAACGCAAGGTCTTTTTTTTTGCATAGGGATTTTAATGGGGCATCCTGTGTGGATCCAACTCGTGATTCAGTAATAATGGATCGGCAAGACTAACTTTTTTTTACCTCTCCACTATCCAGGCAATGCCGGGTAGCCGCTTCTAGTTCAATATAAATTCTTGAATTAGCTTTTCTGCCAATTGTCACGCCTTTAGTGTTGACAGGGACAACACTCAACCGTAAAAGCTTGATGAAAATAAAGTGATGGTTTCAGCCAGGGGTTAATCTTAACATCGCTGCTGATTGCATCAAGAGTGAATTCACGTGTAAATGTTGTTCTACTTGCAGAATCATGTCTTCTGGCTGGAAATTGAAACAGTGCTCAAGGAATACGAGACCGTGAATTTTGGCCTGCTAACGTGACCTTTTCCTGAACGGTAGACCACTGTCCAACCGAGCATCGAGGGAATAAGCCATTCAAGGTAGAGATTCACTGACAATCAATTTACTGCAATTACGCAATGCAGATGATAGAGTAGACTTGGGCAACACATTTCTGGTGTGTTTTATTGACTTGTAAGATTTTAGAAGTACCAACATGTACCTACCACTTGGCGGTCTAAAGGCTAAATGGACCATATGACTATAGGCACCCATTTTGCGATCTCGTTTCATAAGAACATTTTTTTCATTTACACTGCCAAAATCTGGTTGTTTGTTAACAGAAGATTTTTTAGAGTTTTTTTTTAATTATAACACTAAGCCCTAACCCTAACCCCTAACAAACAACTGGATTTTGGCAATGTAAATGAAAAAAAATGTCCTTATGAAACGAGATGGCAAAAGAGGTGCCTACAGGTCATATGGTCCAGCTAAACTTTCTGGTGTATTTTATTGACTTGTAAAATTTTAGAAGTAACAACATGTACCTACCACTTGGCGGTCTAAAGGCTAAATGGACATATGACCTTTAGGCACCCCTTTTGTGATCTTGTTTCATAAGAAGATTTTTTTTTTTCATTTACACCGCCAAAATCTGGTTGTTTTTTTAACAGATGATTTTGAGAGTTTTTTTTTTTAATTATAACCCTAACCCTAACAAACAACCAGATTTTGGCAGTGTAAATGAAAAAAAATGTCCTTATGAAACGAGATGGCAAAAGAGGTGCCTACAGGTCATATGGTCCAGCTAAACTTTCTGGTGTATTTTATTGACTTGTAAAATTTTAGAAGTAACAACATGTACCTACCACTTGGCGGTCTAAAGGCTAAATGGACCATATGACCTTTAGGCACCCCTTTTGTGATCTTGTTTCATAAGAAGATTTTTTTTTCATTTACACCGCCAAAATCTGGTTGTTTGTTAACAGATGATTTTGAGAGTTTTTTTTTTTAATTATAACCCTAACCCCTAACAAACAACCAGATTTTGGCAGTGTAAATGAAAAAAAATGTCCTTATGAAACGAGATGGCAAAAGAGGTGCCTACAGGTCATATGGTCCAGCTAAACTTTCTGGTGTATTTTATTGACTTGTAAAATTTTAGAAGTAACAACATGTACCTACCACTTGGCGGTCTAAAGGCTAAATGGACCATATGACCTTTAGGCACCCCTTTTGTGATCAATAAGATTTTTTTTTTTTACACCGCCAAAATCTGGTTGTTTGTTAACAGATGATTTTGAGAGTTTTTTTTTTTAATTATAACCCTAACCCCTAACAAACAACCAGATTTTGGCAGTGTAAATGAAAAAAAATGTCCTTATGAAACGAGATGGCAAAAGAGGTGCCTACAGGTCATATGGTCCAGCTAAACTTTCTGGTGTATTTTATTGACTTGTAAAATTTTAGAAGTAACAACATGTACCTACCACTTGGCGGTCTAAAGGCTAAATGGACCATATGACCTATAGGCACCCATTTTGCGATCTCGTTTCATAAGAACATTTTTTTCATTTACACGGCCAAAATCTGGTTGTTTGTTAACAGATGATTTTTAGAGTTTTTTTTAATTATAAAACTAACCCCTAAACCCTAACAAACAACTGGATTTTGACATTGTAAATGAAAAAAAATGTCCTCATGAAACGAGATGGCAAAAGGGGTGCCTAAAGGTCATATGGTTCGGCTAAACTTTCTGGTGTGTTTTATTGACTTGTAAGATTTTACTTAGTTTAGTTTATTTGTCTAACAAAATAAACGTTAAGTGTATTGTTGCAAGGATAATTTTATTGTGATGTACCATTTTTGCTAGGTTAGGATTACATATCTATTAATAATGGAGATTCACTTCCGGTTTTTGTCTGTAACAAAAATTACATCACTGCTTATGTCACATTACCCAAAATCATAACATAGAATAAATACACTCAAAATTTGAACATGCAACATTAGACAGTCCTCATTGTTTTTTTAAAATCAGTTTTAATAAATACATGACTGGTATTATATATCTATATATAATATTTGTTTTATTTTAATACATATTTAAAGTTTACATTTCAAATTGTTTTATTTTTTAATCGTTTAATGAATTTGATGATTTTACTTACTTAGTGTACAAACTCGTATTGAATTTTTTACTCCCACTCCTCGGGCAATATGTTTCAAAATCTATTTTTACATCACCTGGAGGCCGTTTTTTATTTTGTACTAGTAAACATAATGTTTGTTTATTTTACGGCATATCAACCTCAGTGAGTCATTTAATGCCGACAAAGCTTTTAAATTATTTCATTCTTGATGGGTACACAATTTTTTTTATAAACCCATTTTTTCTATTTAACCCATTGATGGGACCCTAACAGGTACTACCAATCTGGGTCAGTGGATCTGGGAGTAATGGTAATGAAGGAGTACTCCACATTCCCAAAGCACCAGAACTGAAATTTCTCATCAGATAGAGTTTTAACATCATACCTAGGACAATAAGACCCTCAGCCACTGCCTACTAACACATACAATGGGTTGGGGGCTTGCCATAAGGGCAATAGGGTTGGCACAATCATATAGGTGCTAGAGCTTGACATAATCAGCTGATCAGAGAAAGCATCTCTGACCGCTCATCTAGCCTAAGTAAAGGCCAAAGTGGAGTGTTTCATATCATGGACTGATTAGCCACCAGGATTCCGTCCTTAAGCATCACAAACATAATGAGAATTTCAATAATATTTTTCTTTTAGATGTTTTTCTGAGTATAAAATAAAGTGATTTAATTATTAAAGGGTCTGTCCTATGAGAGAGAGAGAGAGAGAGAGAGAGAGAGAGAGAGAGAGAGAGAGAGAGAGAGAGAGAGAGAGAGCTTTTTCAAAATTATAACAACTAATACAAAATAAAAGGCGATGTAAAAAAAGATTTTCAAACATAACTTCAATGTCAGCGAGTTTGTACCCTAAGTAAGTAAAATCATCAAATTCATTAAACGATTAAAAAATAAAACAATTTCAAATGTAAACTTTAAAAATGTATTAAAATAAAACAAACTATATATAGATATATAATACCAGTCATGTATTTATTAAAACTTGTTTTAAAAAACAATGAGGACTGTCTAATGTTGCATGTTCAAATTTTGAGTGTATTTATTCTATGTTATGATGATTTTGTGTAATGTGACGTAAGCAGTGATGTAATTTTTGTTAAAGACAAAAACTAGAAGCGAATCTCCATTATTAATAGAGATAAAAAAAAGTTTTGGTGATTTCTGTATCATTCTCTTGGGAAACACAGTTTGATGAAGCTGATTGATATCGGTGGAAATAAATTTATAACTGTTAATATGATCAGTATCTAAGCCTTTTCTTTGATATATATATATATATATATATATATATATATCAATCTTTGAAAGGAAGGAAAAACTCAACACTGTTATTCCATAATTAATCTATTTCGACCAAAATTGGGGCCTTTATAAATATAATTTGATTTAACAAAGCTTTTTTAGCAAAAATTTTGGCAAAAAACTTTTTAGCAAAAATTTTGGCAAAATATTTTTTACAAAAAAAGCTTTGTTAAATCAACTTAGATTTATAAAGGCCCCAATTTTGGACGAAATAAATTTATTATGGAATAACGGTGTTGAGTTTTTCCTTCCTTTCAAAGATAAATATTCTTCTGTATATAATCTAAAAAGATTATTATACATTGAGTTCTCTGTAGGGATTTAAAGATTCACTGTATTTATACATACTGGATCATACAATAATAATACAGTGTCTTAGAAATCACATATAGACTCATCCCTCACTACCAAGTTTTGGATACCTCACATCTATATATATATATATATATATATATATATATATACATATGAGGAAAAATGAGTAAAGAAAAGAAAAGTAAATGGATAAAATGAATTTAATCGATCACTTACACATGTGTTTCGGTCAGTTTATGTGTGTGAAAATATTTCGCACACATACAAGAATCGACCTTCATCAGAGTGAATATTTATTTTTATTTAAAAAAAATAAATATTCAGAAGGTCGATTCTTGTATGTGTACGAAATATTTTCCCACACATAAACTGACCGAAACACATGTGTAAGTGATCGATTAAATTCATTTTATCCATTTACTTTTCTTTTCTTTACTCATTTTTCCTCATATTGTCGGATTCAATTCCTTTTCCATTTTTACATATATACATATATATATTCATCAAAAAGTTACTACCACGTTTTCATTGCCGTAGCATGAGTAGTTAATCCAAAAGGGCTCAATATATCTTGTAAAATATAGAACATTACTACAACTATATAAATATATACTAGCAAAAGTACCCAGTCCATGACCAGACTAAAAAAATGTTAACACCAGGTAGTGAGTGGGTAAGAGAGAGAATAAGAGAAAAATAATTCATAGAATTAAAAAAAAAATGTAATCCTTAACTTTTGAGTGTTTTGAAATATAATTCTATTTTTCAAAAACTGTTTTGTACATATGACAAAAACTTTAAAATTTCAGTGATTTCTTTCTGTTTTTAAGCCGAGAGAATTTGTATGAATTGTCTTCTATAAAATTCTTTCAGAAAACTATCTGATGCTATAACTAAAAATTCAATACGATGAAATATTAATTGATAATAATGGTTAGTCTGTTTATTTAAAGTGGAATTTTCTGAGATTTCTTTCAATTAATTCTCGTTGTTGGCTGTCCATTTCTTTCTTTCGTTTTTTTTTTGTTTTTTTTGTTTCTAAGAAAAAATAAATGCAGTGCCATTTTGTTTTATCTGAAGACCGTGGTTTATCTTTGTTTGACAACATTCATTGTTGAAAAAGAAGAAGACATTTTGTTTTCTTGTTTGTGTTTCACTCTCATAAATCATACTGGCCTTCTTGTCTCTTTTCATTTGGACATTTGTGAAACAAAAATGTTCTGAAAGAAGCTGAATGAATAAACCGATTATCAAAATAGGATAAACCAAAATGTAAAATGGGAGAAGAGAGAGAGAGAGAGAGACATAGAGAGGGAGGGAGAGAGAGAGAGGGGGGTAAAGGTTTTTTCTTCATTTTTTCATTCATTTCTATTCCTTAGTTTTTATTCCTAATTCTTTCTTTCTATATCAAAGTACTTTTTTCCTTCTTTCCTTCAAACTCTTTTCCTTATTTTCCTTCGACTATTTCCTTCATCTATTCCTTATTTCCTTCGACTATTTCCTTCATCTATTCCTTCTTCTTCGACTATTTCCTTCATCTAAGACTATTTCCTTCATCTATCCTTCTTTCCTTCGACTATTTCCTTCATCTATTCCTTCTTTCCTTCGACTATTTCCTTCTATCTATTCCTCTTTCCTTCGACTATTTCCTTCATCTATTCCTTCTTTCCTTCGACTATTTCCTTCATCTATTCCTTCTTTCCTTCGACTATTTCCTTCATCTATCCTTCTTTCCTATCGACTACTTTCCTTCATCTATCTTCTTTCCTTCGACTATTTCCTTCTCTATTCCTTCTTTCTCCTTCGACTATTTCCATTAATTTCTCTTCCTCTTCCACTCGATACTATTTCCTTCATCTATTCCTTCTTTCTTCATATTCCTCATCTATTCCTTCTTTCCTCGCTATTTCCTTCATCTATTCTTCTTTCTTCGACTATTTCCTTCATCGTATTCCTTCTTTCCTCGACTTTTCCTTCATCATTCCTTCTTTCCTTCGACTATTTCCTTCATCTATTCCTTCTTTCCTTCGACTATTTCCTTCATCCTATTCCTTCTTTTCTTCGACTATTTCCTTCATTCTATTCTTCTTTCCTTCGACTATTTCCTTTCATCACTATTCTTCTTTCCTTCGACTATTTTCCTATTATCTATTCCTTCTTCTTCAGACTATTCCTTCATCTTATTCCTCTTCCTTTCGACTATTTCCTTATCTTTCCTTATTTCCTCGACATATTTCCTTCATCTATCCTTATTTCCTTCAACTCCCCATATTCCTCCTTTCCTTCAACCCCTATTTCTTCTTTCTTTCTTTCTTGAAAAGTAGAATAAATAGGATAACCAAAATTGCAAAAATGGGTTACAGGCAAGGAAATTCACAAGGGGTAGGGGAAAGGCGAGGGGAAAAGGAGAGATGAGAGAGAGGGCTAGTAAAGGTTCCTTTCTTCATTTTCTTTATTTTCTAATCACATCCTTAGTTTTTTTAATTTTCTTTCTTTCTTTATAAAAGTACTTACCTTCTTTTCTTTAATCCCCATTTTATTCAATCTTCTTTTCTTTCTTATACGAACGTAGCAAAAGGAAAAAAAGAAGAGATTTTGAACAAAAAATAGATGCCATGGATAAAAATAGGAGAACTGGGAAAAAGGTGGAGAGAATAAACGACTGAAAAAGGAAGAAAGAAAGAAGGGTAAATCCTACTTAATGGACTACTACACATTCCACATCCAATCATACTGTCACACCTGCCGAAAGATAAAAAATTAACCCAAAAAATCAGGAACTCTAGCTCCGAATTTAATGAACAATATTCAGTGTTCGGATACCGCGATAATGAATAACCAGGACTATTACATACACCAGTTATTTTATTTAGTAACAACATTTACATTTTCTCCCAGCGCCTCTCTCTCTCGCTCTCACTCACTCTGTCTTGTGAATCTTAGTCACCTGCATTGTGTACACGCTCCCAAAGATTAACCATTCATATTCGTCATTGGTGCATTATCGCATAAATGCTGTTGCATAGCGCCATATACCTCTTTCCTCCCATTTTAACACCTTATTACCCTATATACAAATATTGTATGTTGGTGTCTGGTAAAATATATTATTTTGTATGTATGTGTACTGGTTTAATAAAATATTATTTTGTATGTATGGTGTCTGGTATAAAATATTATTTTGTCATGAAGTGTGTCTGGTATAAAATATTATTTTGTATGAATGTGATCTGGTATAATATATTTATTTTGTATGTATGTGTCCTGGTCATAAAATATTATTTCACTCTATGTTATGTGATCTGTTAGATGATACAAGATATCTATCCCTTTGATTTATAGAAGTGGTCTTTTTGAGTATAACAATTGATCTAATTTATTTAATGTAAATCGACTCGCTCTGGAGGAATTGATGACTATTCAAACATATATAAAAATGAATTTATTATCTTGAATCTGCTCTAATTGTAATGTTGTCTCGGTTTTAAATATTATTTCCTTGTATGTTTATTGTTATGTTGTGGGGCTTAGTAATAAATATAATTGTTGTATGTATGTGCTCTGGTATATTAAACATAATTAATATTCTGCATCGTTATGTTTATTTGATGATTTAGTCTGATATGGGATCCAAAATTTCAATGTGGGGCTCTAACT
>CM042167.1:5820561-5889825 GCA_023376005.1 Doryteuthis pealeii
CTTTTATATATCCCCAACAAAAAGAAAAAAAGTGACATGTTTTTGTTATTAGACAAATAGAGACGAATCACTGAAGATATCATTTATTGATAGATATTTTAATGATATACATGGCGTCATAGATCTGTAGATGAAATAAACCTTTGGAATAAACATTGTAGAAAACGAAACAGTACTTTTGATACAGGCCCTAGGTAAATTAGGAAGAGAGAGAAATAGAGACAAAAAAAAAAAAAAAATGGCAGCATTGAAAAAAATTTTGAAAAAAGAATGGAAGAAGAAAAAGGAAGATTGAAAAGACTTCACCCAAAAACAAAATGAAAAAAAACAAATAATTGAAAACTAGGGGGAAAAAATCAATGAATAATAAAGAAAGAAAAGAAAATGAATAGAAAAGAAATTTAAAAAACAGAAAAAAGAAGAAAAAGAAAAGATGATAGAAAGGAAGAAAGAAATCATAAAGTGTTAAAACAGCAATGCTCAGCTGACCTAGATTGTGAGGATGCCAAAAATGTGATCATTTTTAGCTTCTTGAAAATTGAACCAGATCTCCACACAGATGCAAAATTGCTTCCTTCAGGCTCAAGTATTCAATATTTTGTAGAGCGGACGTCCAACAAAGAGCCCAATAAATGGAATGTAAGGTTGCAAGATGGTAAACGATCATACAATAAAGAACACGGTATTAATACATAGATAAGATTATTGAAATTATTTCTATCTTTATTAAAAATATGTAGGGGTGACAGACTTTTGGCCAATGATGCTTACATTTAAACCACAGATGGTCGAAAATCTTTCACCCCCTACATATTAAGTGATATGTAATACTTCTAACGTAGGCATTGCATAACCCCAGACGGGTGATATGCCGTTAAAATCAATAACAAACAACAGATTAAATTTTAACTTTCATTAATTTAATTTTAATAGTATTATATATAGATAAGTTTATGAAATTATTTTATCTTTTTAAAAACATATGTAGGGGTTGACAAGACTTTGACCATGATGTACATTAAACCCATGGTGCGTCCGAAAATCTTGTCACCCCTTCATAACAATTCAACTTTCCATTAATTTTTTGTTTTAATAATGTAAATAAAAGTAAGAGACTTTGAGATAAAGACAGATCACCCTATCCAGCCGGAGGACTTAGGGACCTAGCTGTTTGATTAACAAAAAAAGAGAACGTTGTCAGCTGGGTGGACTTTGCGGTTCAGCAGATTTACAAGGTGAAGTTGAAGGAAAATTAAAAGATGGATAAATACCTGGACCTTGCCAGAGAATTGAAAAAGCTGTGGAATATGAGAGTCGAAAGTGATACCAATTGTAGTCGGTGACTTGGAACGGTCCCATAAACTTTGGAAAAAAGGACTGGAGGATCGGGAAATCAGAGGAAGAATGAGACCATCCAGACTACTGCCACTGCTGCCAATGGCTAATATACTCAGAAGGAGTTCCTGAAGACCGAGGAGACTTGTTGTCACTCAGGCCTCCAGTGAAATACATCAGCTAACACTTGATGTGAAAAACTCCAAAAGGAGTGAAAATAATAATAATAATAATATCTGACCTTATTATTAAATCAGACTAACAATTGTGGCAAAAACCAGCCCTGGTGATATTTAATGTGTAATATATATATCACTTGTTGTTAATGTTTTATTTTCAAGTTTCCTCTGGAATACAGTAAACACAACTGCCCTTTTATAGTACTAGAAGTGGTACCAGTGTCACCGGGGTAGAGGGGGGAGTTTTTTTAAGTTAGTCTCGCAGGATCCATTACTACTTGAATCGTGATTTGAAATTCCTATGTAAAAAAAATAAAAGCCTTTTGCTACTCTGAAAAGAAATGTTAATGTCTGCTATCTAAAATATTAAAATGAAAAAAAAAAAAACATGCTGTTATCATTTAAATCTTATTTTTTAATTACTTCACGAATATAATCAAATCACCATTGTTACTCATCGGCCCAGTAAACTATCCACGGACCCACGTTATTATTAAATTAACGGATCCTTAATTTCAAAACTCTAAACTACATGTTATGTTCATAATTTTTAACTGCCTCATAAATTATGTAACATGTACAATGAAACTCATACAAACTGTCTACTGGAAGGTCAGTTGGAATGTCACCATTGTCATTCAGTCAACGGTCACAGTACTTTCCACGACCTCATCATTTTTAAATTAAACAGATCCTAATTTCAAAAACTTCTAACTACATGGTACGTTTCATAATTTGTAACTGCTCATTAAATTATGTAATCATGTACAATGAAAGTTGATTCCCTAACCTTTAGTATAAAATAACCTTAAATGCATATATGTATTGTTAAAAATCAATTAATCAACCTCACGGTACTTTGTTACTTGAGTTTTACCGATCATCTATGACACCACAGATAATGATAATGACACACTTGATAATGGGATTTAGTAGACATCCTAAGTTGGTTGATGAAGTGTTTATGCATATTAAGGATTATTTAGCTTTCTTAAGGCTTAGATACCTCACTTCAAGATTGATGTAAAACTAAAACATTTCTGTATTTGACGGCATATAGGACACACTTTTTTCCCAAGCTTTTGGCTCAAAAAATTGCCCTACGTTCTTATAGGTGAATTTTGAGCCTGCCGTAACTTAGCTAATCTTTCTATATGATGCCACTAACCCAGCTTACGCTCAGTACTTTTACCTAACCTAAACTCCCAGCATCCTATTTTATTGTGGTATTATGCTGGATATAGGACACACTTTTTCCCAAAATTTTTGCTCAAAAAAATTTGCCCTGCAATCTTATACATCGTAGGCTTGAAGTTTTGAGACCTCCTGTAGCCTCGGCTATCTTCTCTATGCATGCTCACTAACCCAGCTTACGCTCAGTACTTTTACCTACCTTAAACTCCATGCATCCTTATTTTTATTGCTGGGTATTGTTATAATCAAGGTGAACAGAAGTGTATGGTGGTGAAGAAAAAACAAACACAGGTTTTAGATTTTTTAAACATTTTTTCCTGAATCTGACCTGCTAAAATGGGGGTACGTCTTATATGCCCATGCGTCTTATATGCCATCAAATACAGTATTCATTATGATTCAATTTTGAATCCCTTACTGTTAAACAATTTAATAGATTACTTTTAAGTGGTGCCTGTTGTTCTGCCATTAGAATTATTCAATATCCGACAATTGAGATATTGGAACATTGATCTCTTTGATCTATACTTCTACAGAAGCAGGATTGATTTTCTGCAGCATTATATGGCCAGCTAAGTTGGTACAGCATCTGCCTAGGAATTCACAAGGTTCCTGGTTCAATACCAGCCTCTCACCAACTGAGCAATATGATTAGCACAGGAATCCGTGCGGTAGAGGTGAGGTGCTGTGGTAGGTGTGGCACTCCACCTCAGATGCTAAAATAATCTCCTTGGTCTAATGTTAGTGAAAAGGGGAAGACTCCCTGTATGGCTGATAACTTTAGGTCACCCTACTGATTTTACTTGTATATATATATACTTTGCTATATTTATAAACTAGCAGCAGCTACCCAGCGTCGTCTGGGTAGAGGGGGATTTTTTTAAGTTAGTCCCGCAGATCCATTATTACTGAATCGTGAGTTGAATCCTCATGGGCTACCCCATCTAAATCCCTATGTAAAAAAATACACCTTGCATTAATCCAGCTACTCTGAAAAGAAATGTTAATATCTACTATCTAAAATATTAAATGAAAAAATAAACCATGCTGTTATCATTTATATTTTATTTTTTAATTATCTTCACAAATATAAATCAAATCTCTATTATATTTGCTCAAAAACCAAGCATTGGTGATATTTAATGTGTATATATATTTACTTTGTTGTTAATTGTTTTATTTTTGAAGTTTCCTCCAGACATACATATACAGACAACTGCCCTTTATATATGTATAGATTACATTCAGACATACATACATACAACTTCCCTTTATATATGTATAGATTACATTCAGACATACATACACACAACTTCCCTTATAATATGTATATTACATTCAGACTTACATACACCACAACTTCCCTTTATATATGTATAGATTTTACATTCAGACAGACATACACACAACTTCCCTTTATATTGTATAGATTACATCAGACAGACATACACACAAACTGCCTTTATTATGTATAGACGACATACATTACACACAACGCCCTTTATATATGTATTAGACGGACATACATACACACAACTGCCCTTTATATATGTATAGACGGACATACCATACACACAACGCCTTTAATATATGTATAGATAGATAAAGAATTATGATGGTTTGCCATATAAATAAAGGAGATTCAAAATGTTTTGATCAATGAAAAATCTGCTGGAATAATCGTGTTAAATGTGAAAGTGACTATTTTGAAGAAAATTAATGTTACATTCATTGTTTATTTCTGTTTTGGTAAATACAAGCTTCAGTCTTGATAGTTTTACGAATCTAATACACATCATATCATCTTTTTAATTGAATATTGTTGTTGAAGCATTGCCCTGGCGGGTAAGCTAATTAGAGGCGCCTTTGTTTTTGAGGTAAGAAAGCTGTTATTTATATTTCATACCAGACACATACAAGCAAAATAACTAATATCTTATACTAGATAAATACACACAAAATAATATCTTATACTAGATAAATACATACAAAATTACATTTTATACCAGACACACAATACAAAATTACATTTTATACCAGACACACACATACAAAATTACATTTTATACCAGACACACACATACAAAATTACATTTATACCAGATAAATAAATACAAAATAATGTTTTATACCAGATAAATAAATACAAAATAATGTTTTATACCAGACACATACATGCAAAATAATATTTATACCAGACACATACATACAAAATAATATTTTATACCAGACACATACATGCAAAAATATTTTATACCAGACACATACATACAAATAATATTTCTATACCAGACCTACATAAAAATAATTATTTATACCAGACACATACATACAATAATATTTTATACCAGACACATACATACAATATATTTTATACCAGACACATAATACAAAATAATATTTATACCAAGACACATACATACAAAAATAAATTTATACCAGACACATTTCATACAAAAATTAATATTTTATACCAGACCACATACATACAAATAATATTTTATTACCAGACCAATACATACAAAATAATATTTTATTACCAGACACATTCATTACAAAATAATATTTTTACAGACACATTCATACAAAATAAATAATTTTTATACCAGACACATACATACAAAAATAATATTTATACCAGACACACATACATACAAAATAATATTTTTATACCAGACACATACATACAAAATTAATATTTTATATAGGTTAATAGGTATAGGAAGAGTATATGCTGGCTATGCAAACAGCATTTATGCGAATGCACCCAATTATCAAATATGATGGGTAATTTTGAGGTGTAACACAGATCACAAAATTCATGGTTCAAAGTTAATCAACCTGAAAAAATGTAAATGTTTTTAAATAAAATTAACGGTGTATTATATCTTTTATTTCATTAATGTATCAAACACTGAAATTTCATTAAATTCGGTTAATTCCTGATTTTTTGGTATTTTTTCTTTCGGCAGGGTGGACATATGGATGGTGGAATTTAGGTCCATTAAGTAGGATTTAACCCTTCTTTCTTTCTTTCTTTTTTCAGTGTTTATTCTCTCCCTTTTTCCATTTCCTATTTTTCATGCATCTATTTTTGTTCAAATTCTTCTTTTTTTCTTTCTACTTTTAAGAAAGAAAGAGTTGAAGGAAATTAGGAGTTGAAAGAAAGAAGGAAAGTACTTTTATAAGAAAGAAAGAAATGTGAATAAAAAACTAAGGAATGTGATTAGAAATAAATGAAAAATGAAGAAAGGAACCTTTACCCCCTCTCTCTCTCTCTCTTTTCCCCTCCCCTTCCCCTCCTTCCCTTCTTGAATTTTCTTCCCTGTAACCCATTTGCATTTTGGTTTTATCTATTTTTCTACTTTTCAAGAAAGAAGAAAGAAGAAATAGGAGTTGAGGAAAGAAGGAAATGGGAGTTGAAGGAAATAAGGAATAGATGAAGGAAATAGTCGAAGGAAATAAGGAATAGGATAAAGGAAATAGTCGAAGGAAAGAAGGATTAGATGAAGGAAAATAGTCGAAGGAAAGGAAGGAATAGATGAAGGAAATAGTCGAAGGAAAGAAAGGAATAGATGAAGGAAATAGTCGAAGGAAAGAAGAATAGATGAAGGAATAGTCGAGGAAAGGAAGGAATAGATGAAGGGAAATAGTCGAAGGAAAGAGGAATAGATGAAGGAAATAGTCGAAGGAAAGAAGGAATAGATGAAGGAAATTAGTCGAAGGAAAGAAGGAATAGATGAAGGAAATAGTCGAAGGAAAGAAGGAATAGAGAAGGAAATAGTCGAAGGAAAGAAGGAATAGATGAAGGAAATAGTCGAAGGAAAGAAGGAATAGATGGAAGAAATAGTCGAAGGAAAGAAGGAATAGATGAAGGAAATAGTCGAAAGGAAAGAAGGAAAGATGAAGAAATAGTCGAAGGAAAGAAGAATAGATGAATAGTCGAAGGAAAGAAGGAATAGATGAAGGAAATAGTCGAAGGAAAGAAGGAATAGATGAGGAAATAGTCGAAGGAAAGAAGGAATAGATGAAGGAAAAGTCGAAGGAAAGAGGAATCGAAGGAAAGAAGGAATAGATGAAGGAAATAGTCGAAGGAAGAAGGAATAGATGAGGAAATAGTCGAAGGAAAGAAGGAATAGATGAAGGAAATAGTCGAAGAAATAAGGGAAAGGATAAGGAAAAGTCGAAGGAAATAAGGAAAGAGTGAAGGAAGAAGGAAAAAAGTACTTTGATATAGAAAGAAAGAATTAGGAATAAAACTAAGGAATAGAAATGAATGAAAAAATGAAGAAAAAACCTTACCCCCCTCTCTCTCTCTCCCTCCCTCTCTATGTCTCTTCTCTCTCTCTCTTCTCCCATTTTACATTTGGTTTATCCTATTTGATAATCGGTTTATTCATTCAGCTTCTTTCAGAACATTTTTGTTTCACAAATGTCCAAATGAAAAGAGAAAGAAGGCCAGTATGATTTATGAGAGTGAAACACAAACAAGAAAAACAAATGTCTTCTCTTTTTCAACAATGAATGTTGTCAACAAAGATAACCACGGTCTCAGATAAACAAAATGGCACTGCATTTATTTTTCTTAGAAACAAAAAAAAAAAAAAAAACGAAAGAAAGAAATGGACAGCCACAACGAGAATTAATTGAAAGAAATCTCAGAAGAAATTCCACTTTAAATAAACAGACTAACCATTATTATCAATTAATATTTCATCGTATGAATTTTTAGTTATAGCATCAGATAGTTTTCTGAAAGAATTTTATAGAACACATTCATACAAATTCTCTCGGCTTAAAAACAGAAAGAAATCACTGAAATTTTAAAGTTTTGTCATATGTACAAAACAGTTTTTGAAAAAATAGAATTATATTTCAAAAACACTCAAAAGTTAAGGATTACATTTCTTTTAATTCTATGAATTATTTTTCTCTTATTCTCTCTACCCACTCACTACCTGGTGTTAACATTTTTTTAGTCTGGTCATGGACTGGGTACTTTTGCTAGTATATATTTATATAGTTGTAGTAATGCTCTATATTTTACAAGATATATTGAGCCCTTTGGATTAACTACTCATGCTACGGCAATGAAAACGTGGTAGTAACTTTGATGAATATATTATGTATATATGTTAAAAAATGGAAAAGGAATTGAATCCGACAATATGAGGAAAAATGAGTAAAGAAAAGAAAAGTAAATGGATAAAATGAATTTAATCGATCACTTACACATGTGTTTCGGTCAGTTTATGTGTGGGAAAATATTTCGTACACATACAAGAATCGACCTTCTGAATATTTATTTTTTTTAAATAAAATAAATATTCACTCTGATGAAGGTCGATTCTTGTATGTGTGCGAAATATTTCACACACATAAACTGACCGAAACACATGTGTGTAAGTGATCGATTAAATTCATTTTATCCATTTACTTTTCTTTTCTTTACTCATTTTCCTCATATGTATATATATATATATATTATATATATATATATAGATGTGAGTATCCAAAACTTGGTAGTGAGGATGAGTCTATATGTGATTTCTAAGACACTGATTATTATTGTATGATCCAGTATGTATAAATACAGTGAATCTTTAAATCCCTACAGAGAACTCAATGTATAATAATCTTTTTAGATTATATACAGAAGAATATTTATCTTTGAAAGGAAGGAAAAACTCAACACCGTTATTCCATAATAAATTTATTTCGTTCCAAAATTGGGGCCTTTTATAAATCTAAGTTGATTTAACAAGCTTTTTTTTAAAAAATATTTGCCAAAATTTTTGCTAAAAAGTTTTTTGCCAAAATTTTTGCTAAAAAAATCTTGTTAAATCAAATTATATATTTATAAAGGCCCCAATTTTGGTCGAAATAGATTAATTATGGAATAACAGTGTTGAGTTTTTCCTTCCTTTCAAAGATTGATATATATATATAATTATATATTATATATATATCAAAGAAAAGGCTTAGATACTGATCATATTAACAGTTATAAATTTATTTCCACCGATATCAATCAGCTTCATCAAACTGTGTTTCCAAGAGAATGATACAGAAATCACCCAAAAACTTTTTTTATCTCTATTAATAATGGAGATTCGCTTCTAGTTTTTGTCTTTAACAAAAATTACATCACTGCTTACGTCACATTACACAAAATCATCATAACATAGAATAAATACACTCAAAATTTGAACATGCAACATTAGACAGTCCTCATTTTTTAAAACAATTTTTAATAAATACATGACTGGTATTATATATTTATATATAGTTTGTTTTATTTTAATACATTTTTAAAGTTTACATTTGAAATTGTTTTATTTTTTAATCGTTTAATGAATTTGATGATTTACTTACTTAGGGTACAAACTCGCTGACATTGAAGTTATGTTTGAAAATCTTTTTTACATCGCCTTTTTATTTGTATTAGTTGTATAATTTTGAAAAAGCTCTCTCTCTCTCTCTCTCTCTCTTCTCTCTCTCTCTCTCTCTCTCTCTCTCTCTCTCTCTCATAGGACAGACCTTTAATAATTAAATCACTTATTTTATACTCAGAAAACATCTAAAAGAAAAATATTATTGAAATTCTCATTATGTTTGTGATGCTTAAGGACGGAATCCTGGTGGCTAATCAGTCCATGATATGAAACACTCCACTTTGGCCTTTACTTTAGGCTAGATGAGCGGTCAGAGATGCTTTCTCTGATCAGCTGATTATGTCAAGCTCTAGCACCTATATGATTGTTGCCAACCCATTGCCCTTATTGGCAAGCCCCCAACCCATTGTATGTGTTAGTAGGCAGTGGCTGAGGGTCTTATTGTCCTAGGTAAAGGCCAAAGTGGAGTGTTTCATATCCATGGACTGATTAGCCACCAGGATTCCGTCCTTAAGCATCACAAACATAATGAGAATTTCAATAATATTTTTCTTTAGATGTTTTTTCTGAGTTAAAAATAAAGTGATTTAATTATTAAAGGGTCTGTCCTATGAAGAGAGAGAGAGAAGAGAGAGAGAGAGAGAGAGAGAGAGAGAAGAGAGAGAGAGAGAGAGAGCTTTTTTCAAAATTATAACAACTATTACAAATAAAAGGCGATGTAAAAAAAGATTTTCAAAACATAACTTCAATGTCAGCGAGTTTGTACCCTAAGTAAGTAAAATCATCAAATTCATTAAACGATTAAAAAATAAAACAATTTCAAATGTAAACTTTAAAAATGTATTAAAATAAAAAAACTATATATAGATATATAATACCAGTCATGTATTTATTAAAACTTGTTTTAAAAAACAATGAGGACTGTCTAATGTTGCATTTCAAATTTTGAGTGTATTTATTCTATGTTATGATGATTTGTGTAATGTGACGTAAGCAGTGATGTAATTTTTGTTAAAGACAAAAACTAGAAGCGAATCTCCATTATTAATAGAGATAAAAAAAAAGTTTTGGTGATTTCTGTATCATTCTCTTGGGAACACAGTTTGATGAAGCTGATTGATATCGGTGGAAATAAATTTATAACTGTTAATATGATCAGTATCTAAGCCTTTTCTTTGATATATATATATATATATATATATAATATATATCATCTTTGAAAGGAAGGAAAAACTCAACACTGTTATTCCATAATTAATCTATTTCGACCAAAATTGGGGCCTTTATAAATATAATTTGATTTAACAAAGCTTTTTTTAGCAAAATTTTGGCAAAAAACTTTTAGCAAAAATGGCAAAAATATTTTTTACAAAAAAAAGCTTTGTTAAATCAACTTAGATTTATAAAGGCCCCAATTTTGGACGAAATAAATTTATTATGGAATAACGGTGTTGAGTTTTTCCTTCCTTTCAAAGATAAATTTATTCTTCTGTATAATAATCTAAAAAGATTATTATACATTGAGTTCTCTGTAGGGATTTAAAGATTCACTGTATTTATACATACTGGATCATACCAATAATAATACAGTGTCTTAGAAATCACATATAGACTCATCCCTCACTACCAAGTTTTGGATACCTCACATCTATATATATATAATATATATATATATATATATATATACATATGAGGAAAAATGAGTAAAGAAAAGAAAGTAATGGATAAAATGAATTTAATCGATCACTTACACATGTGTTTCGGTCAGTTTATGTGTGTGAAAATATTTTCGCACACATACAAGAATCGACCTTCATCAGAGTGATATTTATTTTATTTAAAAAAAATAAATATTCAGAAGGTCGATTCTTGTATGTGTCGAAATATTTTCCCACACATAACTGACCGAAACACATGTGTAAGTGATCGATTAAATTCATTTTATCCATTTACTTTTCTTTTTCTTTACTCATTTTTCCTCATATTGTCGGATTCAATTTCCTTTTCCATTTTTACATATATACATATATATATTCATCAAAAAGTTACTACCACGTTTTCATTGCCGTAGCATGAGTAGTTAATCCAAAAGGGCTCAATATATCTTGTAAAATATAGAGCATTACTACAACTATATAAATATATACTAGCAAAAGTACCCAGTCCATGACCAGACTAAAAAAATGTTAACACCAGGTAGTGAGTGGGTAAGAGAGAGAATAAGAGGAAAAATAATTCATAGAATTAAAAAAAGAAATGTAATCCTTAACTTTTGAGTGTTTTGAAATATAATTCTATTTTTCAAAAACTGTTTTGTACATATGACAAAAACTTTAAAATTTCAGTGATTTCTTTCTGTTTTTAAGCCGAGAGAATTTGTATGAATTGTGTTCTATAAAATTCTTTCAGAAAACTATCTGATGCTATAACTAAAAATTCAATACGATGAAATATTAAGATAATAATGGTTAGTCTGTTTATTAAAGTGGAATTTTCTTCTGAGATTTCTTTCAATTAATTCTCGTTGTTGGCTGTCCATTTCTTTCTTTCGTTTTTTTTTTTTTTTTTTTTGTTTCTAAGAAAAAATAAAATGCAGTGCCATTTTGTTTTATCTGAAGACCGTGGTTATCTTTGTTTGACAACATTCATTGTTGAAAAAGAAGAAGACATTTTGTTTTTTCTTGTTTGTGTTTCACTCTCATAAATCATACTGGCCTTCTTGTCTCTTTTCATTTGGACATTTGTGAAACAAAAATGTTTCTGAAAGAAGCTGAATGAATAAACCGATTTATCAAAATAGGATAAACCAAAATGTAAATGGGAGAAGAGAGAGAGAGAGAGAGACATAGAGAGGGAGGGAGAGAGAGAGAGGGGGTAAAGGTTTTCTTCATTTTTCATTCATTTCTATTCCTTAGTTTTATTCCTAATTCTTTCTTTCTATATCAAAGTACTTTTTCCTTCTTTCCTTCAACTCTTTCCTTATTTCCTTCGACTATTTCCTCATCTATTCCTTATTTCCTTCGGACTATTTCCTTCATCTTATTCCTTCTTTCCTTTCGATATTTCCTTCATCTATTCCTTCTTTCCTCGACTTATTTCCTTCATCTATTCTTCTTTCTCGACTACTTTTCCTTCATCTATTCCTTCTTTCCTTCGACTTATTTCCTTCATCTATTCCTTCTTTCCTTCGACTATTTCCTTAATCATTCCTTCTTTCCTTCGACTATTTCCTTCATCTATTCCTTCCTTTCCTTTCGACTATTTCCTTCATCTATTCCTTCTTTCCTTCGACTATTTCCTTCTCTATTCCTTCTTTCCTTCGACTATTTCCTTCATCTATTCCTTCTTTCCTTCGACTATTTCCTTCATCTATTCCTTCTTTCCTTCGACTATTTCCTTCATCTATTCCTTCTTTCTTCGGACTATTTCCTTCATCTATTCTTCTTTCCTTCGACTATTCCTTCATCTATTCCTTCTTTCCTTCGACTATTCCTTCATCTATCCTATTCCTTCATTCCTTCGACTATTTCCTTCATCCTATTCCTTCTTTCCTCGACATTTCCTTCATCTATTTCCTTCTTTCCTTCGACTATTTCCTTCATCTATTCCTTCTTTCCTTCGACTATTTCCTTTATCTATTCCTTATTTCCTTCGACTATTTCCTTCATCTATTCCTTATTTCCTTCAACTCCCATTTCCTTCTTTCCTTCAACTCCTATTTCTTTCTTTCTTTCTTTCTTGAAAAGTAGAAAAATAGGATAAACCAAAATGCAAAATGGGTTACAGGAAGAAAATTCAAAGGGGAGGGGAAAGGGGAGGGGAAAAGAGAGAGAGAGAGAGGGGGTAAAGGTTCCTTTCTTCATTTTTCATTTATTTCTAATCACATTCCTTAGTTTTTATTCACATTTCTTTCTTTCTTTATAAAAGTACTTTCCTTCTTTCTTTCAACTCCTATTTCCTTCAACTCTTTCTTTCTTAAAAAGTAGAAAGAAAAAAAGAAGAATTTGAACAAAAAATAGATGCATGAAAAATAGGAAATGGGAAAAAGGGAGAGAATAAACACTGAAAAAGAAAGAAAGAAAGAAGGGTTAAATCCTACTTAATGGACCTAAATTCCACCATCATATGTCACCCTGCCGAAAGAAAAAAATACCAAAAAATCAGGGAATTAACCGAATTTAATGAAATTTTCAGTGTTGATACATTAATGAATAAAAGATATAATACACCAGTTATTTTATTTAAAAACATTTACATTTTTTCAGGTTGATTAACTTTGAACCATGAATGTTTGTGAATCTGTGTTACACCTCAAAATTAACCCATCATATTTGATAATTGGGTGCATATCGCATAAATGCTGTTGCATAGCAGCATATACTCTTCCTATACCTATTACCTATATAAAATATTATTTTGTATGTATGTGTCTGGTATAAAATATTATTTTGTATGTATGTGTCTGGTATAAAATATTATTTTGTATGTATGTGTCTGGTATAAAATATTATTTGTATGTATGTGTCTGGTATAAAATATTATTTGTATGAATGTGTCTGGTATAAAATATTATTTTGTATGTATGTGTCTGGTATAAAAATATTATTTTGTAGTATGTGTGTTGTATAAAATATATTTGTATGTATGTCTGGTATAAAATATTATTTTGTATGTATGTGTCTGGTTATTAAAATATTTATTTTTGTATGTATGTGTCTGGTATAAAATATTATTTTGTATGTATGTGTCTGGTATAAAAATTTATTTTGCATGTATGTGTCTGGTATAAAAATATTATTTTTGTATGTATGTGTCTTGGTATAAAATATTATTTTGCATGTATGTGTCTGGTATAAAACATTATTTTTGTATTTATTTATCTGGTATAAAACATTATTTTGTATTTATTTTATCTGTATAAATGTATTTTGTAATAAAATGTATTTTGTATGTGTGTGGTCTGGTATAAAATGTAATTTTTGTGTGCTGTCTGGTATAAAATGTAATTTTGTATGTATTTATCTAGTATAAGATATTATTTTGTGTGTATTTATCTAGTATAAGATATTAGTTATTTTGCTTGTATGTGTCTGGTATGAAATATAAATAACAGCTTTCTTACCTCAAAAACAAAGGCGCCTCTAATTAGCTTACCCCGCCAGGGCAATGCTTCACAACAATATTCTAATTAAAAAGATGATATGATGTGTATTAGATTCGTAAAAACTATCAAGACTGAAGCTGTATTTACCAAAACAGAAATAAACAATGAATGTAACATTAATTTTCTTCAAAATAGTCACTTTCACATTTAACACGATTATTCCAGCAAGTTTTTCATTGATCAAAACATTTTTGAATCTCCTTTATTTATATGGCATACCATCATAATTCTTTATCTATCTATACATATATAAAGGGCGGTTGTGTGTATGTATGTCCGTCATACATATATAAAGGGCAGTTGTGTGTATGTATGTCCGTCTATACATATATAAAGGGCGGTTGTGTGTATGTATGTCCGTCTATACATATATAAAGGGCAGTTGTGTGTATGTCTGTCTGAATGTAATCTATACATATATAAAGGGAAGTTGTGTGTATGTCTGTCTGAATGTAATCTATACATATATAAAGGGAAGTTGTGTGTATGTATGTCTGAATGTAATCTAACATATATAAAGGGAAGTTTGTGTGTATGTATGTCTGAATGTAATCTATACATATATAAAGGAAGTGTATGTATGTAGTCTGAATAATCTATACATATATAAAGGGCAGTCTGTAATATGTATGTGGGAGGAAACTTCAAAAATAAAAACAATTAACAAACAAAGTAATATATATACACATTAATATCACCAATGCTTGGTTTTTGAGCAAAATAATAGAGATTTGATTTATATTGTTGAAGATAATTAAAAAATAAAATATAAATGATAACAGCATGGTTTATTTTTTCATTTAATATTTTAGATAGTAGATATTAACATTTCTTTTCAGAGTAGCTGGATTAATGCAAGGTGTATTTTTTTACATAGGGATTTAGATGGGGTAGCCCATGAGGATTCAACTCACGATTCAGTAATAATGGATCTGCGGGACTAACTTAAAAAAATCCCCCTCTACCCAGACGACGCTGGGTAGCTGCTGCTAGTTTATAAATATAGCAAAGTATATATATATACAAGTAAAATCAGTAGGGTGACCTAAAGTTATCAGCCATACAGGGAGTCTATCCCCTTTTCACTAACATTAGACCAAGGAGATTATTTTAGCATCTGAGGTGGAGTGCCACACCTACCATCAGCACCTCACTCTACCGCACGGATTCCTGTGCTAATCATATGCTCAGTTGGTGAGGGCTGGTATTGAACCAGGAACCTTGTGATTCCTAGGCAGATGCTGTACCAACTTAGCTGGCCATATAATGCTGCAGAAAATCAATCCTGCTCTGTAGAAGTATAGATCAAAGAGATCAATGTTCCAATATCTCAATTGTCGGATATTGAATAATTCTAATGGCAGAACAACAGGCACCACTTAAAAGTAATCTATTAAATTGTTTAACAGTAAGGGATTCAAAAATTGAATCATAATGAATACTGTATTTGATGGCATATAAGACGCATGGGCATATAAGACGTACCCCCATTTTAGCAGGTCAGATTCAGGAAAAATGTTTTAAAAAATCTAAAACCTGTGTTTGTTTTTTCTTCACCACCATACACTTCTGTTCACCTTGATTATAACAATACCAGCAATAAAATAAGGATGCATGGAGTTTAAGGTAGGTAAAAGTACTGAGCGTAAGCTGGGTTAGTGAGCATCATAGAGAAGATTAGCCGAGGCCTACAGGAGGTCTCAAACTTCACCTACGATGTATAAGATGCAGGGCAATTTTTTGAGCCAAAATTTTGGGAAAAAAGTGTGTCCTATATGCCAGCAAATACCAGCAATAAAATAAGGATGCATGGAGTTTAGGTTAGGTAAAAGTACTGAGCGTAAGCTGGGTTAGTGAGCATCATATAGAAGATTAGCTAAGGTTTACGGCAGGTCTCAAACTTCACCTATAAGACGTAGGGCAATTTTTTGAGCCAAAAGCTTGGGAAAAAAGTGTGTCCTATATGCCGTCAAATACAGTAAATGTTTTAGTTGTTACATTCAATCTTGAAAGTGAGGTATCTAAGCCTTAAAGAAAGCTAAATAATGCCTTAATATGCATAAACACTTCATCAAACCACTTAGGATGTCTTAACTAAATCCCATTATCAGTGTGTCATTATCATTATCTGTGTGTCATAGATTATCGGTAAACTCAAGTAACAAAGTAACCCTTGAGGTTGATTAATTGATTTTAACAATACATCAATGCATTTAGGGTTATTTTATACTAAGAGGTTAGGGAATCACTTTCATTGTACATGTTACATAATTTATGAGCAGTTACAAATTATGAACGTACATGTAGTTAGAGTTTTGAATTAGGATCTGTTAATTTAAAATGATGAGGTCCGTGGAAAGTTACTGTGACCGATGAATGACAATGGTGACATTCCAACTGACCTTCCAGTAGACAGTTTGTATGAGTTTCATTGTACATGTTACATAATTTATGAGCAGTTAAAAATTATGAACATACATGTAGTTAGAGTTTTGAATTAGGATCCGTTAATTTAAAATAACGTGGGGTCCGTGGATAGTTACTGGGGCCGATGAGTAACAATGGTGATTTGATTTATATTCGTGAAGATAATTAAAAAATAAGATTTAAATGATAACAGCATGTTTTTTTTTTTTCATTTAATATTTTAGATAGCAGACATTAACATTTCTTTTCAGAGTAGCAAGGTTTATTTTTTTTACATAGGAATTCAACTCACGATTCAGTAGTAATGGATCTGCGAGACTAACTTAAAAAAAAATCCCCCCTCTACCCAGGTGACACTGGGTAGCCACTTCTAGTACATATATAAAGGGCAGTTGTGTTTACGTGTATGTCCAGAGGAAACTTTGAAAATAAAACAATTAACAACAAAGTGAATATATATATACACATTAAATATCACCAGGGCTTGGTTTTTGCCACAATTGTTAGTCTGATTTAATAAATAAGGTCAGATTATTATTATTATTATTATTTTCACTCCTTTTGAGTTTTTCACATCAGTGTTAGCTGATGGTATTTCACTGGAGGCTGAGTGACAACAAGTCTCCTCAGGTCTTCAGGACTCTTCTGAGTATTTTAGCCAATTGCAGCAGTGCAGTAGTCTGGATGGTCTCAATTCTTCCTCTGATTTCCAGATCCTCCAGTCTTTTTTCCAAGTTTATTGGGACCGTTCCAAGTGCACCGACTACAATTGGTATCACTTTCACTCTCATATTCCACAGCTTTTTCAATTCTCTGGCAAGGTCCAGGTATTTATCCATCTTTTAATTTTCCTTCAACTTCACCTTGTAATCTGCTGGAACCGCAAAGTCCACCAGCTGACACGTTCTCTTTTTTTTTGTTAATCAACACTAGGTCTAGTCTCCTGGCTGGGATAGGGTGATCTGTCTTTATCTCAAAGTCTCTACTTTATATTACATTATTAAAACAAAAAATTAATGAAAGTTGAAATTGTATGAGGGGTGACAAGATTTTCGGACCACCATGTGGTTTAATGTACATCATGGTCCAAAAGTCTTGTCACCCCTACATATTTTTTAAAGATAAAATAATTTCATAACTTATCTATATATTAATACTATTAAAATTAAAATTAATGAAAGTTAAATTATCTGTTGTTTGTTTATTGATTTTAACGGCATATCAACCCGTCTGGGGTTATGTCATGCCTAACAGTTAGGAAGTATTACATATCAACTTATATGTAGGGGTGACAAGATTTTCGGACCATCATGTGGTTAATGTACATCATGGTCCAAAAGTCTTGTCACCCCTACATATTTTTTAAAGATAAAATAATTTCATAACTTATCTATGTATTAATACTCGTGTTCTTTATTTGTATGATCGTTACCATCTTGCAACCCTTACCATTCCATTTATTGGCTCTTTGTTGGACGTCCCCTACAAAATATTGAATACTTGAGCCTGAAGGAAGCATTTTGCATCTTGTGTGGAGATTGGTCAATTTTCAAGAGCTAAAATGATCACATTTTTGGCATCTCACATATCTAGGTCAGCTGCATTGCTGTTTTAAACACTTTATTGATTTCTTTCTTCTTTCTATCATCTTTTTCTTTTTTCTTTCTTTTCTTTTTTTAAATTTCTTTTCTATTCATTTTTCTTTTCTTTCTTTATTATTCATTGATTTTTTTCCCCCTAGTTTTCATTATTTGTTTTTTTTCATTTGTTTTTGGTGAAGTCTTTTCAATCTTCCCTTTTTCTTCTTCCATTCTTTTTTCAATTTTTTTCAATTACTGCCATTTTTTTTTTTTTTGTTCTCTTATTTCTCTTCTCTTCCTAATTTACTAGGCTGTATCAAAAGTACTTTCGTTTTTCTACAGATGTTTATTCCAAAGTTTATTTCATCTACAGATCTATGACGCCATTATATCATTAATATCTATCAATAATGATATCTCAGTGATTCAGTCTCTATTTGTCTATAACCAAAACTATGTCACTTGTGGGGATTAATAAAAGTAAAATTGAATAGAATAAATTAAATGAAATTAAATAAAATAAATAAGTTCTTGGCGTCTGGATTCTGGCGTCCTTAGTAACGGTTTGTCAATAAAAATGAGTCTATCTATACTGCTAACCAGTTGTTTTTTTTTCTCTCTCTTCATTTAATACCGTAAGACTTATTCCCCATAAACTGGTGACCCCAACATGATCCCCATACACTGCTTACGTCACAATAACCAAAATCATCAATAGATAGACTAAAGAATAATATTTTCGTTTTCTACAGATGTTTATTCCAAAGTTTATTTCATCTACAGATCTATGATGCCATTATATATTTAATATCTATCAATAATGAAGATTCAGTCCCTATCTGTCTATAACCAAAACTATGTCACTTGTGGGGATTAATAAAAGTAAATTAAATTGAATAAAATAAATTAAATTAAATAAAATAAATAAGTTCTTGGCGTCTGGACTCTGGTATCCTTAGTAACGGTTTATCAATAAAAAAAAGTCTCTATCTATACTGCTAACCAGTTGTGTTTTTTTATTTTTTTATCTCTCTTCATTTAATACCGTAAGACTTATTCCCCATAAATTGGTGACCCCAACCTGATCCCTATACACTGCTTACATCACAATTACCAAAATTATCAATACATAGACTAAAGAACAATTAATATTCATAAAATAAATAAAAGCTGTTCCTTATAATTCAACATTTGAATTCTTTCAATCGCCTGGGTAGAGGTAGTCTCGCCGATCCGTTATTGTTTCATCGCATGTTGGATCCTTGCAGGATGCCCCAATTAATTCCTTATGTAAAAAAAGATCTTGCATTGATACAGACACTCTGAAAAGAAAAATTAATGTCTCCTCTTTAAAATACTAAATGCCATGTTGTTATCATATGAATTTTATTTTTTATTATATTCATGAATATAAATCAAATCTTCATTATTTTTGTTCAAAAACCAAGATCTGATGATAGTGAATGTGTATATATATTTACTTTGCCATTAATTGTTTTATCATCTTAGTTTCTTCCGGACATACACACATACACACACACATATATATGTCTAGATAGATAGATAAATTACTTAAACTATGAAATTAATTAAAAAATTGTATTACTTTAAATGGAAAAAAATAATCAACTAAAAGTTTACAAATAATAAATACTTATGATTTTGTGTAAAATTTATGAGTAAAGTATTCAAAATAAATATGTAATTAATCTATACATATAGAAAGGGCAGTTGTATGTATGTGTATAAAACAATTAACGACTAAGTAAATTTATATACGCATTAAATATCACCAGGGCTCAGTTTTAGAGCAAAAATAATGAAGATTTGATTTATATTTAGGAAGATATTTAGAAAATTTAAATTTGAAAAGTAACAGAAGGGAAAGTCATTTGCATGTTATTTTGTTTATCTTTTTTTTGTATGGATTTTTTTTTTTTTCACTTTGAAATATAATATTGATTGATTGAATTAATTGCATCATTCATATCTTTTTCTTTTTTTTAAATTGTAAATCATTGAATGGAAATTTCTTACTATATTGTTAGATATTTCTGTGGGGATTTTTATGGGACAAGTGAGGAACTCACTCGCGATAAGTAATAATGGATCTGCGAGACTAACTTTTTAAAAATCCCCCTCTACCCAGGCAACGCTGGGTAGCCACTTCTAGTAATTAATAGATGGGCACAGCATTTTATTTTAAGGGGAACAGAACTAAGTTTCATTTTCAATTCTTTTTTTTTTCTCGCTTTATTTTTTAAATTTGATGATTTTATTTACTTATAATAAAAACCCTAGAATAAAAATTCAATGTCAGAGGGTTTTTATTATAAGTAAATAAAATCATCAAATTTAAAAAATAAAGCAAGAAAAAAAAAAGAATTGAAAATGAAACTTAGTTCTGTTCTTGAATTTTTATTCAATGTCAGAGGGTACAATGTCCACTTCACTCAGGCAATATCTTTCAAAAATAAATTTTTACACCATCCGGAGCGTGTTTTTTTTTTTTGCTATTTATTATTATTAAAACTTTATGTTGAATTTAGTTTAGAGCTGTTAACACACAGATCAGTACCCAGCTGATTGTAAGTTGAGTCTGCTCTGCCTTCAAAGTGTTGGTAGTTGGTTTATATACCAGGTTTTTGCATCTGAGGTGGTGCACCACACCTACCATCAGCTCCTCAATTTACCACACAGATCCCTGTGCTACTCATATGCTGAGTTGGATATATATATATATATATATATATATATATATAATGCATTTTACATTGGCAAGGAATTGATGACATTCTGAGAAATACCAGGACAGAATAGTATTATCTGCGTTATTCGGACTATTGTCCCCATCTTTATTGTTATTTGTACAACGTTTCGGCTGATATGCCCTCCAGCCTTCTTCAGGTATTTCTTGTCAGACTGGGAACCTTCATTTCAAACTCGGGAACTTTCTTGTTGTAATTGGGAGCTATCTCGGAACTTTGAACCTAACCCTTTATTCAGTCAACGGGGGTATCCTGTTCTCATTCCGCTAACCATAGCTGGGGTAGGAGAAAGTTCCCAAGTTCGAAAAAGAAGGTTCCCGAGTCCGACAAGAAATACCTGAAGAAGGCTGGAGGTCATATTGGCCGAAACGTTGTACAAATAACAATGAAGTTGGGGACAATAGTCCGAATAACGCAGATAATACTAATCATCAAGCCTCATCTCAAACATTCAGAGAAATACCAGGAGATTTCTTTTCATGCCAAGAAAAGACATGTATTTTGAAACACCAACTTTGTCGTAATTTCCATACTAAAGTGACCAACAACCAAATTAGACCAAACATGAATTGACTATTTCTTTTTTTTTTAAATTCTAGACGTGAACAAATGTATTCAAATGCTACTATGCCCATAAGGTAGAGAACTCTTTCAAACTAATCACCTCTAACCTTTCAAGATACCGTGTGACACCGTACATTTTTCTATCAACAAAAACAAGGTTACCAACCTGTGCACTTTACACGACACCTTAACACAGCAAGTTAAAGAACTAAAAGAAAAAAAAAAAACAGTTTCAATAAAGATTCACTCCTGGCAAAGTTGCCTTGTTTGACGTGGTTGCTTTACAATAAAGAAAAGTAATGAAAGAAAAAGAAAAAATTTGTTTTCCTTTTTACATTGAAAGAAAATTGGTTGGATACTGTTGTCGCAAATTTTTGTAAAAGTTGTTTACGAGAAACAGCAAGTGTCTCTGGGGGAAAGAAAGAACAGTTTCGAGATTCGTGGTTGTATCCAAGTTGGATTAAATGCTTTTAAGGAAGGGAGGTAATTCAGAATGAAAGAGAACTTAGAAGATAATAAAAGCTTTTGAAAGATCAGTGTAAATAGTGTGTATCACTCTATCCTATTGAAAGTGACCGTGTTTACACTTCCGTTAAAGTTTGTTTTTACAAAATCCTTTGGGAGATGAGTTAAATAAAGAGAGTTTTATAAAATACTATTTACTGCGTATCAACATCAGTGGGTCATTTAAAGACGATTAAGTTTTGGTTTGGTTTGGTTTGTTTTGTTTTACGGCATATCAACCTCAGTGGGTCATTTAATGCCAATAAAGTTTTGAAATAAATCAATTCCTAATGGATAATACAATTTTTTTATGAATACATTTTTCTATTTAACCCATAGATGGGACCCTAACAGGTGATTAAGTTTTGAAATAATTTCATTCTTAATAGATACTCAATTTTTTTTAGAACACGTTTTTATATTTATTGAAAGTGACCGTGTTTACTTCTGTTAAAGTTTGTGGACCATATGACCTTTAGGCACCCCATTTTGATCTTGATTCAGAAGGACATGTTTTTAATTTACACCGTCAATATCCGGTTGTTTGTCAGGGGTTAGGGTTAGGGTTTAGTTTTATAATTTAAAACAAAAACTCTAAAAATCGTATGTTAACAAACAACCGGATATTGACGGTGTAAATTAAAAATATGTCCTTATGAAACGAGATCAAAAAGGGGTGCCTAATGGTCATATGGTCCAAGTTTGTTTTTACAAAATCCTTTGGGAGACGAGTTAAATAATTTTTTTTTTATGAACAGGATGTGTAGACCCTCAGAAATCGCCTTCTAGCACTCATATAATAAAAAGGTTTGGGCTTGCCATAAGTGCAATATGTTTGGGGCAATCATATAGGTGCTAGGGCTTGACATGACCAGCCGATTGATTGGAGGGGGCCTCTCTGACCGCCTGTCTAGCCCAAGAAAGGGCCAAAGTGGAGTATTGCATGTCATGGTCAAACAACTGGGTTCTATCATTAAGCATCACAGGTCGCCACACATGGCCAACAGGTGGCCCCATTGGGGGAGTCTTACTCTTCTGGGTAGTAAAATGTGGAAATATATCCATATAAATAATTATAACAAAATTATAAATGATAATGTATAATAATAAATTACAATAAGTTTTTATGTCAACTTCGCCATCTACAAATAAATTCATCTTTTGGAATACTAACGCCCCACTGACAGGGCGGAGACTGGTTAACATGCCATTAAAGATACATGTCTTCATTGAAGATGGATAGATATTGAAAAGGGTAACCTCTATATTTGGTTGTCAATTTAGTTCGGTTTGTTGGATGTTACGGCATGTCAACTATTGTTGGGTTATTCTATGCTAAAGACGTTTTATTCTATTTATGCTTGATAGGTATTCAAAAGATTTTTTTAAACTCAATTTTTTAAATGCATTTTTTAAGACTCTTTTTTTCGATTCAACCCATAGATGGGACCCTATTAGATGGGTCAGAATGGACCTGAGAGTAATAGTGATGAAGGGGTACTCCACACTCCCCAGAGCTCCAAAATTGGAAATTCCCCATTAGATGCAGTTTAACATCATACCCAGGACACTTTTCAGTTGGGTGCTCGAACATGCAGCCTTGTGGCACAACTGAGCAAAGCTTAGTAAATAACTATATGCAGTTGTCAGTTGTCCTTGACAACATCAGTTGGACCATAGGACCTTAAGGCACCCCTTCCACGATCTTGACTCGTGGGGACACTTTTCTCATTTAAACTTTGTTGGTACTTACAGGAAGTGAAGAGGTTGTCTTTCTCCATCATATTTATGAGAATCTTAACTAAGTATTTATTGGTAATTTTCACCTTTAGTTGGCTAAATTCCTAGCATAAAACTGTGCGTGCGCATTATCTGAAATGAACTTAATTGTTATTAAGAACACATTTTATGATATTTTTGTGTTAAAGCATGCAGTTGTATTGTTTTCAAAAAGTTTCTAAGATTTGTGTATTTCACACAGAGACTTTCAAAGTGAAAGTCAGTTGACTAAATTCCTAGCATAAAATTATCTGAAATGAACTTAATTGTTATTAAAGAACACATTTTATGATATTTTTGTGTTAAAGCATGCAGTTGTATTGTTTTCAAAAAAGTTTCTAAGATTTGTTTATTTCGCACGGAGACTTTCAAAATGCTCACCGGCTTGTTTCAAAGTGAAAGTCAAGGGAGGTTACTCTAATTGCCTTATTTGCTAGGAATTTAGCCAACTAAAGGTGAAAATTACCGTAGAATTCCACCCTGCCCCCCTCTCTCTCTCTGTCTCTCTCTGTCTCTCTGATAAGCATCAACATATTTCATTCATTTTTTTTCCTTTCTAATTCTACAATTTTTTAAAATAATTTTTACATTCTAAATATAACTGACATATTTTTTCCACTTTTTCCCCATTCAGCATTTTCTATGGCAATTTTCTTCTGCATGTCTCGTATATTTTGTCAATATTTTTTTGTTCTTTCCGGTTGTTTTTTTGTTTTGTTTAGATTTATTTTTTATCTTTTTATTATTATTTGAACTGAATTTAACAAAAAAACAGGTTACTAATTTTATTTATGGACACTCAAATATTTTGTATGTCTTCAAAAGCCATATGAAATATGTAATTATAAAATATTTTATTAAAAATGTGTATAAGTAACTATATATATATATATATATATATATATATTATTATTATTATTATTATTATTATTGGATCCTTTCCATCCCCTGAGGACGACAGCGTAGTGTCCCAAAAATAATATTTATCTGCATCTGTGACTTAGCAGGCCAATTCTTGAGTGACAGTCTTTGGTGCATTGAATGCACACAAAATGTGATGCTGTCTGGGGCTGCTGGCTTTTCTGTCTCTTTCTGGCTCTCTTTGCTGTCAAGGCTACTCTCCTCTCTGCCCCACCCCTCTCTGTGCCTTGCTTAACATTGAGGTGCCAGGCCGCTCTATTTTTTGCATCTACCTCCCATGTGTTTGTGTCACTTTGGAATATCCTCATATATATATATATATATATATATATATATGTATGTATATATATATATATATATATATACATGTATGTATATATATATATATATAATATACATGTATGTATGTATATATATATATATTTATATATATAAGGATTTACATGTATGTATATGTATGTATGTATATATATATAAGGATATATATATGTATATAAGGATTTACATGTATGTATATATATATATATATATATATATATATATATATAAGGATTTACTCTGAAGAAGGTCAAATCTTCTTTGTGTGTGGAACATTTTTACATTTTTTCTATTATTATTATTTCATTTCATTTGGTTATTTAAAAATAATAATAGTTTGAATAATATACACATGGATAAACTCCTGACCGAAACACGTGTAAGTAAAATTGATTAAGATATCCTATTTTATCCATTCTATAGTTTCTTTCCTTTATTTCTTTTTTCAACATACCATTGGATTCACTTCAATTTTCATTTTACATATACATGTATGCAGGCATTTACTCAACTTGTTTGTTAGGATGTAACACAAGGTCGCAACTATAGGGAATCCAGCAAGGGTCAAATTCACTCTTTGTAGAAATGGTTTGGTTTGTAATTTTCCTTCTACTCTAGTAGAAGGAAAACTGGACCAAGTTACCAATAAACACCTTATAAAATACTTTTTATAGCTATAACCATTCCCGTGTTAAACTTGTCTTTCGGTCAAAGTTTTATAATTAAAAAGAATTGCTATTGAATTAGCAACAACAGCATGAAATAAGTAAAAACAAACATGTCTTTAACATAAACCTGTTTTTTTTTTATCGCTTTATAATTTAAAAAAACATTGCTACCAAAGTAACAACTTCAACATGAAATAATTTTTTAAAATCGTCTGTTAACCAACAACCGGAATTTGATGGTGAAAAGCAAAACATGTCCTTTTGAATCTATGTCTCACCTAGGGTGCTTATTGGTGACTTGATCCGGAAAACTGAAGAAAAAATATTCTGTGGTTTTTAATAAAGCCAGTTTAAATTCAACTTAATGCCAATATATATATATATATATATATATATATATATATATATATGGGTAGTCCTTTGTTAGTATTTGAGAATTGAAATAAATTGCTTGATTACATGTGTACGAGCTGTATTTATTTATTTATTATAGCGTACAATACATTTAAGGTGCCATTGTTACCATTGGTTTCCAGGCAGCATGTTAGCCACCCTTCATCAAGACAACAGGAAATTAAGATCCCACCCACTACAAACAAGATACGTGCATGTATAAATGAAGGGACATTCACAGTATTTTTTAAACAGGCGCATTGTCTTGATGAAGGGTGGTTAAGATGCTGCCTGGACACCAATAGTAACAATGGCACCTTAAAAGCATTATACACTACGATAAATATATATATATATATATATATATATATATATATATATATATATACATATCTGTGTGTGTGTGTGACCTGCTAGATCTTTGAACTGTAGAATAAAAACAACAACAATAGAATCTCAATATATCATAAACAAATCATTATTAAACGTCTCATGGCACTATGTCTGTCTGTCAAACCTCTGATGTACATATGCACATATACACGTGATTAAGAAATGTGTCTGTATAAAAATGAAAGCCAAGGTGCTGAAAATAATTATTTATTCATTTGACATGTTTCGCTTTTCACAGTTTCATCAGATCCTACAAATTAAGAAAAAATAACAACAAACAAAAAAAAGAGAATGACACCGACAGAGTTGTTGATATAATTGTCAGGAAAAAAAAAAGAAGCAGAACTCAGTTGTCATTTTAAAAAAAAGACGTCTGATGAAACTTAATGTCAAACCAAGAAATTATTTTCAACCATTTTTTTTTCATCCATTTTTCTTTTTACATCCTTATTATTAACTACATAGTCTGATATAATTATCTTTTACAACTGTAAACCTCTTTTAATCAAATCTTTTTTTATACATAAATTATATACAATGTTATTCTATAAATCCATATTATTAACTACACAGTCTTTAACAACTGTAACCTATTTCAATCAATTTTTTTATACATAAATTATATATAATGTTTTTCTATAAATCCATATTATTAACTACATAATGTTTAAAAACTGTAACCTCTTTCAATCAAATTTTTTTATACATAAATTATATATAATGTTTTTCTATAAATCCATATTATTAATTACATAAGGTTTAAAAACTGTAACCTCTTTCAATCAAATTTTTTATACATAAATTATATATAATATTTTTCTATAAATTCATATTAATTACATAATGTTTAAAAACTGTAAACCTCTTTCAATCAAATCTTTTTTTTATACATGAATTATATGTAATGTTATTCTATAAATCCATATTATTAATTACATAATGTTTAAAAACTGTAAACCTCTTTCAATCAAATCTTTTTTTATACATGAATTTATTATTAATTACATAATGTTTAAAAACTGTAAACCTCTTTCAATCAAATCTTTTTTTATACATGAATTATATGTAATGTTATTCTATAAATCCATATTATTAATTACATATTTGACTGACATTATTCTATCTGGTCTAAAAATTGTTTTTATAGAATTGGAGACCTTATTCCTCAATCAACCTTCATACTGCATTTTCATACCAATTTCATTATTCTATCTTAGCTGAAACTTATTTGACATGATTGGAGACCTTATTTCTCAATCAACCCTCTTAAGTAGAAATCATATGAGGAAGTAAATTTTGAGTCATCATACTATCAACTATTTACCTGTCATTCATGAAACTCATGACCGTGGCCAATAATCATTCACAAAATCGAAGGAAAAGGCTACTTTTGAGTGGAGTATTCACATGGGTACTTTTCTCTCTTGACAATTTTGTACTCACAGCTTTA
The DNA here is from genome assembly GCA_023376005.1 of Doryteuthis pealeii. Lineage (NCBI taxonomy): Eukaryota > Metazoa > Mollusca > Cephalopoda > Myopsida > Loliginidae > Doryteuthis > Doryteuthis pealeii. The sequence continues at coordinate 5,848,594 of CM042167.1, forward strand.
TTATAGGTCAGTTGTAATCCAGGGTTAGCAGAAAAATTCAAAGAGAAAACATTCCTCCCCCCTCTCTCTCTCTCTATCTCTCTATCAAACATAGACACTCTGTTTTACACATACATTCTCTCTCTTTCTCTCTGTTCATATTGTCTTTCTCTCAAACATAGACACTCTCTCTTACACATACATTCCCTCCTTCTTTCTCTCTCTCTCTCTGTTCATATTCTTACACATACATTTTTTCTCTCATCATATTTTCTTTCTCTCAAACATAGACACTCTCTCTTACACATTCTCTCTCTTTCTCTCTCTCTCTCATTTCAGTCTGTTCATATGTCTGAAGACAGGTATGTAGATAATAATATTGGCTGATTCTCTCTCTCTCTCATCTTCAATATTCTGAATAAAGAAAGCCTATGTCAAATCTTATTTCACTAAATTGCAAAGATTATTATATGAGGGTGAGTCAAAAAGTAATGCCATTTCGTTTAGGATAGGTATAATTACCAACACAGGAACATGTATCATACATCAAAATGAAGCTGGTCCTCTGTGAATCACATCCCTACTTCTCCACACAGGTGTGTCAAAAAGTAATACCATTTTGTTTAGGATAGGTATAATTACCAACACAGGAACATGTATCATACATCAAAATGAAGCTGGTCCTATGTGGATCACATCCCTCCTTCTCCACACAGGTGTGTCAAGAAGTAATGCCATTTTGTTTAAGACAGGTATAATTACCAACACAGGAACATGTATGATACATCAAAATAAGAAAATTGCCAAAAATAATTCCATAAAGAACTAAGTCCATATATGCTAAATCCCTCCATGCAAATCAGCTTAAAAGGACCACAGGTTTGAATTCAGAGTTTTTCTTTCTCGTAGACCAGTTGTTATACCAAGGTTAAAGTTCCCAGTCTGCCCTACTATTTCCCCATATCCGCGCAAATTACTATCAAGCAAGAAACCTGAAAGACATCTTTAAGAATACAAACCCTGAAAACATTTTAAATATTATAAAAAAAAGCAACCTTTTCAACAAAATATAACAAAACATAACCAATTATCTCCATAGAACCACTATTTTAAAGTCTGAAATCCAAAATAACCTTTTTGGCATTAAATGACCCACAGAGGTTGATGTGCCGTTAAACAAAACTCAAACTGAAACCCATAGTTGGAGAGAATAATTGAATTTATATCTTTCCCATAGATATTAGCATTTTGTGAAATGTAAATAGCCTCATCTAGGATTTGAACTCTGTTTGCTGTGTCCATTTCTTATGACAATAACCATTGCACCACAAACTAATGTAAAGAGATATAGATGATTATTTATGTTTTGGTTAGAGATATAAATAATTATGTATACTAACGAATATATGCACCCTCCGGGTGCAAGTATTTAAGTTTTAATGTAGCTCGGGACGTTATTTTAATAGTCACCGGGTAGCAATTTCTGAGGCAGGAGATATTATATTAAATTAGGAAGACTAATGAAACTAAATAAGAATGCAGATAAAAAGATTTGAAACAGAGGGTGATATAATAAAAAAAATAGAACCACTGAAACTTACTCTTCCATCACTCCTATCTTTCATTGATAAATTTTCCTAATTTAACTATTTAGTTAAAATAGAAAATAAAGAGTAAAAATACAGTTATTTCTGGTAATTTATGAGGAAGTGCGTCCCGGTCTCCTGCCTCAGAAATTGCTACCGGTGACTATTAAAATAACGTCCCGAGCTATGTCCATCTTCATATCTATCTATCTATCTCAATTTGTTCATATTTATCAATATTACTTTAAATACTAAGATTTTTTTTTATTCATGTTTGTTTAATGTCTTGTTTTTAGTTTAAATAAACAAGAATTACAACAAAAAAGAAGCGACCCCCCCCCAAATACATTTACTTGTCGAAAATATCTATCTATCTCCATTTGTTCATATCTATCTATATTATTTGTTTGTTATCTATCTATCTATCTATCTATCTATCTATCTATCTATCTCAGTCTATTCCAAAGTATATATCCATCTTCATATCTAAACAAGAATTACGACAAATTATGATAAATAAACAAGAATTACAACAAATTTCTATAAATGAACAAGAATTACGACAAATTTCTATAAATGAACAAGAATTACGACAAATTACGATAAATAAATAAGAATTACGACAAAAAAAGAGAAATACATTTAACGCCCTAAGTTGGTTGTTTTCTTTCAAGTAACACCACCGAGACGACATAGCTGGGGACATTATTTTAATAGTCACCGGGTAGCAATTTCTGAGGCAGGAGACCGGGACGCACTTCCTCATAAATTGCAGTTATTTCTTCTTATTAATGGATTTCTTTTAAGATTTATCCCCGAGATTTTTGCTCATTATCATTAAAATAAAACTACACAATTAGAAATCAATAATACTAAGCACATATTTATTAGAATCAAACTTTTATTATCAATATGAAAATTAACCTTCCCGTTCACATTGTAAACTGCTATTTTGTTGTATGTATAAATACAATTGCAGGTTTTTAGTATGTAGATATGGCCAACAGTATTAATAATGTCAGACAATTTTTTTTCAATAATTAAGGTTTAAAAAGAAATAAAATCATGGAGAATATCTGGAGTAAATAATTAAGGGAATTCTGACTTGAATATTGTTTGTTTGTTTGTTTGTTTTGTTTTACGGCATATCAACCTCAGTGGGTCATTTAATGCCGATAAAGTTTTGAAATAAATTCATTCTTAATGGATAATACATTTTTTTAATAAATAAATTTTTCTATTTAACCCATAGATGGGACCCTAACAGATACTACCACTCCAGGTCAGAGTGGACCAGGGAGCAATGGTGATGAGGGGTGCTCCACATTCCCCAAACCTCCAAAACTAGAACCTCACCATCAGATAGAGTTTCGTCATTCCCAAGACATGTAGACCCGCAGCCACCGCCTTCTACACCCATATGATAAAAAGGGTTGGGGCTTGCCATAAGGGCAATAGGGTTGGGCAATCATATAGGTGCTAGGGCTTGACGTGACCAGCCGATTGATCGGAGGGGCCTCTCCGACCGCCGTCTAGCCCAAGATAGGACCAAAGTGGAGTATTGCAAGTCTGACTTGAATAGCAATATAGTTTCAGTTACAGACAGACAAATACACAATCTTTATTATAATAAGATATAAAGAAATATAAATGGTCATACATTCTAATGCAGTGTAAGTAATCACTTGGTAATTGTCATGAAAAAGACAAACATCAGTAGGCTCGAGTCTTCTCTGGGTCAGAAAATCCTCTTTGAATTCGGTAATTCGATTTGCTCCTAATTCAATAAAACTAAACGCATAAATTCTGATACAAAAGTTTAGCAAACAAAAACGATAAGATGGCATCACAAACCAAATTTTGTGACCTCAGGGTTTTTTTTGTTGTTTTTTTTGTTTTTTTGTTTTTATGGCCCAGCTATCCATGACTGCGGTACAAATCCATTTATTAATACAGCTAGGGCCATCCCTTTTTTGCAAATTCAAAAGAAGAAAAAATATCCCTGTTCCAATAACACAAAAATTAGATTAGCACAAAATCTCGCATTTTCACCCACTTTCCCAATATCCGTTTAAAAAAAAGATATTCATGATCAATGACAGATTTTGTGGAATAATATCCAATCCATTTATAGTTTTTCTATGAAGGAAACAATCATTAATTACAACAATGAAAACAATTAAAAGAAGGATTATCATACTTTATTCTGTTCCTTTCAGCTAATAGAAAACAAGTAGAATATTAAACATTTGAACACTGCTTGTAATTTATATTTTTTATTTATATAAAATCTATTTCATTCTATTCGTATGAAATTCGTCATTAGTACAAAAATATAAACAAAACAATTTATACTAGTATTATCTGCATTATTCAGACTATTGTCCCCATCTTCATTGTTATTTGTACAACGTTTCGGCCGATATACCCTCCGGCCTTCTTCAGGTATTTCTTGTCGGACTCGGGAACCTTCTCGGACTTGGGAACCTTCTTTTCAAACTCGTGAACTTTCTTGTCGTATTCGGGAGCCATCACGGAAGGTTCCCGAGTCCGAGAAGGTTCCCGAGTCCGAGAAGAAATACCTGAAGAAGGCCGGAGTGTATATCGGCCGAAACGTTGTACAAATAACAATGAAGATGGGGACAATAGTCCGAATAACGCAGATAATACTAATCTTCAAGCCTCATCTCAAACATTCAGAGAAATAGTACAATTTATACTGTTAATAAAATTAAGCCTTATATTCGTCAAACAAGTTAAGCTTCTTTAATAATAGATGCGGGTGTCAGTGTGTCACATTTTTTCAACTTTACTCTAGAGTCTGCATGTTTCAAGTCACATTTTTCAACTTTACTCCTAGAGTCTGTAGCCCAACATATCATACCATTTTGAAATCAAGCCAACTTCACGAATAAATTAAAAACATTTTGAAATCTAGACCCACAATCCTGAAATTTAATATTCTAAGTTTTAATTACTGCAATTGTTTTTGGTGATTTTTTTACATCATTTTTTGCAACACAATTTGTTTGTACGATAACAAACTTGTAAATGAATTTGGACAAATCAAAATTAATTAATTTTGAAATCCAGAGAAAGTCACCCATGAAACAGAAATAAGTGTCTGTATAGAAAGTAAGGACCTTAACTGTTTTCTTGTCATATAGTACCTAAATAATGACAATGGAATCATCCGTTTTTCCTATAAATAATGTCTGATAGAACATCAAAAGAGAGAAACAACAAGATCTCATGGGATTTGTTAATTCAACCTAACAGTTTCTAATACCCTGTTTACCTTTTATTTTTTCTTAGTAAACCTTTTCCCCTATTCTTTATTACTTATACTAGCAAATATATGCACCCTCCGGGTGCAAGTATTTAAGTTTTAATGTAATAAAATATTGTATTAAATTAGAAAGGCTAATGAAAACTAAATAAGAATATAGATAAAAAGATTTGAAACAGAGGGAGTATAATAAAAGATTTGAAACAGAGGGAGTATAATAAAAAATGGAACAACTGAAACTTACTCTTCCATCACTCTCGTTTTTCATTGTTATTTTTTCTAATTTAAGTATTTGGTTATAAGAGGAAGTAAAGAATAAAATGACAGTTATTTTATCTTGTTAATCGATTTCATTTAAGATTCATTAAATAGATTTTTGCTTATATTCATTAAAATAAAACCAAACAGTTAGAAATCAATAATACTAAGCACATATTTATTAAATTCGATTTTTTAATATTAATATGCAAATTAGCCTTCCCGTTCACACTGTAAACCGCTATTTTGTTGTATATATAAATACAATTGCATGTTGCCAGTATGTAGACATAGTTAACAGTATTAATAATGTAAGACAATTTTATTAATAATTGAGGTTTAGATAAAAATAAAATCATGGAGAATGTGATGTCAATAACTAAGAGAATTGTGACTTGAGTAGGAATATAGTTTCGGTTACAGACAGAAAAACACACAATCTCCATTATAATAAGATTTATTCCAACTATTTCTCTGTTAACTCTAATACTCAAGTTACAATGCTCTCTATCTATCTCAGTCCGTTCATATTTCTTGTTATTGACCAATTTCCCTCATTTGCTTTTTTGTGTGAGTATCACTTATTTAAAAAGCCATCACTATAGAACAGTGTTCTCAACTGGGGTCCATATGGACCCCCGGAGACCATATAACATTTTTTGGGACCCAGGCAAGTAAAATGTATTTAACTATAAAAATACAATGGGATTTTTAAACAATGAATGGCTATGGAGGTTCCACCAGAGTAAAATAGGATTAAAAGGGGTCAATAGGTAAAAAAAGGTTGAGAACCATTGATATAGAAGAACTGTAAGTAAAAGTAAAGTCGTCGGGGCGGCCTAATGTCGGCATCAGCCAGACCGCGAGGGAGTCTATCCCTTTTTCACTAGCGCTAGACCAGGTAGATTGTTTGAGTATCTGAGGTGGAGCACCACACCTACCATCAGCTCCTTACTTTACTGCACAGATCCCTGTGCTACTAATACGCTGAGTTGGCGGGGGGCCAGTTTCGAACCAAGAACCTTGAGATTCCTAGCCGAAGGGGTTTCAAACCTTTCCCAAGGGTATTAGTCTGAAAGTGAACGTAATAGTGTGACTGGAGTTTGAACTCACTACAATCTTGCAATCTAGCATGTTAATCTCTATACTATGGGGACTCCTGCTGAAGATTTTTTACTTCCAATTGAACTTGGCTCAAAAATTCCATTTTCCAAATCGAAAACCATTATTATACCATCTGGTCTTGAACAACATTAGCAACAATTCCATTTATATAACAAAGTAATATTTTAAAAATACATTTGCTAATTGTGTTTTCTTGCTGAACCAGTTCTTAAGGAATTAAGTCGTTTGAAATAATACATTCTTTTTTTAAAATTCAAAAATAAAAAAAACAAAAAAATGCTTAGCACTTAAGAATTTTGAGGCCTAAAGGTTGATCAGCTTGTGGTATTACAAAATTGACAGATATCAGAAAACAACCAGATTTAAATGCATTAAAAACTATTTTTGGTTAACTTGCCTACCAAACCAGAACCAAGAAAACTTAGACTATGGCCGGACACACACAACAATTCCATTAGACAATAACGTGCAACTCCTCACATGGATCATCTCAGTATTTCATCACTTCTCTCTTTCTGCTCTGAATATATTGACTTGAAAGTGAAAGAAACATTTTGTCAATAAAATATCTTTAGTAATATATGTATATATTAGGGACTAGCATTTTTGTCGTCTGCTACGAATTTTAAAAGCGAATTAAAAATAATTAAATCTATTATTTAAGGTCAAACTTTGTCTAAATCGATAAGTAGTAACATAATAACCATCATTAAAAAAAGAAAAATATCATTACATATGCAGTTTATTTTTAATAGATTTAAAACTTTGTTTTGGTCAATTTCGACGTGATCTGCAAGGGCTGGTATTGAACTAGAAACCTTGTGGTTTCTAGCCAAATACTCTACCGACTGAGTTAACCCTGCCCTTATATAATCTACGATTGATTAAGGACTTCAAGAGTTGATTTGATTAATATTCGGACTGATCTTACTGCATTTGGCTATACTGTAAGAAAATTTATTCATTACATTATTTACTTGCTAAATGTTTTGTTAATACTTCTTGTATGGTTTGGTTTGTTTTCTCTGTTTAATAGCATATTGTTGTAGAGTAGCTAGCACCCCTCCAGCACTCTACCAGATGGCCTGGCTCATAGCCTTAAATAGTCTACGATTAAGGACTTCAACAGTTGATTAATAAGCTGATTAATATTCGGACTGATCTTACTTCGTTTAGCTATACTGCATTTGACCCTCCTTCTTGTAATTGTTTCAATATTGTTGAATCCTAGTAGTGGGGGAGTAGGATTCATACCGTTCCCAAGGGTATTAGCGCAAAGTGAAATGCAATTGCCACATCCAGGATTGAACTCGGGGCGACAAGTCCATTTCCCATGACTTTAACCATTACACCACACGCTTCCATGTCAAGCAAGATCTATAATAATAAAAGTAAATGTATATTGGTTTGTCTTAATTTTTGAATGAGGCTGGAATACAGCACTCTTCTATTCATATTTGTTGTAGAGTAGCTAGCACCCCTCCAGCACTCTACCAGATGGCCTGACTTATAGCCTTAAACAGTCTATTGTTAAGGACTTCAACAGTTGATTAATAAGCTGATTAATATTTGGACTTATCTTACTTCGTTTAGCAAAACCGCATTTGACCCTCCTTCTTATTTTGTCCTTAAAACACTTTTGAAAAACCATTTTATTGCCTCTTATAAACAACAGATTTGCATTTAGATTCTCACACGGCAAATTTATCTCATGATATATATGTATATGTTTACGTTGTGTGTTTCGTTCCTGTGAGCGTCCAAGGGTGGTCATGTCCATGGGATTAGCTTCATGCTATTAGGCATGGCCTCCCTTCAATAGTAGTTTAAACCAGTAAAGTTTTTCTTTTACTTATATTTTTTTTTAATAATTTGTACTACTATTGATTAATAAATTTCTTATTTCTTTCTTTCTTCTTGTAAGTTGATTTGTCAATTGTTTTGTAACTTATTGTTCTATGATTTTTTTTGTATGTATCCATTAGCACAGAATACTGTTGCTGAATAAATATATTAAGCACTCAATTTCATCTGTGTATCATTTCACCTCAACGATACAACAGTTTCAAACACTGATCTCCAAGAGAAAGAAATCGGGAGAGCTGATAGATTATTACTCAACTGCTACTAGCCACACATACAAGTGTAGCGTTAGTTTGTATTCGCAGAGTTCGATCTTTGCTCATGGATAGTGGTACAACAGTGAGCCAATCTCCACTAACATACTCTTATCCTCCAAAAAGATAAATGCCCATGAGAGGTTTTGTTTATTTATTATGCGTATCACAAAATATCTAGTTACAAAGAAGACATAATAACATTAGAATTGATGCAGTAACAAAAACTTGGCCAATTATCATATCAGCTTCTTATCAGAGTTCACAGTTTGCTGAATTATTATATCAAAAATCCTTTAAACAAAAGGGTCACTCAAACGTCTCGAGATACTGGCTAAATTCATGTGTATCATGATATTTTATAATCCAAACCTTATTCAGACTTTTAACCCCTTCATAACCAACAATCAGCTTGAACTACAAATGAAATACATTTCTATCTTCCTTTATCCAACATATTTCTAGATTAAAAACCTTTTTTATAGTAGATATCCCTTTCCAATGCATTCCTATAGTAGATATCCCTTTCCAATGCATTCCTATAGTAGATATCCCTTTCCAATGCATTCCTATAGTAAATATCCCTTTCCAATGCATTCCTATAGTAAATATCCCTTTCCAATGCATTCCTATTGTAAATATCCCTTTCCAATGCATTCCTAAAGTAAAATCCCTTTCTAATTAATTCCTATAGTAAAATCCCTTTCTAATTAATTCCTATAGTAAAATCCCTTTCCAATGCATTCCTATAGTAAAATCCCTTTCTAATGAATTCCTATAGTAAAATCCCTTTCTAATTAATTCCTATAGTAAAATCCCTTTCTAATGCATTCCTATAGTAAAATTCTGGAAAAAACAGAGCCCAAATTATTTATTTATTTATTTTCCCATTAAACTAACCCTAAACCCAACCCTAACCCTAAACCCTAACCCTAGTTTTTTTTTAAGTGACACCGCTTCGCCTATGGACTTCAATCGTAGCTGGTTTTTTTTTAAGCAGCCACCGGTTAGCGGTTTTTGAAGCAGGAGGCCGAGATGGAACTCTGCGAATATACCCAAAGACTAAGATTCAGTATGTGGAACACAATCACAGGTGTCGCTCGTATGATTGATACATTGTATGTCAGATGGGCATGCATATATGCCATGTAAAGAGTTCTATACAACATTTTAATCCAAAGTTTTTAAAGGTAAAGCGATTACTGTATTTGACGGCATATAAGACCCCCCCCATTTCAGCAGGTCAGATTCAGGAAAAAAAAGTTTTTAGTGTATTTAAACATATATTGTTGAAAACAGTCTAGCTGTGCATTACACAAGCAGAAACAGAAGCAATAAAATAAGGATGCATGGAGTTCAGGGTAGGTAAAAGTACTGAGCGTAAGCTGGGTTAGTAAGCATCATAGAGAAGATTAACCTAGGCCTACGGGAGGTCTCAAACTTCACCTACGATGTATAAGATGCAGGGCAAATTTTTTTAGCCAAATACGGTAATCAATACGTTTTTAATCTTTTGTAATTTTATAAATTAAAATTCAACTTACGATTGTTAGGAGAATTTTTGAGTTTCCATTTTCTTTAGAAAAATAAAAAAAGGAATCTGAAAACTCAGTTGGCACTGGATAATCTGAAATAGATAAAAAAGAATTTGATTATTGAAAAAATAGTTTAAAAATTTGGTTAGGTTTCAACTAAGTTAATAATAGAGAAAAATAATTTGATAAACTGGTTAGATTGCAAAATAATCTATTTCACCAGAAGAAGATATAAGGAAATAAACATATGACTTAAAAAAGCCTTTTATTTTTAGGACCATATGACCTTAAGGCGGGGTGCCTTGTGGGGACACTTTTCTCATTTACACCGTAAAAACACGGTTGTTTGTTAGGGGTTAGGGTGAGGGGTTAGGGTTAGTTTTTTAATTTTTAAAAAATCTCTAAAAATCGTCTGTAAACAATTAACCGGATTTTGACAGTGTAAATGGAAAAAATGTCCCACGAATCGAAATCGCAAAAGGGGTACCTAAAAGTCATATGGTCTCTTTTTTTAATTAAATAGTTGGAGTTAGCACAAAAAAATTGGTAAGTCATATTCATACAGTATTTTTAAGTTCTGTGGAAATAGAAATTTTTTTTTAATAAATCTATCTACTGTGCTTTCACCTTTTGCACAATGCCTTTTGGCTTGGACTGTAGAAACACATTGCCTACACCTCTGCAGAGGGTTAAAATCCACCTGTTGGCCATAGATAATAACCCATCATGCTTAAGGATGGAATCCTGGTGGCTGAGTGGTTCATTATATGTAACATTTCACTTTGGCCCTTATTTTGACGAGATGGGCAGTCAGAGAGTCCCTCTCTAAACAATTAAGCCAGTCATGTCATGTCCTAGCACCTATATGATTGTCCCAACCCAATTGCCCTTATGGCAATCCCCAAACCCTATTTATCCTAAATGTGCTAGAGGGCAGTGGCTGAGGGTCTTAATGTCCTGGATATAACATTAAACTGCATCTAGTTGTGAAGTTCCAATCTGGAAAGTGTGGAGTACCCCTTTATCACCATTACTACCAGGTCCACAAGCTCAAAGGATCCCATCTACGGGTTAAATAGATCAAAAATGAATTTTTAAAAGAAAATGTTAAAGATAAGTTTTAAAATATTTGAATACCCAACAAGAATGAATAAAACAAAAACATCTTCAGCATAAAATGACTCAATGGTTGACATGCTGTAAAATCCAACCAACCAACCAACCAGTTTTTGCACAACGAATGTTTTTAGTTGCTTCTGCTGCATTATGGTCCTTTCAAACTCAAAGCACAAGTTCCCAATTTAGACAGCATTGCACACTCATCTGAGTGGCTTTAAAATCATATACAGTTAAGCTATGCACAACATGCCAGTGCACCACCTACCACTTACCACAGCTTAAACTGCTTCGGTCATGTGAGATATGTTCCACAAACTATTAAATTAAATAATATTTGTTTGCATCATTAAATTGTTTAAGTTAATGTCATCTTTTAAGCTGAGTTGGCGAGGGCCGGTATTGAACAAGGAACCTTGTGATTCCTAGCTGAACACTCTACCAACTGAACTAAACCAATCATATTAAATTAGAAAGGCTAATGAAACTAAATAAGAATGCAGATAAAAAGATTTGAAACAGAGGGGGATATAATCGAAAAATAGAACAACTGAATCTTCCCGTCTTTCATTGCTAAATTTTCTTAATTTAACTACTTAGGAAGTAAAGAATAAAATTACAGTTATTTCTTCTTGTTAATCTTTTAATTTCTTTTTAATAAAAATAAATACAACAACCGAAACTCCCATCTTTTCCCAATTTAACTATTTAGTTAAAATCTTATTATAATGGAGATTGTGGGTTTGTCTGTCTGTAACCGAAACTATATTACTAATCAAGTCATAATTCCTTTTGTTATTTACATCACATTCTCCATGATTTTATTTTTATTTAAACCTCAGTTATTAATAAATTTTTTTTTACATTATTAATACTGTTGACCATATCTACATAATAAAAATTTTTATATATATAACAACGGTTTACAGTGTGAATGGGAAGGCTAATTTGCATATTGATCTTAAAAATTTGATTTCAATAAATATATGCTTAGTATTATTGATTTCTAATTTTTTGGTCTTACCTTATTGAATATGAGCAAAAATCTCGGGGATAAATCTTAAAAGAAATCCATTAACAAAAAGAAATAACTGTAATATTAATCTTTACTTCCTATTTTAACTAAATAGTTAAATTAGGAAAATTTACCAATGAAAGACGGGATTAACGGAAAATGATGGAAGAGTTAGTTTCAAAGTTGTTCTATTTTTCATTCATACCCCCTCTGTTTCAAATCTTTTCATCTGCATTCTTATTCAGTTTCATTAGCCTTTCTAATTTAATATGATATTTTATTATATTAAAACTTAAATACTTGCACCCGGAGGGTGCATATATTTGCTAGTAGGAAGTAAAGAATAAAATTACAGTTATTTCTTCTTGTTAATGGATTTCTTTTAATGATAAAAATAAATACAACCAAAACTCCCATCTTTTCCCAATTTAACTATTTAGTTAAAATAGGAAGTAAAGAATAAAATTACAGTTATTTCTTTTTGTTGATATATTTCTTTTAAGATTTATCCCTGAGATTTTTTGCTCATATTCAATAAGATAAAACCAAAAAATTAGAAATCAATAATACTGAGCAGATATTTATTAAAATCAAATTTTTAATATAAATATACAAATTAACCTTCTGGTTCACACTGTAAACTGCTATTTTGTTGTATATATAAATACAATTGCATGTTATTAGTATGTAGATATGGCCAACAATATTAATAATATAAAACAATTTTATTAATAATTGAGGTTTAAATAAAAATAAAGTCATAGAGAATGTGGCATAAATAACAAAGGGAATTGTGACTTGAACAACTCAAGTCACAATTCCCTTTGTATATAGTTTTGGTTACAAACACACAATCTCCATTATTTAAAAAAAATGACTATGGTCATAAAAGTGGAGCTGAATGCTATGCATACTTGATTACTACAATCTTTACCCAAATTCACTCTATATTTAATCAGGAAGTGTTATATTACTTGATAATTTGAAATAAAAGAAAAAAGACAAAAATATCAATAAAATGAAATTAATATATTACTCAAGTCATGTTAACATGTAACATAATCTGAGCCAATAAAAATCAATGAATATTTGGCATGTAAAAAATATGTTTCATCAAATATTACTGTAGGTGTATTTTTAACAGCATGTATGTCTGAGTCTGCAAAGTGTGTTCAAAAAGTATTAAGATTGAAGCTGTATTTGTAACAATGAATAGGCATAAAAAAATTAAAAATTCTCAGTGACAACTATGAAAAATTGCAGTTGGAAGTTCAGATAATTTGATTGACAAAGTCTCATCTCAGGCTCATCTAGAACAGTGCTCTCATTGGCTTAGAGAGTCACCTGATCAGATGAGTCTGGGAAAGTAGGATTAGAATCCAGGGAGTTGAGACCAGAGCCCTTCTGAGTAGATGTGTATTCTGTCTTTACCTCCACACTCACTTCATAAAGAATGTGTTCGGAAATAAAAAATATGTTTCATCAAATATTATTGTAGGTATATTTTTAACAGCATGTGTGTCTGAGAACACAAAGTGTGTTCGAAAAGTCTCAAGACTGAAGCTGTATTGGTTATATAATGGATAGCCATAGCCTATCATTTTTATAAGGAAGTGTAGTATATATTTTAAAATTAACAGTGACACCTGTGAAAAATTACAGTTAGAAGTTCAGGTAATTTGATTGACAAAGTTTTATTTCAGGCTCTCATTGGCTTAGAAAGTCACGTGATCAGATGAGTCTGGAAAAGTAGGATTAGAATCTAAGGTGTTGAGACCAGAAAGCCCTTCTGGGTAGATGTGTAAACTGCCTTTGCTTCCCTGCTCACACAGTAAAGAATGTGTTAGGAAATAAAAATAATTGGACCAAGTATCCAATAAGCACCCCAAATAATCAACTTTATGAAAGGTTTACATTTTAACTTGTCACCGGTAAATTCTGCTTCCAAATTTTTGTAAACAAATGATTTTAATCAGAAGTTTATGGAGATGTTGAACTTACAATAAATTAAATAAATAGATGGTTGGTACACGTAATCAAATAAAAATTCAATAGCAAAATCTTTTTTTAAATAAATACTTTTTAATCAGAAGTTTATGAGTGATTTTTAACACTTACGTTAACCATTTCCAATGCATTTTTATAGTAAAGTAATCTCTGATGCATTTTATATAAAAGCATTTTCAATGCATTTTTATAGTAAGAGACCATTTCTATATATGCCAAAGCCATCCTTATATATATATATATATATATATATATATATTACCAACCCCTCTGCATGAGCAGGATGCGATACAATGTCAATTTCTTAAGCGGAGTTTAACAGGTCTGAATTCAGAGTTTTCCTTCTCCTAGACTGGTTACCTAGCCATGGTTAAAGAGCCCAGTCTGCCTTGCTATTTACCCATGGCTGGAGGTATAATTGGATTCATACCTTTCCCAAGGGTATTAGCACCATGTGAAATGCAAACAGCTTCGTCTAGGAATTGAACTCAGGTTGATGAGTCCATTCCTATGACTCTAACTATTAGACCATGTGCTTATTCTCTATTTTAAAGCCATCCTTATAGAAGAACAGTATTGGTATTATTTAACCCAGTAGTTCTTTGGGGACCCTATAACGATTTTTGGGGTTCAGGCAAGTAAAAAATATTCAATCATAAATATACAAAAGGATTATTAAATAATATTAAAAAAAAATATGTTGATGAAATGTATCAAAATTTTTTCTGAGATTGGTTGGTTGATTCACTCTTGTTAATTTATATAATGCTGAAGTCAGTTTTTTTTTTCAAGCAATTATATGGTTGGTGGGTTGGGGTTTAATGGCATACCAAGCCTTGTGAGTTATTTAATGCAAAATGTTTCTTTTATATATATATATATATAGAGAGAGAGATTTCAACAAAAAGGTTCATGAGTTCAACAAGAAATATCTGAAGAAGGTCGGAGGTCATATCAGCCAAAATGTTGTAAATATAACTATAAAGATGAGGATAAAAGTTCAAAGAATCTAAATAATTTTTCATTTCTTGATATAATATGATAGGAGTTAGATGTGAATAATAATAATAATAATAATAATAGTAATATCTTTTTCAACTAGTATATTATGTCTGAGACCTGTCAGCTGTTATTTAACATATTTAAATTATTGAATGGCTATTGGGGGCGTCCATAGTAAAATAGGAATAAAATGGATAAATGATTAAAATAGGTTGAGATATTTTCATTAAAAGGTAAGTAATTCTGGAAATTCATCCCTTTCCCAAGGTTATTAGTATAAGAAAATCAATGAAATTCCTTGACTGTAGTAAGAACTCCCTATGATGTCACAGTCCAACACGTTAACTACTACACCACAAGGACTCCCCCTTTTTATGGCCTTGGTTTAAATCTAAGCTTTGTTGTAATAAATAACATTAGTAAAAAAACATTTTTGTCTTGTATTTGTATTCTCCAGTCATCGAGATAGAACAGAACAAAACAAAAACATATTGAGAATTAAATTTTTCTTGTCTTTACCCATAATCCATCTGTTTATCACATGACAACTTTTAATTAATTCACTCAGCAGGGAATTTCAGGTAAAATTTACAAATTTTATCCCAAGATAACAGAACATTCAAACTGAGACAAAAACAAAAACATAAAAGAAGGCAGAGAGAGAGAGAGAGAAGTAATAATGAAAGAATGATTGACAAAGTGAGAGGAGCCATGGATGAAGAGAGAGAGAAGAGAAAAAGAGAAAAAAGAAAGAGAGAGAAAGAGAGAGAGGGAAAGAGAGAGAAAAGAGAGGGGGGAAAGAGAGAGAGAGAAAAAGAGAGAGAGAGAGAGAGAGAGAAGAGAAAAAGAAAGAGAGAGAGAGAAAGAGTGAGAGAGAGAGAGAGAGAGAGAAGAGAGAGAGAGAGAGAGAAGTAATAATGAAAGAATGATTGACAAAGTGAGAGGAGCCATGGATGAAGAGAGAGAGAGAAAAAGAAAGAGAAAAGAAAGAGAGAGAAAGAGAGAGAGAGAGAGAGAGGAGAGAAGAGAGAGAGAGAGAGAGAGGGGGAAAGAGAGAGAGAAAGAGAAAAAGAAAGAGAGAGAGAGAAAGAGTGAGAGAGAGAAAGAGAAGAGAAAGAGAGAGAGAGAGAAAGAGTGAGAAAGAGAGAGAGAGAGAGAAAGAGAGAGAGAGAGAGAAGTAATAATGAAGAATGATTGACAAAGTGAGAGGAGCCATGGATGAAGAGAGAGAGAAAGAGAAAAGAAAGAGAAAAGAAAGAGAGAGAAAGAGAGAGAAGAGAGAGAGAGAAGAGAGAGAGAGAGAAGAGAGAGAGAGAGAGAAAGAGAGAGAGAAAGAGAGAGAGAGAGAGTGAGAGAGAGAGAG
Organism: Doryteuthis pealeii; assembly: GCA_023376005.1. Lineage (NCBI taxonomy): Eukaryota > Metazoa > Mollusca > Cephalopoda > Myopsida > Loliginidae > Doryteuthis > Doryteuthis pealeii. The sequence goes on from CM042167.1 coordinate 5,864,986, forward strand.
AGAGAGAGAGAGAGAGAGAGAGAGAGAAGAGAGAGAGAGATAAAAGAATGATTGACAAAGTGAGAGGAGGCATGGATGGAAAAAGAGAGAGAAAGAATATTTGAAAGAAAATGGTTTAGATGCGGAAAGTAAGGTGAATGCATAAAGAAAAAAGTGGGAAACTCTGAATTGTTTATCTCCAGAGACATTCAAGAACCAAGGTTACACTGTATCTATTAAGATTTCGGACCTTGACACCATTAAGAACCCCAGGTGAGACCTAGATTCAAAAGGACATGTTTTGCTTTTCACCGTTAAATTCCGGTTGTTTGTTAACAGACGATTTTTAGATGCACTTTTTTAAAATTATAATACTATAAACGAAAGGCACGTTTTTATATTAAAGACACTTTTGGTAATTTATGAGGAAGTGCGTCCCAGTCTCCTGTCTCAAAAATTGCTACCCGGTTGCTACTATTAATATAACGACCCATCTCAGTCTATTCAAAACTATCCATCTTCATATCTATCTATCTATCTCAATTTGTTCATATTTATCTATATTACTTTAAATACTAAGATTTTTTTTATTCATGTTTGTTTAATGTCTTGTTTTTAGTTTGAATAAACAAGAATTATGACAAAAAAAGAAGCGACCCCCCCCCCAAATACATTTACTTGTCGAAAATATCTATCTATCTATCTATCTCCATTTGTTCATATCTATCTATATTATTTTGTTTGTTTATCTATCTATCTATCTCAGTCTATTCAAAACTATATATCCATCTTCATATCTAAACATTAACAAGAATTACGACAAATTACGATAAATAAACAAGAATTACGACGAGCTGGTGTTGTTATTTTGATAGTCACTAGGTAGCAATTTTTGAGGCAGGAGACCGGGATGCACTTCCTCATATATTACCACCCTTTTTTTTTTTTTTACTTATTTCATGCTGTTGTTAATTCAATAGCAATTCTTTTTTAATTTTAAAACTTTTAATGTTAGACACGTTTAACATGGGAATAGTTAAAGCTATAAAATGTATTTTATAAGGTTATAATAATAACAGCTAAAACTAACCCTAGCAAAATCTTTTTTTAAATAAATACTTTTTAATATTAACTATCCGTAGAGGCACATGGAAAATAAATAAACATGTTTTTCGTTTTAAGTTTTATTTTTTTTAAATAACAATATTAGTTTATCTTTAGTGCAAAATTAATTTTTTCACATATGCTAACAACAACATGAAATAATTAATGTTTTTTTTATTAAAATCAAAAACTATTTTAGTATAAAAATGTTACTGGGTTTTATCGGCCGGCTGTTTTGTTTACTAACAACTGGTGAAAAGCAAAATTCAGTTCCTTTCAAAACGGATTTGGGTTGGGGTGCCTATTGGTGTCACGGTCCAAGATTTCAAACTAAGAGAAATGTTCATAATAGAATTCTATCAAAATATATATCCCTGCTGGTTGGTTTATGATATATCAACCCATGTTGAGTTATTATATACAGAAGACAGTTTAACACTAATAGTTTTCACAATCATTTTAAACAGATAAACACTTTATACTTAGTTGCAATGTCTATATTTTAAGAGTCAACTTTTCTGTCTTTTTAATACCACTTGTGGGTAGCTTAGTGTTTAGATCAAGAGTATGTTAGTTGGTTTATGACTTATCAACCATTGTTACTTTATTTTCTACAGAAGTAAGTTTAAAAGTATGGTATCTAGTTATATACGGCAGAAATATTTACCTGAACAATCGTTTTAAACAGATAAGCACTTCTTACTTTGTTACCGAGTTGGCGACTCAGCGTATGAGTAGAACAGGGATCTGTGCGGTAAAGTAAAGAGCTGATGGTAGGTGTGGCGCTCCACCTCAGATGCAAAAAAAACAATCTCTTAGTGAAAGGGAGATAGACTCCCTCGCTGTATGGCTCATACCGACATTAGGCCGCCACGACGACTTTACTTTGTTACAATATCAATGTTTTAAGAGCCAGTGTATTAATAAAGTTTACAATCATTTTAAACAGGTAAGCACTTCATAATTATTTCTCTGAATTTTTGAGATGAGGCTTGATAGCTAGTATTATCTGCATTATTTGGACTATTGTCCTCATCTTCATTGTTATTTGTACAACGTTTCGGCCGATGTGTCCAGTAGTAACATAGAATAATAATTAACACTGCTTAATGTCTCTACCCCAGCTATGGTAGCGGAATGAGAACAGGATACCCCCATGGACTGAATAAAGAGTTGGGTTCAAAGTTCCGTGATGGCTCCCAATTATGACAAGAAGGTTCCCGATTACGACAAGGTTTCCGAGTCTGACAAGAAATACCTGAAGAAGGCCGGAGGGTACATTGGCCGAAACATTGTACAGATAACAATGAAAATGAGGACAATAGTCCGAATAATGCAGATAATACTAACTTCATACTTAATTGCAGATATTTTAGGAGCCAGTGTATTAATAAAGTTCCTTTAATTTTAAACAGGTAAACACTTAATACTTTCTTGTAATATAAATGTTTTAAGAAATCATATATAATTGGAGCCCACAATTAATTCAAAAAGATAAACACTTCATTATGTTTTAAGAGCCAATGTATTAATACAGTTCATCATTATTCTAAATAGATAAACACTTGATAAATAGAATTCTATCAAAATATATATCCATGTTGGTTGGTTTATGATATATCAACCCATGTTGGGTTATTTTATACAGAAGTCAGTTTAACATTAATAGTTTTCACAATCATTTTAAACAGATAAACACTTTGTACTTAGTTGCAATGTCTATGTTTTAAGAGCTAAAGTTTCAGTCTTTTTAATACCACTTGTGGGTAGCTTAATGTTTAGATCAAGAGTATGTTGGTTGGTTTATGACTTATCAACCATTGTTACTTTATTTTCAACAGAAGTAAGTTTAAAAAGTATGGTATTGTGAGGATTTAAAAAAATACGAAAATCAAAATAAAATTTAAATAAAAAAAAACAACAAACTCCCATGAGGCCTTGACCATTAGAACCCCTGACATAAAGGACTGACTCTCTACCACAAAAAGGATACCTCGATCATTCGAACTTAGGCCACAACTGTAGGCTGTTTCCTGGCCAGGGATTATCTCCTCGCCACGGCCGACTATGTCCCATTCAATAAAGCCTCAGTCATAAAACTACCTTTTGCCTTTGTCCTTTTCCTCTTTCATGATTTTTCATTCCTAAGTTCCATTTCAGCATACCAGCCCACAAGAACAAAGAACCAGCTTTATTGGGGTTAAGATACAAGTACAAACGAACATAACTAGCCCCAAAGTATCCAGTTATATACAGCAGAAATATTTACCTGAACAATCGTTTTAAACAGATACGCACTTCTTACTTTATTACAATATCAATATTTTAAGAGCCAGTGTACTAATAAAGTTTACAATGATTTTAAACAGGTAAACTCTTAATTCTTTCTTGTAATATAAATGTTTAAAAAAATCATATATAATTGGAGCCCACAATTAATTCAAACAGATAAACACTTCATTATGTTTTAAGAGCCAATGTATTAATACAGTTCATCATTATTCTAAATAGATAAACACTTCATACACAAATGCAATATCAATGTCTCAAAATCATTTTAAACATCATCTCAAAAAGATCTATTTGACAGATAGGTATTTACCAACCCATCCACCTGAGTAGGATGTGACACAAAATCAATTTCTTAAGTGGAGAATTTCTTAATTCAGAGTTTTCTTTCTCCTAGACTGCTTAAAAAGCCCAGTCTGCTGCCCAACTATTTACCCATAGATGGAGGGAGTGTAGTTGGATGCTAGGGTAGGTTGATTTTTCACTTTTTTTAAATATCAGATTGTGTATCTATTCGAAAGTTGTGTGTTAGTATACTGAATACTGATACCAAAAATTAGATCTTTTACTTGCACCATTGTTTGAGGAAATAGCATCAAAGATCGTCTACTAAAATTCACTAAAAATCCTTGTTTTCTAAAGGTTAAATTTTGCAAAAACATGGATTTTGAGTACATTTTAGTAAATAATATTTGATGCTATTTCCTCAAACAATGGTGCCAGTAAAAGATTTAATTTTTGGTATCAGTATACTGTTATAGGTGATACACCCTATAAGACTAATGGAATGTGCCGACGGGTTACTATAAGTAACAGGGACAATTGTGGCTTGAGTGTAAGCCAATGTGAGTTAGCTCACAATTCTATTTGTCGGACGTATTTCCCACTTCTCTGTACTGTAATTGTCTACTCTTTTGTTAATACATTTTCCTACATTTGTTACCCGTCGTTTTGTTCTTATTTGACCCCTTAAAACCTCACAACACTAACACACAAACTTTTACATAGATGGACAATTTGATATTTTAAAAAAGTGAAAAATCAACCTGCCCTATTGGATGCATTTTCCCAAGAGTGATAGTGCTATGTAAAAATGCAAACAGCCTTGTCCAGAATTTGAACTTGGATTAAGTCCATTTCCTATGACTCTAACCATTACACGTCCCTATTTGATACATAGGCAAGAACCTAACAGGTACTACCAGTAAAGGACAAAGTAGACTTGGATATCTTATTATAATGGAGATTGTGTGTTTTTCTGTCTGTAACCGAAACTATATTCCTACTCAAGTCACAATTCTCTTCAATGACTCTTAAATGAAATCCATTAACAAGATAAAATAACTGTCATTTTATTCTTTACTTCCTCTTTTAACTAAATACTTAAATTAGAAAAAATAACAATGAAAGACGAGAGTGATGGAAGAGTAAGTTTCAGTTGTTCCATTTTTTATTATACTCCCTCTGTTTCAAATCTTTTTATCTGTATTCTTATTTAGTTTCATTAGCCTTTCTAATTTAATACAATATTTTATTACATTAAAACTTAAATACTTGCACCCGAAGGGTGCATATATTTTTTAGTAATGACAATGAAGACACCTCACTTTCCAGAATGCTATAATTGGAGCCTCACCATCTGATGTAGTTTGGTGTCAAAAGTAGGACACTGTTTTTATGAGGGTCTATATCATTTGCAGAGGATGCAGTTGACATATTTTAAGTATCACTGCTAGGGTAATTATCAGTTAGCTCATGATGAGATAACATATATATAAGTGATATGTATATTTTATATATTTATCAACCAATCATTTATCTTCTTTTTTTTTTGTTTTTATAAATATTTTATTATTATTTGTTTATTATTTATTTATGCCTTCTCCTAAATAAATAAATAAATAAATAAATAGGAAGAGTTGATGTGAAAAAAAGGTCATATTTTATGTCTTTAATGAGAAATCTATTATGTTTACTCCAGAGTGTATGTGTGGGTGTGTGCATGCTTTATTTGTATCTATGAATTTACTGAGTAAAGCTGGTTTAGATTCAGAGCTTTCCTTCTCCTATACTGGTTGCTATACCAAGATTAAAGAACCCAGTTTTGCCCTAATATGTGTATATAAGCCTTTCTTGCTAAAAATAAGTATCTGTTTATTTCAGCCCTAAAAAGCCTTCTATTTTATCTTGTAACATAGATTTATGCTTGACATCTATCTTCACATACCTTGTTTAATTCAACAAGAAAAAATAACTTTTCTAGTGGAGTTAAAAAGGCTCTGGAAGGTGAAGGTGAGACCAATTATAGTTGGTGTGATTTGAATGGTACCCAAGGGCTTGGAAAGGAGACTAGAGGAATTGGAGATCAGAGTAAGAATCAAGACCACAGCATTATCAAGATCAGCTAGAATACTGAGAAGAGTCCTGGAGACCCGAGCAGACTTTATTTGTATCTATGAATTTACCCAACTCCTCCACACAAGCAAGATCAATTTTTTAAGCAAAGTTAACAGGATTGAATTTAGAGTTTTTGTAGTGAGAGAGGAGACCTACCTTGTGCAACATGGTGTGACAGAGAGAGTGGCGGGCATGAAGACTTGCCATATTCTCGAAGGAAGCGGGCTAGGCTTTGCCTGGTGTGTAGGACTGACCTAGAGACAAACCCGTGTCCTTCAGAATGTGAGAGCTGTGGACGATCAGTGAAATAAGAAATAAGCATAGTGGCCTGGATGTAGGTGGTCGCGCCGTGCTGACGAGTCCTGCACGGACAATTATGAGTGAGGCGCCCGGATGTGGTGAAATTGAGGTGTATTTAAAGGACTTATTCTCAGAGACCAGGGAGAACGACTGCAGTAGTATTTTTGTTGTTGAGATGAGCGGGACAAAGAAATAATTTTGGATATTGGATTTTGAAGCGTGATACAATTGGGAGTGCTTAGACTGTCGATTGGAACCTTGCATCAGACTTGACTGTAACCCCCCCCACACACACACACACACACTGATTAGAGTTTTCCTTCTCTTAAAGTGATTACTATATTGAGATTAAAGAGCCCAGTCTGGCATAAACTTGATTTATCCTTGGTTGTCCAGTTTGCTAATAATATACGTTTGTTCTGCAAGAAATAATAAAATTCTGTTAACTTTAACTAAAGCAAAAATATTTTTATAAAAAATTGGAAGGAGATTATTATTCATGGGTATCTGTCCATCAGTTTTGGAGGTTTGGGGGATGTGGAGCACCCCTTCATCACCATTGCTCCCTGGTCCACTCTGACCTGGAACCTCACCATCAGATAGAGTTTAATGTCATTCCCAGGACATGTAGACCCTCAGCCACCACCTTCTAGCACCCCTATGATAAAAAGGGGTTGTGGCTTGCCATAGGGGCAATAAGGTTGGAGTAGTCATATAAGTGCTAGGGCTTGACGTGACCAACCAATTGATCAGAGGGGCCTCTCCGACCGGCTGTCTTTGCTGTTACTGATTTCAAGTACTATCTCAAACATATTAAAATCAATCTTATAAATGATTTCATAAAGAAATCAATTAAAATAAGTTTAATATTTTAATATTCATTTTTATGTAGTTTTCGTTAGTCTTTCAAATTTAGTACAATATCATATTACATTAAAAATTACATACTTGAGCCAAGGGGGTACTTACTTTTGTTAGTCAATGTTAATACATATATATATATATGGAGGCGCGTGGGCTAGTGGTTAGAATGGAGGCGCATGGGCTAGTGTTTATATGGAGGCGCGTGGGCTAGTGGTTAGAGTCGTGGAAAATGGACTCGTTGATTCGAGTTCAATTCCTAGACGAAGCTGTTGGAATTTCACATAGTGCTAATACCCTTGGGAAAGGTATGAATACATATATTCTCCCTCCAGCTATGGGTTAAATAGTAGGGCAGACTGGGCCCTTCAGCCTTGGGTAGGTAACCAGTCTAGGAGAGGGATAACTCTGAATTCCAAATTCCTGAGGTCGGTTGTTGATTGGGTTTGTGGCAAGCCTTGATGCACCAATTCTTTCCTATCGACTGTGCCAAAAAGTGTGGATGGTCCAACACAAGCCTTCACCACTATAAACAAATCCCTGTGTGGGAGTTCATTGTGTGTGTGAACCCTCATGCATCGAAAATCGACGAGAGAGTCCATAATATATATGTATATATATTTGTGATTATTTTGGTATATGTATCCGTTTGTGGGAGATACATATATTAGGTGTGGGCCTTTGTATGAAGCATTCAAGAAATAAATATCAGAAACTCGGTTGTTTTTGAGTAGAGTTTTGTTTATTTAGTAGAAGTAAATTTTCAGGATTTTTATGGCTCCCTTCTTCAGACTGTGTAAAGACAGTAGTGTTGCCAGCTGATTTCTTGAATGCTTCATACAAATGCCCAAACCTGATATATGTACCCCCCCCCCACAAACGGATACATATACCAAAACAATCTTAAATATATATACCTACTAGAAGCATACGGAGAGTCTGAGATAACACCATATATATATATATATATATTGAACTTCTTAAAAAGCTTTTTCTTGTAAATATGGATCAAAGGAATGTAGGAATTATTCAAAAGATTCAAAGTTTGGAATGCTTTCGGCTGTGCCTCCAGCAATTTTCAAAAATGGTAAAATTTGGTTTTAGAAGATTTAAACAAGGTTTATAAAACAAACAAAAAATTTTTTTTACCATTTTTGAAAATGGCTGGAGATTGACATGTTTTGCTATTTTATTGATTTTTCCATAATGTCTTCTTCTTTCTCATAATGTTAAATTCCATTCAAAACTTTATTATATATATATATATATATATATACATGAAAAAGAAGAGAATTAAAAAGTTTGCCATAGCATCAACATGCCAATTTAATTTTCCTTTTTTTCTCATACCATCAGAGTTCATTACAAACTTCCCATACACACACACCTACACATATATAAATTTATTTATGCATATATATACACACACACACACATTTATGCATATATATACACACACACATTTATGCATATATATATATATATATATATATACACACACATTTATGCATATATATATATATACACACACACATATGTATATATACACATATATGCAGGCATATATATTTATACACACACATATGTATATATACACATACATGCAGGCATATATATATATATACACACACAGACATATGTATATATACATATATATATATATACATACATACATATGTATATATACATATATATATATATACATACATACATATATACACACACCAATATATACATATATACACACACACACACACACATACACATATATATATATATATATATATATATATATATGGGAATAATATCAAATATTTTCATGATAGGATTATCTGATTAATTTTCACTTTCACATTATCTGAAGTTTTCATTTATTCATATATAATATATATATATATATATATATATATATATATAAATTCCTCTTTTGAAAAAGAAATTCACATATAGTTCCTTCATTTTTCAACCTAAGAAATAAACATCATAAATATCTTAAAATGTTCTTTTTGGATAAACCATTTATATCACATCTTTAATATATGCATAATACCTGCAGATCTTTTCTATGTGATTTTGTATGCGTCCATCTTGAAACATTTTTAGTATTGAACAGGACCATTAAAATAACCCCTATTACCTACAATTGAAATGCTATTACTTTATAGAAGCACTACATACACCAGCAGCAAAGTGATACTAGATGGCCTCAATTCTTCCTCTGATCTCCAGTTTCCCAGAGTTTCGTTTCCAGGTCTTTGGGGACCAATTCCAAGGGTAAATTAATGGAAGCCAGTTTTCATGGAATATACACTTGGATGTTATGAAAGGTTTTAAACATCCCAAAAGTATAAGCAAAGAAAGATGAACGGGACTTGTCGGACACTGCATATGCCATTGGGGAAAAAAACAGTTTACAAATTAGTGTTGTGGCAAGTGTCCCAAGGGGGAAAGTCAGTACATGGCCGCAGAAAAATAACACACAATGTTGCGATCAATTGGTGAAATGAGAACAGTGATGCTAGACACTGAAACAATCCAATGATATATATATTTACCAAGTCTTCCACATGAGCAGGATGTGACACAAGGTCAATTTTTAAGCAGAGTTTACCATGTTTGATTCAGAGTTTTCTTTTTCTAGACCAGTTGCCATACCAAGGTTGAAGAGCCTAGTCCGCCCTACTATTTACACATAGCTGGAGAGAGAATAGTTGGATTAATACCATTCACAAGGGTATTAGTGCCTTATGAAATGCAACCAACCTGGTCTAGGGTTTGAACTCATATCGCTATGTCCATTTCCTTAGAAAGCAACCGTTACTCCTCGGACACCTCCTGGTTAGTGTTATAGGCTATAGAACCATTATCAGTGACTGATTATCAAAATGTGCCCCAAAGCTCTGACCTTGTGCCACACATAAGCAAACCTTAGTAAATAACTATGATCACTAAAGTCCTTTAAATGTTACAAGTTCTCTAAATGTTACAAGTTATTTCATTATTTTTTAAGTTGATGCAATACAGAACATATGCCAACATGTCAACAATGGGCAGGATGTGACACAAGGTCAATTTTAAACTGAGTAAAGCTGGTTTAAATTCAGAGCTTTTCTTCTCCTATACTGGTTGCCATACCAAGATTAAAGAACCTAGTTTTGCCCTAATATGTGCTAAAATAAGTCTCTGTTTATTTCAACCCTAAAAAGCCTTCTATTTTATCTTGTAACATAGATTTACGCTTGACATCTATCTTCACATACCTTGTTTAATTCAACAAGAAAAAATAACTTTTCTAGTGGAGTTAAAAAGGCTCTGGAATATGAAGGTGAAGGTGAGACCAATTGTAGTTGGTGTGATTTGAATGGTACCCAAGGGCTTGGAAAGGAGACTAGAAGAATTGGAGATCAAAGCAAGAATTGAGATCACAACATTATCAAGATCAGCTAGAATACTGAGAAGAGTCCTGGAGACCCAAGGAGACTTGGTGTCATCCATACTTCAGTTATAACTGATGTGAGAAATTCAATGAAATAATAATATTATACATATATATATCTGTGGAGATTAGAGCCCTTCTTATATATATATATATATATATATTATATATATATATAAAATGTAGGGGAGTGAAGACATGAAGTCAACAGTACTTGATAACTGACAGTTTCTTGCCTATGCAATCTTCAAATCCTTTTCAAACCAATAGTTTGAAAATCACATTGGTGAGAAACTCTCAATCTAATAATAATGATATAGCAAACTATATTATCTACATATATATCAGGGGTTTCTCCTTTATTTATATATATATATATATATATATATATATATATATATATATAAAAGGTTTTTTTTATAGTTTGTTTGAAGCATTGTATGTATGTGTACAATATAAATTTTCCCGAAAATATTTAGGAATAAAAAGGTAAATAAACATCATTTAACACCTATTCCATTGCATTGTAAATTGCCTTCAAATTTATATTTTATATATTTTATATATATATATATATATGGGTTGAAGAATAACAAATGAGAGTGAAAAATAGGAAGTGTGAGGATAATTTGATACTTAAAAAATATATATATTTGTTGACACTTAGTATTTTCATAGGTAATTTAGAGTATTGAATTCATATTTAAAATAATTATATATTAGACATGTATTTATCTTAAATATGTATTCACAGGAGGCGCTGTGTAACTTCAGGGGCACAAAAACTTTATTATAGTCTTCCGAGACTGAAATGCCAATATATCTTAAATATGTATTTAATATTGTAAATTAACAACTGAAACTCTAAGTGGCAACAAATATATATTTTTTTTCAAGTCATCCTCACATTTCCTATTCTTCACTCACTTATTCTTCAAGACACTGCCGATTCATTTCCATTTTTCTCTCACACACGCATATATAAATATGGTAGAAATGTGAGGAGGTTAATCCGACAGTATGTGGAGAAAAGTAGACAAACACGGGATGTTGTGGAAACTTGATGTTTATTGTCGACGGTGCAACGTTTCGGTCTCTTATTAGACCATCTTCAGGACTTGAATATAGTTCTTACTCCAATGATGGAAATTCTCAAAATGCTGAAAAGCGGAAGGTCGTCAGTAGGGGGAAGTGTAGTTGGGGGTGGTTAGTGGATTCTTCTTCTCTCTGGAATGGGGAGTGCCGAAATGGTCAATGGTGGTACCACAGGTGTTAGATTGTGGGGATTGGTTAGCTAAATATGTGTATGTGTGTGTGTGTGTGTGTCTGTTTAATTGTTTTTTGTTTATGTGTGATTGGGAACTGGATTTGTCGTTAAGTTATATGTGTGTTGTTGGTATGTTGGTGTGATTTTTTTTTGATTTATTATTTATTTTATTTTATTTTATTTTATTTATTTATTTTTTTTTTTTGTGAGGGTTTGTAAGGGTAAGATTTGTTAAAATTGTAAGTAAGCATATGTATAATGTTATATACTATTATTGTTATTGTCATATATATTATAATGTCATTCATTATTTATGAATATTTAACATTATGTCTATCTGTCTGTCGGTCTATCTAACTATCTATCTATTTAGCTTGAGTGTGTTCATGTCTATCAACCTATCTATAAATATATATATATATGGAAATACGATGAGGAAATTAATCCGACAATATGAGAAGAAAATATTTTAAAAAATATAACAAACACAGGATGTTACGATCAGGAAACAATTTTAGTGTCAATACTTAAGCATTTCGGTATATTGTACCATCTTCAGGACACTGTTAGGTGAGGAACAAAATGAAAGATGTTAAGTGTATAGTGGTTATGTGAATCTGATGTTGTTAACCGTTAATTTTCATATGCGCGTTTGTTTACGAAAAGCAAATGACGTGATCAATGCATGTGCAAAAATGGAAGGCGAAGAACATATAATGGCGCATGCTTTAATGTGAATAATATAATATAATATATATATATATATTATATACTAAATTTTTATTTAAATTTTAAATATTATTTATTACAACGCAAGTATCGCATAAAATTCGATACTTTTTCTTATAGAAAATGAAATTGACAAGTGTAATCCCGGCAAAGGATCGCTCGGTGTGTAGAATATCGTACAGACTGTTTCGACTTTATTAAGTCTCATCAGTGATATATACTAACAATTTCCCTCCGACAGAAATCGAAACCGGGACCTCAGCGAGCATAGTGAAACACTATATCGCCTCGACCACAGTACACAGCTAACAATCCCAGCGAAATTAAGCTTGTCAAATGATACTACACGCCTCGTTGTAAGTGCCTTCAAATAAAAATTTAGTATATACTTTATTCATCAATGCTTCTAAAAAATAAACAAACATCCAAAAATCTTATATATATATATATATTTACAGTACCCAATTGCCACTTTAACTTTTCCATTGCAGTGGTATGAGTAAATAATCCAAAAGTGCTCAATATATTAAAAACAGAGCAGTAATAATAATAATAAATAATAATATAAGTCATTAATTATATGATATAAAAAAAAGTAAAGTCGTCGGGGCGGCCTAAAGTCGGTATCAGCCAGTCAGTGAGGGAGTCTATCCCCTTTTCAATAGCGCTAGACCAAGGAGATTGTTTTAGCATCTGAGGTGGAGCCCCACACCTACCATCAGCTCCTTACTTTACCGCACAGATCCCTGTGCTACTCATACACTGAGTTGGCGAGGACTGGTATCGAACTAGGAACCTTGTGGTTTCTAGCTGAACGCTCTACTAACTGAGCTAACCTGGCCCATGATTATATGATATAAATATATGATAATATAAATATAATATATATAGGGGTTTTCTCTTTATAGATTGTCTTTATATGTGTACACAAAATAAGATTTCAAGTGAAAAACAAAAGTGCATTTAATACTATTCATGTTATTTTGGACTATTATTCTCATCTTCATTGTTCTGATCACAATATTTCGGCCAGGTATCTTTTTGGTAACTTGATTCGTAAAAAAACAAAAATTGTTTGTTTTTAGAATAATGCAATATCCTCTGATATGACATTGGTGTGGAAACCACTGGAGGCATAAAAAAAATCAAATAAAAAGAAAAAGTCATGACACTCTGATACAAGATATAAAAAAAAAAATCACATCACACCTTTCTCAACCAATCAAATCTGTTCTCACCAAATTTTAGAACCACTTTCTGAGAGATTGTTCTAAAGAGGAAAATTGAGATCATATCTTTAGAGAGACTGTTTACAGACTTAAATAAAGAGGAAAATTGAGATCAGCATACATAAAAGAGGGATTAGTATTATCTGCGTTATTCGAACTATTGTCCCCATCTTCATTGTTATTTGTACAACGTTTTGGCCGATATACCCTCCAGCCTTCTTCAGGTATTTCTTGTTGGACTCGGGAACCTTCTCGGACTCGGCCACTTTCTTGTCGTAATCGGGAGCCATCAAAGGGTTAGGTTCAAAGTTCCGTGATGGCTCCCAAATACGACAAGAAAGTTCCCGAGTTTGAAAAAGAAGGTTCCCGAGTCCGACAAGAAATACCTGAAGAAGGCCGGAGGGTATATCGGCCAAAACGTTGTACAAATAACAATGAAGATGGGGACAATAGTCCGAATAACGCAGATAATACTAATCTTCAAGCCTCATCTCAAACATTCAGAGATAAAAGAGGGAGTCAAAAATTATCCGCACTTCTGCCATAAATAAGTAAAGTAAAGTCATTGAGGTAGCCTAAAGTAAGTATCAGCCAAACAGTGAGGGAGTCTATCCCCTTTTCTCTACACCAAAAGATTTTTTTTTTTAAGGTCTGAGGTGGGATGCCACACCTACCATTACCTACTCACTTTACCGCACAGCTACTCATAAGCTGAGTTGGCAAGGGCCGGTATTGAACCAGAAACCTTGAGGTTCCCAGCTGAACACTCTACTGACTGAGTATCTTTATTATTGTCACTAATACAAAATAAAAAACACCCTCAGGGCGATGTAAAAATAAATTTTTGAAACATATTGCCTGAGGCGTGGGAGTTAAAAATTCAATGTCAGCAAGTTTGTACCCTAAGTAAGTAAAATCATCAAATTCATTAAAGGATTAACAAATAAAACAATTTGAAATCTAAACTTTAAATATGAATTAAAATAAAACAAACTATAGATAGATATATAATACCAGTTATGTATTTATTAAAACTTGTTTAAAAAACAATGAGGATGATACCAGCCCTTGCCAACTTAACACATGGGTAGCATGGCTTGGATCTGTGCAGTAAAATGGGAAGCTGTTGATAGGGGATAGGTGTGTCCTGCAACTCAGATGCATACACAATCTCCCTGGTCTAGCGCTAGGAAAATGTGCATAACTTCTTGTGCTGTCCGTCTGATACCGACAATAAGCCACTCCACCGTCATTACATATTTAGAACTCAATACGTCCTCTACAAAAACCCTTTTCATATTAGAACATTTCACTCGTACAACTCTTCCTTATGTTTTTTTTATGTGATGTTTGTGTGCTATTCTCTTAAGTTTGCTCAGGCAAAAGAAGAAAAAGAGCCAGGAGCTGAAATTCAATGGTGTGATACAAAGATACTCTTTTATTTTTCCTTAAAATTGATGTAAGAAGATGGAGACCCAAGATTTGGTTTAGTTTGGTTGTTTTGTTTTATTTTACAGCATATTGTTGTATACCCCATCAGGTATATATCAGGTATAGAGAGTTCTCGGATGATAGTGGGTGTGCCTCAGGCACCAGGCAATAAACCCTGCCCTGTCCCTTTAAATCGTGGGGGCAGGTGTTGCCTAGGGAGATGGCCCTCTGGGATCAATGATACTAATTTACCCTGTAGATCCAGCGGCCAAAGCTCACTGGACCCCCAGGCATGGCCAGAACTTCTAGACCCCACATAAATCCAAACAGGGGCAGACAATCACTGCAACTGTAAGCCCAATAGATGCCCAAGAAGCCATAAAAAAACAAATAAGTCATAACTAGATAGACTACACTACTTAATCTCTCTCTTATTCTTTCTGGTAATCCTTAACTATTTCCTCGTAAATTCCTACCATAAAATAATCTGAACCCTCATTTTATGTCCGTGTTTTTGCAATAAATGTTTTATTTTTCTTGCACCCGTTATTTTACAATACTAAATATATTTTATTTATTTATTTTAATATTCACTTCAATGTGTATATTCTGAAAGTTTTTATTTTGTGAGAATGGTTAGTTTTAAAGTGGTTAGTTTTAAACACGGACATAAAATGAGGGTTCAGTTTATTTTATGGTAGGAATTTACGAGGAAATAGTTAAGTATTACCTTCTTTCTTTCTTTCTTATTTTTCTTCTATCATAAGTTTCTCACTTTTTACACTTCAGCTTTCTCTTACCAATTCGTATCATCATGAGTTATTTTTATATAAGATATTTAAATCAAATAAGTCATAACTAGATAGACTACACTACTTAATCTCTCTCTTATTCTTTCTTTCTTTCATATTTTTCTTCAATCATGAGTTTCTCACTTTTTACACTTCAGTTCTCTCTTACCAATTTATATCGTGAGTTATTTTTACATAAGATATTCAAATCACAAGGATACTTTATCACAAACTTATAAAAACTCTTTTAGACTAAAAGTGGAATTTGAACAACCAATTTTCCCTACATTATCAATAAATGAAGACATCATTTAATTTAAGATTGATAATGATGTTTGAAAAGGTTTCACTATCTGGGTTAATACCCAATTCAAGCAATTTATCAACAACTAGTAAGAGCTATCCAGCGTTGCCCAGGATTTAAAAAGTTAGAAATAAATCTCTTATCTATATTTATACATAGATTAATAAAAATTATTTTTCTATATATTTGTCTTATTACCCTTTTCTTATATATATATATATATATATATATGTGTGTGTGTGTGTGTGTGTGTGTGTGTGTGTGCATGTTGAATTAAACAAAAGACACATCTCATGTTTAACAATTTTATTTTTTATCTTTTCAAGTTTTCTGGCCAACTTTTTAATATTTGGGTGAAATTTGTGGATTAGTCCACCAAAGTTCAGGTCCCGAGTACTTTCGGCACTTCAAAGTGCCATTATCAGAAGGGATATGTTCCAGTTTTTTTAAAATTATATTAATGTGAAGGCTGGAAGGAGAAGAATTGATGGGAAAGGTGCTATAGGCATTTTAAAATGTGTGTTCTGCATTGGAAATTAATTTTGTTTAAGGATGGTTTGTATTTTTTTATGTATAAAGCTTCTAGTATTTGGAGTTTTTGTTTACTTTTTTTCTTTGTGCACAATGTGTGTATTTTCCATTAGAATATTTGGTAATTAGAGTGGGGGCATGAATGTATTTTTAAGTGTTGTTAAATGGGGCTATTATCTGTTAAATGGAGGGTTAGACGATGTGACAATGTGGTTGAGGTGAAACCGATGTATGTATTTTCATTTTCTGGGAGACTGCAATCTCATAGGGAACATTTAAATCTGTATACTACATTGGTCTCATTAAGCCGACTTAATATATATATATATATATATATATCCTGGTTTTTAAATTATTTTTTATTATTCTTGTTTTTAGTTTTTATTTTGTTTTTTTTATTCTTTATTAATTGTTTTATTTTTTAATCATTTTTTTAAATTGATTTTTTAATACATCATTGATGCATACTCTTATATTTTTATTCAGCTTTTCTTATGGAAAAGTAGGGGTAAAAGGTTATTTTTAACCCCCTCTTGTACAAAAATAGGGTGTGTACACAGCAAATGGGCACTTCACATGGGGTAATAGTTAGCAAGCTAGATTAACAGCTCATTGCAAGTGACTTTGATTCTCACAGAGTGCCTCATATTGGTGGCCTTGTGTCACAACTAAGTTATGCTTAGACATAACTACAGACACAGCAACCACTCTCCTAAACACAGACACAAATGAAACGTTTCTCAATATTTTGCTTTCATAATCACACACACAGCTTCTGGTGTGTACAAACATATACACACAAAACTTTTTTACACATTTAAATGCGTAGATAGTATGTAGCCTGGGTAGGATTTTTTTGAGAATGAGCTGTCGCCCAAGCAGCAGATCCTCCCTCTCCACACAACCATTGTTGTCCAAGGAACCAGTGTGGTTTGGCAAAAGAGTTGCTGAGGAGTACTGAGATTCAGCACAACACACCTTAGGGATTCCAGCTCCAGTTTTTGGGGTTTACTCCCTTAGTTTTTCCTAAGGTATAAGGTAGAGCCGCAAGGCAACATTGGTTTTTCCTTGTGAGTTGCTAACCAAGGCTAAAGAGTCCCTTCCAGCTGGTTTTGTGATTTTTGAGTAGTAAGTACTCTAATCTTGCTACTGCCGGTGCGGTCGGACTTTGGTTCCGCAATAGCTCATCCACTCTTTGCAAAGTTACCGGTGCCTTTAAATTTTCTAAGTTGTGACTTAGTATAAGTCCATGTGTTCAATATTTTCTAACCAGTACTGCTATGGAAGGAAGGATTTTGTCTATCTAGCTATATATAGAAGTCAGCACTGTGTGTGGAGGGGGAGAGGATGCACACTCACAAAAGTGAAACAGCTTCACTCTCCCTCTCACACAAAAGTACAGCTTGTTTGTTTTACGGCATATCAACCATGATGGGTCATTTAATGCCCACAATTTTTTGCAAGATTTGTAGTGATGGTCTGGAAGAAAAATTTTTAAACTCAATTTTTTTTTTTTGTAAACAAATTTTCTATTTAACCCATAGATGGGCCCCTCATCTGGTGGATAAGCAACACCTGATAGTCAAGATTTACATTTTTGCCTTTCATCTTGGACAATTTGGACGGTCTAATTTTTAACCAGAGGGTGTTGCAAGATGAAAACATGAGTATTAATATATTATATTATTATTTTTCAAACGCTTGTTTGTTTGTTTTGTTTTATAGGATATCAACCTTGTTGGGTCATTTAATGTGGGCAAAATTTTGAAATAAATTCATTATTAATGGATACTCAATTTTTTTAATGAACACATTTTTGTATCTAACCCATAGATGGCTGGTCAGAGTGGACTAGGGAGCAATGGTGATGAAGAGGTGCTCCACATTCCATAAACCTCCAGAACTGGAATCTCACCATCGGAGTTTAACGTCATTCGCAGGACATGAAGACCCTCAGCCAGCACTTTTGAACAGATATATGATAAAAAAGGTTGGGACTTGGCATAAGGGCAATAGGGTTGGGACAATCATATAGGTGCTAGGGCTTGATATGACCATCAAGGGCCAAAGTGGAGTGTTACTCAATCATGTTATTAGTGCATTTGAAATCCTGCAATGTGTCTTATATATCACTAAGAAATAAACATACACATAATATAGTGTGGTTAATTTGCATACTGGTTTTAACAAAACCGGGTTTAATAAATAATTACTTGGTCTTATTGATCACTAACATTATTTTTTTATTCTGGGTTAGCTCAGGCGGTAGAGTGTTCAGCTAGAAACCACAAGGTTCCTAGTTCGATACCAGCCCTTGCCAACTCAGCATATGAGTATCACAGGGATCTGTGTGGTAAAATAAGGAGCTGATGGTAGGTGCGGCGCTCCACCTCAGATGCCAAAATAATCTCCTTAGTCTAGCGCTAGGGAAAAGGGGATAGACTCCCTTGCTGCATGGCTGATACCGACTTTAGACCACCCCAACGACTTTACTTACATTTTTATTCTCCAACATATCAAAATCAATCCTATGAATTATTTTATATAGAAGCCAATTAAAATATAATTAAAATAAGTGTAATCTTTTTATATGCATTCTTATTTAATTTCGTTAGTCTTTCTAATTTAATATATTTCATTAGATTAAAACTTAAATACTTATGCTAGTATGTATAATTAATAACACAGAGTATATTTTTTTATTTATCTATTTTTCTTTTTTTAATGAAGTAAATCTTTTATTTGTCTGTTTATCTGTCCTTGTTTCATTGGATAATAGAAGCAGCTACTCAGCATCGCCTGGGTAGAGAGGTGGGTCGCAAAAAAGTTAGTCTCGCAGATCTGTATTACTGAATCATGAGTTGGATCCTCATGGGATGCTCCATTTAAATAATGTAATAATTTTTTTTTTTAAAGTTAGTCCTGCAGATCCATTATTACTGAATTGTGAGTTGATCTCCTCGTGAGATGCCCATTTAAA
The DNA here is from genome assembly GCA_023376005.1 of Doryteuthis pealeii. Lineage (NCBI taxonomy): Eukaryota > Metazoa > Mollusca > Cephalopoda > Myopsida > Loliginidae > Doryteuthis > Doryteuthis pealeii. Next base: position 5,884,614 of record CM042167.1, read on the forward strand.
TCCCTATGTAAAAAACAGACCTTGCATTGTGTTTATATACCACAATAAAGATGAGGACAACAGTCTAAAAAATGAAAATAGAGAGAAAATGAATGGGATTATTTTTTTCTTTCTTTTCCTTTTTTCTTTCTTTTTTTTTCTTTCTTTCCTTTTTTCTTTCTTTCCTTTTTTCTTTCTTTTTCTTTTTCTTTTCTGAGATGCCCCATTTAAATCCCTATGTAAAAAAAAATAGACCTTGCATTGATCCAACTACTCTGAAAAGAAATGTAAATGTCTACTATCTAAAATATTAAATGAAAAAGAAATTCTATGCTGTTATCATTTGAATTTTATTTTCTTAATTATCTTCACGAATATAAATCAAAACTCTACTTTTTTTGCTAAAAAAACAAACCCTGGTGATATTTAATGTGTATATATATTTACTTTGTTGTTAATTGTTTTATTTTCGAAGTTTCCTCTGGACATACACATACACACAACTGTCCTTTATATATGTATTGATAGATAGATGGTATATAATAATGAAATACAAAATTTAAGTACTTATACCCAGAGGACGCATATTCTTGCTGGTATGTATAATTAATTTTTATTTATTTATCTATTGTTCTTTTTTTTATGAAGTAAATCTTTCATTTGTTTGTTAATCTGTCCTTGTTTTATTGGATATTAATTAATTTGGTTGTAATTGTCTTTTTGGCACCACTTCTCTATTGAACTAGTTTTTGTCCAATGTTTAATGGCCGAAAGGATTAGTTGTAATCCTGGTGGTTGGTTATCTTCATGAAATGGTCATAAAAAGGAAGAAGAATGAAAGATACACTTAATATTTTTATTGGATTTATCGAGATTGAACCAACAAGACAGAAATTGTGTTGACTGAGTGAGAAATCTGGACTAACCAATAGAATTAAGAAAAAAAGCATTTGAACACAAAGAAAAAGAAAGAGAGAAAGAAAGAGAGAAGAGAGAAAGAAAGAAAGAGAGAGAAAGAAGAAAAGAAAAAAAAAGAAAGAGAAAGAAAGAAAGGAGAGAAAAAGAAAAGAAAAAGAAAGAAGAAAAAGAAAGAAGAAAAGAAAAAGAAAAAGGAAAGAAAGAAAAAAAAGAAAGAAAAAAGGAAAGAAAGAAAAAAATAATCCCATTCATTTTCTCTCTATTTTCATTTTTCAGACTGTTGTCCTCATCTTTATTGTGGTATATAAACACAATGTTTCAGCCACTGTATTTTCTGACCATCTTCAGGTGTCCCCGTCTATCCAAGCATAGCAATGATCCAACCTGGAAATCATTGACAAGGTGTGTCAAAAATTATCAAGATTTTTTGGACTTTTTGACACCTTGTATTCTGGAAAAAAATAACTTAAAATCCAATGTAATGAACACAACATGCAAACCTAAAAGAGAAGGTTGGACACATGGTGTAGTAGATATAGGCGTTGGGTTAAGACAGATGTAAGTGACAGTTATCTCTAGGCTGCAGGTTCAATCCTGGTCAAGGGTGACAGTAACATAGAATAATAATTAACATAGCTTAACACTTGTACTCAGTCATGGTTAGTGGAATGAGAACAGTACACCCCTGTGGACTGAATAAAGGGTTGGGTTCAAAGTTCCGTGAAGGTTCCTGATTAAGACAAGAATGTTCCAGAGTTCAAGGAAAAGGTTCCCAAGTTTGAAGAGAAGGCTCCGAGTCCGTCAATAAATACCTGAAGAAGACCAGACAGCAAATCGGCTGAATTGTAGTACAGATAACAATAAAGATGAGGACAATAGTCCGAATAATCAAAGTAATATAAATTAAGAAGTAGGGACTCTGGAGATGTAGAATAATACAAATGTCTTTTAAGAAAAGAATATTACCAATTTATTAATTGTCTAGGTAGTAATATCTCATCCACAGAAAGCAATGTTAATACACGAATAGGAAAGGCTTGGTCGCCACAAACAAATTATCAGTCATATGGAAATCCATATCACTGACAATTAAAGTGACATTCTCCAGAACGTTGCATATTTTTCTATTTTTTCTTTTACTTCCTTCTTTTCTTATTTCACTAATTAATATATTGTTATGATTCGGTATTTAAATGCATTTTTTGTGAAAATGTAGATATCATTTTAATTATATTCACTCGTGAAAATGCTGCACCCTTAATATAGTTATTTACTAAGCTTTCTTAGTGCGGCACGCCAGAAGTATGGGGTGGCCTGTGAAGGAATACACTACAACATGGTTAAATAATATAGCTTGCTAACCATTCACCACGGAGGGGTCCCAAAGTCTTTTTTGTTTTTTTTTACAAAGCTTTGATGTGGCACCCCATAACTTCTGGCGTGCGCTCTAAGATAAGTAAATAATATATATTAACTATGGTGCAGGCATTGTTCACGAGTGAATATATATTATAAAAATGTATATCTACATTTTCACACCAAAAAATGCAATTTAAAATCCGAATCAATAACAATATATTAATTTTATTAAAATATATATATATAAATATATATATAATTATTTATTATATATAATATATATATATATATTATTAATTAATATATATATATTATAATATAATTTATTATTAAAACAACTGCTCCGTCCATTCTCAGCCTAGCATTGTGCCACAGTCTAAGAATAATGCTTAATAAATCACTTTGGTCACCGCAAGTGGTGTAATGATTAGCAAGTTAGATTCGTAGACCATTCTTTAGGTGAATTGTTATTCTCACTGTGTGTCGCATTACCTCGGGCCTTGTTGCCATGCAATCTAGCTACATTTAATTCTAAAAAAAAACTTTTGGGACCCTCCTGTTGGTGTTAATGGTTAGCAAAGCTAGATTATCAGACATTGTTAGTGTGTTTGCTTTTCATGAGTGTCATATACGTCTGGCTTTGTGCCTCTAGCTTAGTAAAAAATCAGGGCACATTCTTTGGGTGTAATGAGACATTGTTAGTGGAGTTTGTCTTCTCACTGGGGGTCTCCGATACCTCTGGCCTTGTGCCCATCTAAGCTTAGTAAAAAAAAAGAACAAAAACTTTGGGCATCTCATATGGTGTAATGGTTAGTGAGCTAGATTAGCAGCCTATTGTTAGTGAGTTTGATTATCACTGGGTGTCCTGTACCTCTGACATTTGTGCGCACGATCTAAGCTAGCTTAGTAAAAAAACTTAGGGCACCTCAATTTGTTGCTAATGGTTACAAAGCTAAATTAGCAGACCATTCCTTAGTGAGTTGTTTATTCTCACTAGGGGTCCCATACATCTGGCTTGTCTACATCTAGCATAGTAAAAAAAAAAAAAAAAAACAATTTGGGCTGCCCCATGTGGTACCTAGATAATAGCAAGCTGATTGTTAACCATTGTTTGCGAGTTGTATTCCTCACTGGGCAACATCATTCTTCTAGCCGCATCTAGATAAGCTTAGTAATAACCTATATTACAAATGGTGGCAGCATTGTTACACGAGTAACGTTGTTAAAAGTGTGTATCTAACATTTGCGCAAAAAACATGCATTTCCATACCGAATCAATAGCAAGTGTATTAATAGATAGATAGATTTATTATTAAACAACTGCTCCGTTCCATGTCTCAGCCGTCACTATCAGACCGTGTGGACATTTTTCATTATTGGCTCAGCTGGATGCAGTCGAAATGTGGGTGCAGCCATACTGCGGAAAGAAAGAAAATATGGTCAAGTTTAAAGATTGATTTTTTTTTTTTGCCGTAAATTGTTCATTAGGAATGTGCTAAGAGCAAATAACAGTAAACACTCTGGTTGGATCTTTCCTGGCGCGGAAGAAATGACGGGTGGGGCCTTTTGATTTACCCTCATCTATTTATAGTTATGGGAACGGATGGGTAGCTATAAATCCAATGTGGCCCGTTGCAGTAATATATATGTTTGCTAGTGTGCATTTTAATGTGCAGTATTGGCTATAAATATAAATCAATTGAGTAAGTTTAGTTTGAATAATTGAAGCCGTGTCCAATGTTCGATATTAAGATATGCAATAATTGCTTCTTTTTTAGGTTTGCATATTGTGTTTATTACATTTGGAAGGAGGATTAAGTTATATTTTTTTTCTTTAACAAGAAGTGCTATGAAATCTAATTTGAAAAATAAGACAATTCATATACATCATGTCACGCAGCAGCAGCAGATATCCATGACAATCTCTTGCCAACTTCCCTATCATTATTTCCCCTGGGAGGTCTTCTATGCAGCAATCAAGCATGCCTCGCATAGTTGGTCAAACTGTAAGGTCCTTGATGGGTGGTCAACATTAGCATGTCCCATGTATTGGCTTACCACAGGAGAACGTTTGCTCCTCCTTGCTTCTTCCAGCAGTGCCCCAATGCATAGTCCGTCTGTATTTGGATGGTTTTGTGAGATGGTGGGCAGGTGGCTGTACAGCTGCTTCCTTGTGGGGTGGCTGTTTCCACGACTTGTTCAAGACTGCATGCGCACACTGTCTTGGTGCAGCTCCATTCTAGCTTATTCTCAGGCACAAGTGGTGCGAGGCCATACTAGCAGTACAGATATACCAGAGCCTGGAAGAATTTGTCCCTTTAGCTTGTCAGTGATTGTTGTATGATAGATTTGTTGTTGTGGCGACCAAGCCTTTCTATTGTTGTATTAACATTGCTTTCTGTGGATGAGATTTTAAGCTAACTACAATTACTAATTGGTAATATTCTTTCTTAAAAGACATTTTGTATTATTCTACATCTCCAGAGTCCTACTTGCTTAATTTATATTACTTTGATTATTCGGACTGATTGTCCTCATCTTTATTGTTATCTGTACTAACAATTCAGCCGATTTGCTGTCTGGTCTTCCTTCAGGTTTTATTGACGGCTCGGAGCCTTCTCTTCAAACTTGGGAACCTTTTCCTTGAACTTCTGGAACATTCTTGTCTTAATCAGGACTTCACGGAACTTTGGAAGCCCAACGCCTTTAATTCAGTCCCACAGGGGTGTACTGTTCTCAATTCCACTAACCATGACTGAGTAAAGTGTTAAGCCTATGTTAATTTATTATTTCTATGTTACTGTCAAGCCCTTGACGCAGGATTGACCTGCAGCTAGAGATAACTGTACATTGTGCTTAACCCAACAGCCTTATATCGTCGACTACACCATGTGGGTCCAACCTTCCTGTTTAGGTTTGCATGTTGTGTTCATTACATTGGATTTAAGTTATTGTT
>CM042167.1:5889925-5900495 GCA_023376005.1 Doryteuthis pealeii
GTACATAGGGACACTCAAGTGAGGAATCAAATCAACTAAAGATAGGTCTAAACGAATCTAACTTGCTAATCATTACACCACTTGCGGTGACCAAAGTGATTTATTAAGCTTATCTTAGATGTGGCACAATGGGCTGAGAAATGGACGGGAGGCAGTTGTTTAATAATAAAGTTATATATAATATATATATATATATATATAATATAATATATATATATATATATATAATATATATATATATTTATATATATATTATTTTAATAAATTAATATATTGTTATTGATTCGGTATTTAAATGCATTTTTTGTGAAAATGTAGATATACATTTATAATTATATATTCACTCGTGAACAATGCTGCACCATTTAATATAGTTATTTACTAAGCTTATCTTAGATGCGGCACGCCAGAAGTATGGGGTGCCCTGTGAGAATACAACTCACAAACAATGGTTAAATAATATAGCTTGCTAACCATTACACCACAGGAGGGGTCCAAAGTCTTTTTTTTTTTTTTTACAAAGCTTTGATGTGGCACAAGACCAGAAGCATGGGATACCCAGTGAGAATCAATCTCACTAACAATGGTCTGCTAATCTAGCTTGCTAACCATTACACCATATGAGGGGCCAATGTTGTTTTTTTTTTACTAAGCTTAAATGTAGCACAAGGCCAGATGTATGGGACCCCTAGTGAGAATACAACTCACTAACAATGGTCTGCTAATTCTAGCTTGCTAACCATTACAACAAATGAGGTGTCCTAAAGTTTTTTTACTAAGCTTAGATGGGACACAAGACCAGAGGTATGGGACACCCAGTAAGAATAAACTCACTAACAATGGTCTAGCTAATATAGTTTGCTAAACATTACAACAAATGAGGTGTCCTAAGTTTTTTTACTAAGCTTAGATGTAGCACAAGGCCAGAGGTATGGGACCCCGGTGAGAATACAACTCACTAACAATGGTCTGCTAATCTAGCTTGCTAATCATTACAACAAATGAGGTGCCCTAAGTTTTTTTTACTAAGCTTAAGCTTATCTGTGGGCACAAAGCCATAAGTATAGGATACCCAGTGAGAATCAAACTCACTATCAATAATCTATTTTGCTAAACATTACACCACATGAGGGGCCCAAAGTTTTTTTTTTATTAAATGTAGCTTAGATGTGGCATGGCACAAGGTAATGGGACACACAGTGAGAATCAAATTCACTAAACAATGGTCTACTAATCTAACTTGCTAATCATTACACCACTTGAGGTGACCAAAGTGATTTATTAAGCTTATCTTAGATGTGGCACAATGGGCTGAGAATGGATGGGAGGCAGTTGTTTTAATAATAAAGTTATATATAATATATATATATATAATAATAATATATATATATATTTTTTTAAAATTAATATATTGTTATTGATTCGGTATTTAAATGCATTTTTTGCGCAAATGTAGATACGCACTTTTAATCATACATTCTCTTGTGAACAATGCTGCACCATTTGATATAGTTATTTACTAAGCTTATCTTAGATGCGGCAGGCCAGAAGTATGGGGTGCCCAGTGAGAATACAACTCACAAACAAGGGTTAACTAATCTAGCTTGCTAACCATTACACCACATGAGGGGTCCAAAGTTTGTTTTTTGTTTTTTTTTACAAAGCTTAGATGTGACTAAGGCCAGAGGTATGGGATACCCAGTGAGAATCAAACTCACTAACAATTGTTTACTTATCTAACTTGCTAACCATTACACCACAGAGGGGCCCAAAGTGTTGTTTTTTTTTTTTACTAAGTTTAGATGTAGCACAAGGCCAGATGTATGGGACACCCAGTGAGAATTCAACTCACTAATAATGGTCTGCTAATCTAGCTTGCAACAAATGAGGTGCCCTAAGTTTTTTTTGTTTTTTTTACTAAGCTTAGCTTAGATGTGGCACAAAGCCAGAAGTATAGGACACCCAGTGATAATCAAACTCACTAACAATAGTCTGCTAATCTAGCTTGCTAACCATTACACCATATGAGATGCCCAAGTTTTTTTTCTTTTTTTTACTAAGCTTAGACGGGGCACAAGGCCAGACGTATGGGACACCCAGTGAGAATCAATCTCACTAACAATGGTTTACTTATCTAGCTTGCTAACCATTCACACCATGTGATGTGCCCAATGTTAATTCCTAAGCTTAGCTTAGATGTGGTACAAGACCAGGTGTATGGAGCACCCAGTGAGTATCAAACTCACAAACAATAGTCTGCTAATGTAGCTTGCTAAACATCACAACATGTGAGGTGAGGTGACCAATGTTATTTATTAAGTTTAGTTTAGACATGGCACCATGCCAGAAGTATTGGGCACCCAGTGAGAATTAAACTCCCTCATGTACCAAATTTTCTTGGTATTTTAAGCTAAGTTTTTATTTATTTTATTTGTTGCTGTTAGTCATAGAATAAATGCTATACTTACACAATACATTAATCCAAACAAAAACAAACATTCCTAAACTTTACCTCCACTTTCACTTAAGCAACAACAGGTGCTGTAAGCCACCCAAATCTTTATGAAAATGACTTGATTCAGCATTAAATTACCCAAAAAGGTTTGATATGCCGTAAAACAAAACAACCAATCTCTCTCTCTCTCTCTCTATTATATATATATATATATATATATATATATATATATATAAATAAGATAAATATATAAAGGTTTTACATATCTATTTATTAGGTGACAAAGGAACATTCACAACCATATTGGTTTCATGCGATGCAATCATCATTTGAAACCTGATGATTACATCGCATGAAACCAATATGGTCGTGAATGTTCCTTTGTCACCTAAAAATAGATATGTAAAACCTTTATATATTTATTTCATTATATTATATAACAGCTCTATTTTATATTGAGCACTCTACCAATAATATTGCCTTTGGTACACCATTCCAGCAAAAGCTGAAACAGTGACCATCTCACACTATAGTATATATATATATATATATATATATATAAAGTTGGCAGAGTAGCCTATTGTCGATATCAGCCAGAAAGCGAGTGAGTCTATCCCTTTTTTGCCAGAAATAGACCAGGGAGATTTTTACTGAGGTGGAGCGCCACACCTACCGTCGGCTCCCCACTTTACTGTTCTCATTTCTCTGACCGTGCTTAGAAAATGAGTTAATTCTTCTTAATTAATTTGTCCTTCAGACGCCACTTGACTGTCTGTTCCACATGACTTTTGTGCACTACTCAGCCCAGGAATTGAACTTATGACCACCAGGTAACTAGATAGGATTTAACCTATGCTTATATCCACTGGAAGAGACAGTCAACTGACATCTCAAGGACAAATTTAATTGTAAGAATTAACTGATACACGATACAAGTCACGAGTTCAATTCTTGGGTTAAGTAGTGCAACAAAAAGTCACATACTCAGCTTCAGCGGAAGGGACGAGGAAGAATTAGTTGATACGAGATATCGTCAAAGCGTGGACAATAGAAAGAGAACAATCTTCATGTTCTTGGATTGAATAAAGGATTCGGTTCAAAATAATTCCCAGATAATTAACAACTATAACATACGCCTGAAAATGACCAGGAAATACGTCAGCTGGAAAACCATGACTATAATAATAACCAAGAGGTTATTTGCCTCTCATCCCACTTATGAGGGCATGACACAAGGACATTTGGACCATATGACGTTTAGGCACCCCTTTTGCGATCTCGATTCATAAGGACATGTTTTTCATTTACACCGTCAAAATCCGGTTGTTTGTTAACAGACAATTTTTAGATTTTTTTTAAATTATAAAATAACCCCTAACCTTAACCCAAACAAAAAACCGGATTTTGACAGTGTAAATGAAAAACATGTCCTTATGAATTGAGATCGCAAAAGGGATGCCTAAAGGTCATATGGTCTGGACATTTTTATGTGGGCCCAACCACAAGCTGAAGCTCATGGGTAGTAAGTAAAAAAAATGCGTTGATCCCGTTGGTATTCCACCTCAAGGGGGACACCTCAGGCACTGGGCAATAAACCCAGCCCTGCCCCTTTAAATTGAAAAGGCAGGTGTTGCCTGGTGAGAGGTCCCCCTGGGATCAACAATGTTAACTTGTAAGGTCCAGTGGCCAAAGCTTACTTGACCCCTATAATAATAACCAAGATGTTTGCTTGATTTTAATAGCATATCAACCCATCTAGGGTTATTTAATGCCTAGAGGTTAAGGAATAGCATTCATTGTAGATCCCATTTACATTTTTTGTGTAGTTGTTTCTTAAAAGGCTTTTTGTTTCAATTTACCAACCCATTCACATGAGCAGGATGTGACACAAGGTAAATTTCTTAAGCGGAGTTCAACAGGTTTGAATTCAGAGTTTTCCTTCTCCTAGACGGTTGCCTAACCAAGGTTAAAGAGCCCAGTCTGCCCTGCTATTTATCCATAGCTGGAGGGAGAGTAGGATTCATACCTTTGCCAAGGGTATTAGCACTAAGTGAAATGCAATTACCACATCCGGGATTTGAACTCGGGACGACGAGTCCATTTCCCACGACTTTAACCATTACACCATTTGTTTCAATATCGTCCTATTGATTATTAATAACACTAGCAAAAAATCAAACAACAAAAAAAAAAACAATGTAAAATTAGTTTTTGAAAATATTGCTTGAGGTGGGTGGGAGTTAAAAATTCAATGTCAGAGAGTTTGTATCATAGGTAAGTGAATTCATCAAACATATCAAAGAAGTAAAAAAATAAAACAATTTGAAATGGACACCTAATTCTGATAACTTTAAATATATATTAAAATAAAACAAACTAAACCTAAATATATAATATCGGGCATTTATTCATCAAAACTTTCAAAGAAAGAGAGAAAGAAAAAAGAAAGAAATAGAGAGAAAGAAAGAAAGAAAGACTGAGAGAGAGAGAGAGAGAGAGAGAGAGAGAGAGAGAGAGAGAAAGAAAGGAAACGACTTTTGAGATAAGCAAAAAGAGAAAGAATAAATAAAAGAAAAAAAAAAACTAAGGGAGAAGGAAAAAAAAGTAATGGGAACCAGAGAGTGACGTCATCAACAGAAAAGTTGGGCGAAAGAAAGAAAAAAAAAGAAAGAAAGAAAGACAGAAAGAAAAAGACATTTGAGATATACAAAAAGAAAGAGAAAAAGAAAAAGTTTCAAAAAAATAGTGAGGATTGTCTGAGTGTATATGATATAAGGTTGTTCTTTATTCTATGAATTGACAATTTTGGGTAATATGACATAGTTTTGGTTACAGACAAATAGAGACCAAATCTCCATTATTAATAGATTTTGAATTTTAAAATTAAAGGAATTAAAGCTTCAGTCTTGCCACGTTTTGTATTTACTCAACCACTCCACCATGATCAGGATGTAACATTAGGTTAATTTTTAAGCATAGTAAAGCCGATCTGAATTAAAAAAAAACAAAAAAAAACAAGCGCTCATTAGGTGGTGTAAAACTTCATATATATATATATATATATATATATATATATATATATACTAATAATATTATTATTAGAGGAAAAAAATAAAGGGTCTACCATGGTTTCAATCCAATTGAAATGATTTCATCAGGACCCTACCCTACATTAACTAAGTCGATGTAAATTCCTTAGTTAAATTAAAGATATTTTTTTCATAATAACAGTTGAATGCTATGTTATATTTCTCTCAATCTTTGCGTGCGCGAAGTGTAAAACCTCATATATATGTATGTATGTATATATATATATAATACTATTATTATTAGAGGAAAAAATACAGGGTCTACCATGGTTTCAATCAAATTGAAATGATTTCTTCAGGACCCTACCCTACGATAACTAAGTTGATGTAATTCCTTAGTTAAATTAAAGATATTTTTTGGATAATAACAATTGAATGCTATGTTATATTTCTCTCAATCTTTGCGTGCGCGAAAATTGAGAAAAAACAATGTATCGTTCCACACGTGTATTCATTCCTTAATTCTCATTTGTGTATTGTTATCAATTTAATTCTAATATTTAATATTACTAATTCATAGTTTTTATTGTTTTTTTTTTTATTTAACCTATTTAAAATGAATAACTATTTAAGAAAAAAATATGCTGTGACTAGCCACACTAAGGAGACATGATACATTGAAACAGTGTCTGTGTATGACAGTATATATATATGGGAATACTACAGAGCAGTCGTGCTTTCTACTTTACTGTATGGTGCTGAAGCTTGGACATTTTACCGCAAGCACATAAACCAACTTGACGCATTTCACATGCGTTGTCTTCGTGTCATTTGCGGTATAAAATGGAATGACAAAGTAAAAAATAGCACAATTTTAAAAAGATGTGATATTGCTGGCATTGAAACCCTACTAGCCAAGATTCAACTTAGGTGGGCTGGTCATGTTGTCCGTATGAATGAGAACAGGCTTCCAAAGAAGTTTTTATACGGGCAACTACCAAATGATAAGCGTTCCATTGGATGTCCTCTCTTACGCTACAAGGACAAATTGAAGGACAATTTGAAACGCCTCGATATTGACCTGAGTGCTTGGGAAGATCTAGCATCGAATCGGAAGGAATGGCGTAAGACCTGTTTCGCTAAACTAAAGAGCTTTGAACAAAATAGACTGAAGCATAGAGATCGGCTCTGCATAACTTTAAAAGAAGAACATTTACCTCCTGCCTTGGATCATTTCGTTTGTCAGTGTGGCTTCATGGCTTGCAGCAGGGCTGGGCTGCTGTCACACTCGAGGAAACATAAAATGTCTTCTTGACAGCATGCACAACATGGGAGGAATCAAATCACTCACTGCTGACCCTCATCTATCGTTCTCGATAGGAGAGAGTCCACCATATATATAGGAGTAAATATGGAAATAAATCCGACAATATTAAGGAATTTGAAAAAACAAGTGTTCCAAAAATAAGATAAATTTATTTATCGATGCTTAAACATTTTGGTTTATCTAAACCTTCATCAGGATGTATTAAGGGGTGAAGAAATTGATTTTCAAAAAAAAAAATTTTATAAAGATTTTTTATCTCCTGTCATCTATAAAACATCCAACAACTTCTTCACCCCTTAATACATCCTGATGAAGGTTTTAAAAAACCGAAACATTTAAGCGTCGATAAATAAATTTATCTTATTTTTGGAACACTTGTTTTTTCAAATTTCTTATATATATATATATATATATATATATATTGATAATATCATCATCATCATCATCATCATCAAGTTGTGTTGATAGAGTGATCTGGCCAGAAAAAAAAAAACCCACATCAATCAACTCTGTGTGGATTCTGGATACTGCATGGAAGACCTGACTGGGGCGAAGACCAATACAAATGGGTGGTAAGGGAGAGTCCTGGGTATTTGTGCTGATGATGATGAAGGGTGAATTTAACTCTTAACATCCTATACCACCTCATTCCACCCGGCCAGAAGTCACATTCATTTTCCTAATCTGCCCCAAACGATAGCCTTTGTTTAAATGTAATATTAAACATATCTAGAAGTCTTTGATTTAAGGGAAATAACAGGTAACTTTAAATGAAAGGGGCATTTTTAGCCATTTATTGATAAATCCTTATAGGAATGGGACTCTGGACTTAGAAAATTCTCAACAGGATTTTAAGAGTTAAGTGCATCATTGACATCAAAATTCCTAGAATTTGTCTTTTCAATACGGAAGTGTGAAACTCTTTTAAAGATGTCTCAGTTTGAACTCCAGCAAGATTATGGTTCACAATGAACAAACAAACAACAACAAAAAAAGATGCAACAAAATCACATGAGAAAGATCCTGGCTTTGAGCAATATCCGTTCTTGGAAAAAATGAGGAAAAACTTTAAGAGAATTTTGCAAGAAAACACAAGAGGCTTCAAGGGATCAATTAGCAGAACGAGCACCTGTCCACAACCACAAGATTATTGACACATTATCTCTCTCTCTCTCACACATACACACACACATTCATCATGGATGCACACACACAATTACATGTACATACTCATAGCAAAATACACACATATGCACACACAGATAAATAAACATTTAGATATATCAATGCATAAACACGTTTAAGTTAACATTTTTTTTAATCATTTGTGGGAAATTCAAAATTTGTGTCGACAAAGATGAGGAATATATAGATACTGTTTGAAATTAGAACATAAAGGTACTCTCCTAAGTATTAACATTTTTCTTTGATCAATCTGTGTATATGTATTACAAGGATATGTACAGAAATAACCTACTCCAGTTTCCCCATAAGGATCTTCAGGGTTAAATCTACTGAATTAATAAAGATTGATTAATTACCACAGCAGTGAGCTGTAATTAATCAATATCTTGATTAATTCAGTGGATTTAACCCTGAAGATCCTTATGGTGAAATTCAAGTAGGTTATTTCTGTATATACCATTGTAATAAATTCGCTCTACTTACATATCGAGCATTTCATATTTGTTATATTGCTGACTTATCATGGTAAAACTTGTATCAACTAGCCATTGAGACCAATTTCACCGGTAAGTCATCCCATTTTCATATATAAAATTATATATATATATATATATATATATATATATATGGAGAAAAGTAGACAAACACGGGATGTTATGGAAATTTGATGTTTATTGTCGTCGGTGCAATGTTTCGGTCTCTTATTAGATGTTGCACCGTCGACAATAAACATCAAGTTTCCATAACATCCCGTGTTTGTCTACTTTTCTCCACATACTGTCGGACTAACCTCCTCACATTTCTACCATATATATATATATATATATATATCAGAAAAATCTTAAAGTCAACCAATTTTAAGTTATTGATGATTTCTAATTTTTTCATAGCAAGATCAATATCCCCCCAAAGTTTTTCTAAAAAATTTTTCAAAAAAATTATTTTTTCGAACACTTCTAAATTCTTTGTATCTTGACCATTTTAACTTCAAAGTAGGTTCCCGAGTCCGACAAGAAATACCTGAAGAAGGCTGGAGGGCATATCGGCTGAAACGTTGTACAAATAACAATAAAGATGGGGACAATAGTCTGAATAACGCAGATAATACTAATCATCAAGCCTCATCTCAAACATTCAGAGAAAAAAATAAATATACTAATTTTCCGAATATATTGTTTCGACTGTACAGCCTTTAGATATTTTATTCAACTCTTCACTCTGAAGTTCTGACAAGAATTATTGTCATTATTCCATGAATTATTCGCACGAGTATCTTCATCTTTGTTATATTCAGCACTCCATCCCTCATAGTGTTGTTCTGACTTGAAGTATTATTATTCCATGAATTATTTGGACTAGTATACTCACCTTTGTTGTATCTAACTATTCGGCTTTCCTAGTGTCACCTAAATTTCTAAAAACATTATCCCACCATTATTACGGACTATTATCCTAATATTTGGCCATTTTGAATTTGAGAGGCAGCAAGTCTCCTCAGGTCTTCTGGACTTTTATGAGTATTCTTGCCGATCTTAATTTACGGAATACCGTTCCAAAACACAACAAAAAGAAAACGGTCAAGAAAGTTCCGAATTTCCAGAAAATAAACTTTTTACCCCTTTTTAGTTTATCCACGAACTCGTGGTGTAATGGCTATTGTCATAGGAACTGGACACGGTGTCCAGAGTTCAAATTTGGGACGAGGCTGTTTGTATTTCACATAGTGCTAATACCTTTGAGAAATGTGTGAATACAGCAATTCTACCTCCAGTTATGGGTAAATAGTAGGGATGACTAGGCGCGTTAACCATGGTATGGCAACTGATATAGGAGAAGGAAAACTCTATATTCAAACTTGTTAAACTCTGCTTTGTATCTCAAATGACCAAACCTAGGTCCAGGGTTGATGTGATGGGGATTGTCACGAGAGAATGTATTGCAGCAGGTGGAATATGATGCTAGTAACTTGTTACACTTGGATGGGAAAATTTTTAATATTTTAAGTTGTACATATTTTTGGAATTGGAAGCTGAAATTTTAGGGGATTGTCTAACTTTAGCACAATCCCCACTAGTACAAAATTTCAGAAAAATTGAAAGGGGTGGGTGACATGTCCTGGATGATTTGACATGGAAATACCCTTTTATCAATTTTCTGAAGAAGTGGCGGTGCATGGACCGAAAAGCCTAATGTTTCAGTGTCAGCCAGTACAAGACACTGAGAGATATGCATATTTGGCCATTTTGCCATCTTTTGTATTTCAAATGACCAGTCCAGGGTTGACGTGATGGGGATTGTCACAAGAGAATGTATTGCAGCAGGTGGAATATGATGCTAGTGACTTGTCACTCTCGAATCAGAAAAGATTTATTTTTTTAAGTTGTACATATCTACTTCTGTTGTTCAAGTATAATACATCAGGGTCATCAAGCATCAACAACAGCAGCTGATTTGATATAGACGAATATGAAAATATCTATTTAAAAATCTATATTAAGGATTGAGAAGAATTTGTCTATTATTTATAGAGACACATGGCTTTATGTAGAACTACTAACTGATTTATCTCTCTCT
>CM042167.1:5900595-5915595 GCA_023376005.1 Doryteuthis pealeii
CCCGCAGAAGAGAGAGTCCTCAGAGTATGCAGTGATTGGAAAGATAGATCATATGATTCTGGCCCAGTTTAGAAATAGACACCTTATATATAGTAAAAAAAACTCAACAGTCTATGTAAGTCTCAGGTGGACGACCTGCTCTAGCATGTCCATGTGCTAGTTTCCACAGAAGCACGTCGCTTATGAGTTCATCCTTACTTCTCCAGCAGTATCCGACAAGTCTTGTTCATCATATTTGGATGGTTTGTGTGACAGGGAGTTGGTAGCTGTACAGCTGCTTTCTTGTGGGATGTTGCTTCCACAATTTGTTCAAGATCGCACACAGCATCCTTGTGCAGCTCTGATCCAGCCTATTTTCCAGGTGCCTCGTCAAGGTCCAAGTGGTACAGCCATACAGTAGCACTGATACCACTACGGCCTGGAAGAATTGTTGCTTCCAGTGTTGTCAGTGAGATAATGGTTAGAATAAAAAGGAAATGGATTCATTGACCCAAGTTCAAACCTAGATGAGGCTATTTGCATTCCTCATAGTGCTAATACTCATGGGAAAGGTATGCATCTAACTGCTCTCCCTCCAACTATGGGTAAAATAGCAGGGCAGACTGAACTCTTTAACCATGGATAGATAACTAGTCATGGGGAAGGAAAACACTGAATTCAAACCTGTTAACCTCTGCTTAAAAAATTGACCTAGTGTCACATCCGGAAGGGTTGGTGTATATATATATATATATATATATATATATATAATGTTGAAATGAAAAATAAAGGAAAGAAAGTGTTGAATGAATAAAATAGGATTTAATTTATTTTATTTAACTGACACGTGTTTCGGCCAGGAGTTTATCTATGTATACATCTATTCTATCTATTATCATTTTAAATACAAAATAAAATAAAATGACAATAATAGGAAAAAACTATAGAAATATTTAGTACACAAAGAAATAGCAACCTTCGTCAGAGTAAATCCTTATTGTTTTAAATGAAATCGGTTGAAATACGGAGAATTTCCGAGATGTTCGAAAAATACCTTTTTTGAAATCGCATGAAGAATATATATATATATATATATATATATATATATTATTATGCTAAAGCTGAGCGAATTAACATTTGTTTCATAAAGGCTTTTTTTTCTGTTTAGTTAAATGACACAAAATTATTCCTTAGTTTCAGGAATAAGTTATATTTGAAAAAAATCCATTTTAATAGGCTCTAATTAGTCCTAATTTGCAATTAAGTAAAAAAAGAACTGACCTATCCTTTACTTTACATTCTGCCTATCACTTTCCACCTCTCTATGTATATCTTGATTACCTCCTCATTATGTATGTTAGTTTCACTGGGAGATTAGAGAGAAAGAGAGAGAGAGATGTGAGAATTTGAAATGAATTTGTATGGTGAATTTCATAAGCAGCAACCCATTGCTTAAATTAGGTCAAACCTTCCCTTTCTGAGAAGTCGGTAGAGTGGTAGAGGTGAGAAGTCGGTAGGATGTTAAATAATTACATTTCTTGTATCTGTTCACTCAAATGACCCAAGAAGATTTCAGTCAACCAATGCACATGCATTCTCAATTTGCCATCATGGCTGATGCCATCACCACAAAGCCATAGATAAGCAGAAATGCTGATATATGAAGCAAATAATCACATTTAAATATTACATGCACAATGTTATTTCATGTGTCATATATTATACTAAAAGTGGCGACCCGGCGTTGCCTGGTTAGAAAAAGTAGTCTCGCATAACATCCAACACTCCACTTTGGCCCTTACTTAGGCTAGATGGGCGGAGAGACCTCCTCCGATCTATTGGCTGGTCATGTCAAGCCCTAGTACCGATATGATTGTCCCAACCCTATTGCCGTTATGGCAGGCCCCAACTCTTTTTATCATATATGTGCTAGAAGGGCAGGAAGCGCGTGGTGTAATGGTTAAAGTCATGGGAAATGGACCCATCGCCCCGAGTTCAAATCCTGGACGTGGTAATTGCATTTCACTTAGCACTAATACCCTTGGGAAAGGTATGAATCTTACTCTCCCTCCAGCTATGGGTAAATAGTAGGGCAGACTGGGCTCTTTAACCATTGCTAGGTAACCAGTCTAGGAGAAGGAAAACTCTGAATTCAAAACCTGTTAAACTCCGCTTAAGAAATTGATTTTGTGTCGCATCCTGCTCATGCGGAGGGGTTGGTAAATTATTGTTGAATCACAAGTTGGATCCTTGCAGGATGCCCCTTAAAATTGCTACATAAAAAAGATTTTGTATTGATTCAGCCTGGTGGGGCCTCAGAAGAAAAAAGTGTACAGATAATTTGAAAAGAAAAAAATCAATGTCTCCTATTTAAAATATTAAATGCAAAAAAAATCAATGCTTTTATCATTTAAATCTTATTTTCTAATTATCTTCATGAATATAAATCAAATCTCCATAATTTATGCTCAAAAAGCAAGATCTGGTGATAGTGAGTGTGTATATATATATATATATATATATATATATATATATATATATATATATGGAGGCGCGTGGGCTAGTGCTTAGAGTCGTGGAAAATGGACTCGTTGATTCAAGTTCAATTCCTAGACGAAGCTGTTGGCATTTCACATAGTGCTAATACCCTTGGGAAAGGTATGAACCCATATATTCTCTCTCCAGCTATGGGTTAAATAGTAGGGCAGACTGGGCCCTTCAGCCTTGGGTAGGTAACCAGTCTAGGAGAGGGATAACTCTGAATTCAAAATTCCTGAGTTCGGTCATTGATTGGGTTTGTGGCAACCCTTGATGCACCAATTTTTTCCTATCGAGTGTGCCAATAAGTGTGGATGGTCCAACACAAGCCTTCACCACTATAAACAAATCACTGTGTGGGTGTTCATTGTATGTATGAAACCTCATGCATCGAAAATCGACGAGAGAGTCCATAATATATATATATATATATATATATATATATATATTAACTTTGTCATTAATTGTTTTATTTTCATGGTTTCCTCTGGACATATACACATACATTTTATAGTGGAAACATCAGGAGGATGGACAAAGGCTGCATCCCCAAAGACCTACTGTATGATGAATTAGTAGAGGGCACCTGACTGGTAGGGAGACCATGCCTGCACTTTAAAGATGTTTGCAAGAGGAACATGAAGACATGCCACATCGACACCAATACATGGGAGGCTTATGCAGAGGACTGTACAACCTGGTGCCTCCTCGTCAAACAAGGAACAAAAAGGAGTGAAAAAGAGAGGAAAGAAGCCGCCACAGAAAAGAGAGCCATAAGGAAGGAGGGACAAGAGCATCTCCAGCAAGAATCACCGTTTGTTTGCAATCACTGCACCAGAGATTGCCATTCAAAAATTGGTCTGTTCAGCCACTCGCGCAGTTGCAGATAAAAAAAAAGTGGACACTACACCATCGTCTTTATTAGACGGAAGGATGTCAACAATACACATAGCAATAGCATAATCTTTACAGATCATTGCCGTCCCTCACAATCCCATAACTCTACTACCAGAACCCCTCCTCAAATGACTCATCAAACCTGCTGCAGATCCACAAGTTTGATGCAAATATGACATGGAAAGACGTCCTTCCAGTTGATTCAGATGATAAAATTTGATGTTTATGTACCACCATATGTCTCTTAAGACCAGAAGCCAAATTACAGACCTTGCCACAGATAGCACAAGACACATCGTTTGTTCCTGGAATTTGCATGGATTGACCCAGGTGAGATTTCCTATGATTGACATATCCAGCCTTAGAAAGCAGAATTCGACCACATGTCTGACATTTCCAACCCTCCATGTTCTCTCCAATAAGACAGGTGTAACCCTTTCGAAGTTGACGCTTTAGGTTTTCATGCACGGTTCTTTCACTCTCAAAAATGGTACTCTCAAAACAATACCCATACATACATACACACACACACAAATTAATTTTTTATATATTTGTATAGATGGTATATCATCCCATTTAAAAGTAAATTTGGTTACTCATATTCAGTAAATACTTTACTATATGATATTTACAGATTTAAATCATATTCATCATATTATATCAATTGAGTGTAAGAAAGAAACCAAAGAAATGAAGAAGGATGAAGAAAGGAAAGAAAAAGGAAGAAAGAAAGAGAAGTAGGAAAGAGGAAGAGATAAGAAGAAAGAGAAATAGAAAAAGAGAAAAAAGAAGAGGAAAAGAAAAAAAGAGGGAGAAAAGGAAAAAGAGGAAGAAAAGAAGAAAGAGGGAGAAAGAAAGAAAGAGGGAGAAAAAAGACAGGGAGAAAAGAAGAGGAAAAGAAAAAAAGGGTAAGAAAAGAAAGGGGGAAAGAAAGAAGAAAGAAGAAAGAGGAAAAAAGAAGAAAAGAGGGAGAAAGAAGAAAGAGAAAGAAAAGAAAGAAGAAAGAAAGAAGAAAGAGAAAGAAGAAATAAATAAAGATGAAGAAAAAAGGCAGAAAAAAAGAAGAGGGAGAAAAGAAGAAAGAGGGGGAAGAAAAAGAGAAATGAAGAAAGAGAAAGAAAATGTAAAGAAAGGAAAAAGAGGGAGAAAAGAAGAAATAGGAAGAAAAAAGAAGAAAAAGAGAAACAAAAAGAAGAGGAAGAGAAAAAAGAAGAGAGAAGAGAAAAAGAAGAGACGAGAAAGAAAGAGGAAGAAAGTGAGAGGAAAGAGGAAAAGTAAGAACAAAGAAGGAAGAGAAAGAAAAAGAGAAATGAAGAAAGAGAAAGAAATGAAGAGAAAGGAAAAGAGGGAGTAAAGAAGAAAGAGGTTAAAAAAGTAGAAAGAGGAAGAGAAAAGAAAGAAAAAAGAAGAGAAATGAACAAATATGGAAAAAAAGAAGAGAAAAGAAAAAGAATAAGAAAGAGGAAGAAAAGTAAGAGCAAAGAAGGAAGAGAAAGAAAATGAAGAGAAAGGGAAAAAAGAGGGAGTAAAGAAGAAAAAGGATGAAAAAGAAGAAAGGGGAAGAGAAAAGAAAGAGGAAGAGAAAAGAAAGAGAAAGAAAAGGAAGAGCAAAGAAAAAAAGAAGAAAGAAGAAGAGAAATGAACAAAAAGGAAAAAAGAGGGAGTAAAGAAGAAAAAGGATGAAAAAGAAGAAAGAGGAAAGAGAGAAAGAAAGAAAAGAAAAGAAAGAGAAGAAAAAGGAAGAGCAAAGAAAAAGCAGAAAGAAGAAGAGAAATGAACAAAGAGAAAAAAAAGAGAAAAGAAAAAAAAGAAGAAAAAGAAGAGAAATAAAAAGAGGAAGAAAACCAAGAGAAACAAAGAAGGAGGAATAGAATAAAAATCAAGAGGAAAAATTAAGTGGCAGAGAAAATGAAGAGAAAATGAAAGTGAAAGTAGATTTGAATAAACGCACAAAAAGTCAAGTGAGATTAAGTGAACGACAATAAGATTCTTATTTTGGAAATTGACCAGTTTCGAACAGATATCTATCATAGTTTTTTATCTATTTATTTATTTTTCAATTTAGTCAATCAAAAGCCACCAAAACAAATTCTACTTTGAGAAATCAATAAATCCATGCAATCCCAGAGAGAGAGAGAGAGAGAGTAAAGAAAGAAAGAAAAAGACTCACAATGACAATTTGCATTGTCTAAATCAATCAGCCAGAAGTTAACCAATAATAAAAACTATTATTTTGCAATATAAGCAAGTCAACTGGATACAAAAATAAGAATTTATTCTAAAAGCTGACCAATCTGAACTCTGATTGTTGGATAAGGTGAAAGTAAATTATTTGTGATTGGCTGAATGTAGAAACACACACAAAACACGTAATGGAAAAAAATAAAATAAAAAAATAAAAAAAATAATATATATATATATATATATATTTCTAAGACAAATGCAAAGAAATAGCAAAAGGTGTTTGCTGTATCAAATCATTTTTAAGTGACTGAGATTCTATTAACCTACTACCATTTACAAATAGGTTACAGATAAAAATTTGGACCATATGACCTTTAGGCACCCCTTTTACGATCTTGATTCATAAGGACATTTTTTAATTTACATTATCAAAATCCGGTTAGGGTTAGGGGTTAGTTTTATAATAAAAAAAAAACTCTAAAAATTGTCTGTCAACAAACAACCGGATTTTGACGGTGTAAATGAAAAAATGTCCTTATGAATCGTGATCGTAAAGGGGTGCCTAAATGTCATATGGTCCAAAAATTCTTATTCTACCGAGTGGCTCAAAATTCATGACATTTGTACAACTCTGAATATTTTTCTTAAAGACGTCAGCCAGTCCATTTATCCGTCTGTTTCTAACTATTTCAGCATATTCATATATGTAGAATAATCATACTAAGTTCCAATTACCGTCGAATTGGCAAGACACAGCAATACACAGCAATAAGAAATCGTAACTTAATACGAACCTATCTTGCTGCAATACTACTGCAAAATGCCAGGGTATTTATGAAGCCCCACAACATCATAGAAAACAGGCAGCCAAACAACTCAAGGAATGGAATCACCCAAATACATGAATGGACTATTCCTGATTTTAATAAATACCAACTGTCTTGGACACTGCTTCAATTGTGCTTAGCCAGTTGCTGTTATTCAAACCAACAGTATACTGACTGACTTCAATAATATATATCTATATCAGTATATTCATATCTCTCTCTCTATCTATCTATTTCAATATATTCATATCTACCAATCTATTTCAGTATATTCATATCTCTCTCTCTCTCTCTCTATTTATTTCAGTATATTCATATCTACCAATCTATTTCAGTATATTCATATCTACCAATCTATTTCCATATATTCATATCTACCAAGGTATTTCAAGATATTCATATCTCTCTATCTCAGTATATGAATATATACCTGTCTCTCTATCTCAGGATATAAATATATATTTACCAACCCCTCCGCATGAGCAGGATGTGACACAAGATCAATTTCTTAAGCAGAGTTCAACAGGTTTGATTTCAGAGTTTTCCTTCTCCTAGATCGGTTGCCTAACCAAGGTTAAAGAGACCAGCCTGCCCTACTATTTATCCATAGCTGGAGGGAGAGTAGGATTTATACCTTTCCCAAGGGTATTAACGCTAAGTGAAATGCAATTACCACATTCAGGATTTAAACTCGGGGCAACAAGTCCATTTCCCATGACTTTAACCATTACACCACGCACTTCCATATCTCAGTATATAAATATCTATCTCTCTATTTCAGTCTGTTCATGGTTAACAACCTCAACCTATATATATGTTGAAAAAATAAATAAAGGAAAGAAAGTATAGAATAGATAAAATAGGATATTTTAATCAATTTTACTTACATGTGTTTTGGTCAGAAGTTTATCCATGTGTACATTATTCAAACTATTATTATTTTTAAATAACCAAATGAAATGTAAAATAATAATAGAAAAAATGTAGAAATGTTCCGCACACAAAGAAAATTCGGCCTTTCAAATAAGGATTTACTCTGATGAAGGTCAAATTTTCTTTGTGTACAAAACATTTCTACATTTTTTCTATTATTATTATCAGTATATAAATATATATCTATCACTCTATCTCCATACATGTTGTATGTTAATATCTATATATATAAATATATATCTATTCTCTATCTCCATACATGTTGTATGGAGAATTTTCCAGGGAATCTCCTCTTTGGATATGGAATAAAGATGCACCCTTTTATCTCTTTTAATGTCCTTTGAAAATAGCCAATGTCTGGCCCGAGCATTACTCTTCACGTTTGACACATTTTAGGAAGGTCTGAGTTCTGCAGTGGTTTGGTTTGTTCTATTTTGTTTTATGGCATATCAACCTCAGTGGGTCATTTAATACCGGTAAAGTTTTTGAAATAAATTCATTCTTAATGGATACTCAATTTTTTTTATAAACACATATTTCTATTTAACCCATAGATGGGACCCTAACAGGTACTACCACTAGAGTTTAACGTCATTCCCAGGACATGTAGACCCTCAGCCCCCGCCTTCTAGCACCCATATGATAAAAAGGTGTTGGGGTTGCCATAAGGGCAATAGGGTTGGGAAAATCATATAGGTGCTCCGGCTTGACATGACTAGCTGATTGATCAGGAGGGGAAGTCTTGACCACCCGCCTAGCCTAAGTAAGGGTTTCACCCTTAAGCTCATCCACCAGGATTCAATACTTAAGCATCATCGGCTGCCACCCATGGTCAATAGGTGGCCTCATTTGTAAGGGGTCTTATCCCTCTGCAGAGGTGCAGTTGGTGTATTCTAAAACCCCAGCCGACAGGGCTTGGTTCTGCAGTGGACTTTGGAAAAGTCTAATAATAATAATATCATTTCAACTAGTATATTAGGTCTGAGTCCTGTCAGCTGTTCCTTATAAACATTCATCTTAATTCCACAGAATATTTATAATCTTTCCGCAGATTATCTAACATTGCCTTAAAGGAGTTTAGTTTCACTATTGATGATGGTAGTTTATTCCATGTATTCACCACTGTTACTGAAATAATTTTGTCTTGCATTTGCTTTACAACATTTTTTTAAGAGTTTTAATTTATGACCCCTGGTATTGATATTTTGGACCATATTACCTTTAGGCACCTCTTTTTTATCTCGATTAAGAAAGGACATGTTTTTCATTTACACCATCAATATCCGGTTATTTGTTAGGGGTTAGGGTTATGGGTTAGAGTTTAGTTTTATAATTTTTTTTTTAAATCTAAAAATCATCTGTTAAAACAACCAGATATTAATGGAGTAAATGAAAAACATATCCTTTCTTAATCGAGATCAAAAAGGGGTGCCTAAAGGTCATATGGTTTGATATTTTGAGCAATGTTTAGTAGGACAAAGTTTGTTGAATAAAAAAAACGTGTATATTTGTAGACTTCAATCATATCCCTCTTGTACATCGATAAACCAAACTTGGTAAGTCAATGTTCCTAATTCTTTCTTCATACAAAAGCGTTTTTAAATTATTCACTAATTTGGTAGCTCTCCTCTGAACTCTTTCAATGAGTTTAATGTCCTTGATTAGTCTTGGACTCCAAACCATATTAGCAAATTCCAAATGAAGTCTTACCAATGCAATGAATGAATTATTTATTCGTGTAGGTTTTGATAAGATCTATTAAGATTAATTTAAATTTTAATGCTTCAAATAAATTCGAATTGATACATATTCTTTACTCTTGATTGTTAAGTTAGGGTAGCGAAGATATGAAGTCAACGCTGCTTGGTAACTGACAGTTACTTGCCTATTTGATTTTCAAACCAAATGGTTTCATATCTTCGCTGCTCTATACATGCTCTATCAATGATATTGAGCACTCTTTACTTATACATATAGCAAACAAATATATATATATATATATATATATATATATATATATATATATTATATTCAAGGTGTGTCAAAAAAGTATCAAGATTTTTTATACTTTTTAACTCAACTTGTATTATGAAAAAAAAAATAATGTTTCATTTCTTCTTCATTTCTTTCTTGGTAAATACAGCTTTAAACTTGGTACTTATTAGCACACCTTTTATTCTAAAAAAAAGTTAATGGATGGAACGTTATTTTTTCAGAATGGAAGGTGTGTCAAAAAGTAGAAAAAATCTCAATACATTTTTGACACACCTTGTATATATGTAGTTTTATATTGTAGATATATTTTATAGTTGTAGAAAAGTTTTTCTCTCTACCACGATTTTGGTATTCAAGGTACACGTTCCTCAGGAGAACCGTCTTTATAGTTTTATAACTCCCTCAATGAGATTTATGTCCTTGATTAGTCTTGGACTCTAAACCATATTAGCAAATTCCAAATGAGGTCTTACCAATGCAAAGAATACATTTTTCAGCATTTCTTTATCCATGTATTCATATGACCTCCGTATTAATCCTGGGGGCAAGAAAGTAATAACACTATATTTTCTCAATCAATGAGATGCCTTCAAGCAACTGTTAAATGCAAACCCATGACTTGTTTCTTAACCAATCAAAAAACAGCAAGAAGCTAACATAAAAACTTTCCATTCCGCATCTTAATCAATACCAAAGCCAGTACAAGTAGGCAAACGAAATTTCATAGGCTAAAACAGTTCTAAGTGACAGTTATCTCTAGATTGCAGGTTCAATCCTTATAAAGGGCAGCAGTAACATAGAATAATAATTAACACAGCTTAATGCCTCTACCCCAGCTATGGTTAGCGGAATAGGAAAAAGATATGCCCGTGGATTGAATAAAGGGTTAGGTTCAAAGTTTCATGATAGCTTCTGATTACGAAAAGAAGGTTCCTGATTACGACAAGAAGGTTCCCGAGTCCAAGAAGGTTCCAGAGTCTGACAAGAAATACCTGAAATAGGCTGGAGGGCATATCGGCAGAAACGTTATACAGATAACGATGAAGATGAGGACAATAGTCCGAATAACGCAGATAATAGTAATATCTTATTTGTCTGAATTTTTGAGATGAGGCTTGATAATTTGTATTATTTAGATTTTTTGGACTGTTATCCTCATCTTTATTGTGGCTTAGCTCAGTCAGTAGAGTGTCCGGTTGGGAACCTCAAGGTTTCTGGTTCGATTCCAGCCCTCGCCAACTCAGCGTATGAGTAGCATATGGATATGTGTGGTAAAATGAGGAGCTGATGGTAGGAGTGGTGCTCTGCTTCAGACACCCAAACAACCTCCTTGGTCTAGTGCTACTGAAAAGGGATAGACTCCCTCACTGTCTGGCTGATACCGACTTTAGGCCACCCTGACAACTTTACTTTGAGGTGTAACACAGATTCTCAAAGATATGTGGTTCAAAGTTAACTGACCTGAAAAAATGTAAAAGTTTTCAAATAAAATAACTGGTGCATTATTTTATTCATTAATAAATCAACACTGAAAATTTCATTAAATTAGGTTAATTCCCTGATATTTTGGTATTTTTTTTTCTTTCGGCAGGGTGACATACGATTGTGGAATTTAGGTCCGTTAAATTCGATTTAACCGATTGATAATACACAGAAGAATGGGTTAATCTGATATAATAAACAGCCTAGACCTGTGGATATACCACAGTATGATAATTTAATTATAATGCTCAATATCTTTACTTAAGAGCTATTGTAAATAGTTCAATATGTAAAAAGTATAATCTTCATTTAACACTCTCACTCTTTTTTTTCTTTCTTTTTTTTTCTATTAAAACATTACCATTATCACTTCTGCATGCTCACCCCAACTCTTTTTTTTTTCTTTATATTTCTTCTGTGTAGCATGTCATTTTTCTTCGCTTTCTTTATAAGTTTGATTTAACCTATTATGACTAGTACAAAATAAAAAAACACCCTCCGGGCTATGTAAAATAGATTTTTGAAACATATTGCCTGAGGGGCGGGAGTAAAAAATTCAATGTCAACGAGTTTGTACCCTAAGTAAGTAAAATCATCAAATTCTTTAAAGGATTAAAAAATAAAACAATTTCAAATGTAAACTTTAAATATGTATTAAAATAAAACAAACTATATATAGATATATAATACCAATCATATATTTATTAAAACTTGTTTTAAAAAACATTGAGGACTGTCTAATATTGCATGTTCAAATTTTGAGTGTTTTATTCTATGTTATGACGATTTTGGGTAATGTGACGTAAGCAGTGATGTAATTTTTGTTACAGACAAAAACTGGAAGCGAATCTCCATTATTAATAGATATACATATTGAAGTGTGAGTTCCATGTACGTTTCTTATACATTTGATAAAAAAGACATGGCCTATACAGTAATTCTGATAGGTTCTTGGTTCGATTACGGCCCTTGCCAACTCAGCATATGAATAGCACATGGATATGCGTAGTAAAATAAGGAGCTGATGGTAGGAGTGGTACTCCATCTTAGACACCCAAACAACCTCCTTGGTCTAGTGCTAGTGAAAGGGGTATAGACTCCCTTGCTGTCTGGCTGATACCAACTTTAGGCCACTCGACAACTTTACTTTGAGGTGTAACACAGATTCTCAAAGATACGTGGTTCAAAGTTAACTGACCTGAAAAAATGTAAAGGTTTTTAAATAAAATAACTGGTGCATTATATCTTTTATTTATTAATAAATCAACACTGAAAATTTCATTAAATTCAGTTAATTCCCTGATTTTTGGGTATTTTTTTTTCTTTTGGCAGGGTGACATTCGATGGTGGAATTTAGGTCCGTTAAGTTTGATTTAACCTATCAATCTTTATTATTATGATATATTATTTCTAATGCAGCTAATCACAAAAGACGACCCCGATCTGCAAACAAAATTTTATATTCTATAAATCAACTTGAATTAGGTTTATTAAAAGTTGCTTGTGCCAGACATTATTCTATATACAAACCAATGACAATGCAGATAGATTTTACATATTAACCAATCATAGATCAGTATGAAGTTACCAATTCAAACTGTTATTAGCCAATCAGGAGCCAGCAAGAGACGACCCTTGTGACTTATGTCACAAAGAAGATGTTTGATCTGAAGATGTTTACCATATAAGATTCAAAACAGCATAAAATAATGTTTGTCAGTGAAAGAGATATTGCCAAAGATGTGCACAGAACCAAAAAGGAAATCATCTTTATTCTTCTAATCAATACATGTTTCTATGCTTCCCATATAAAACGTGACCTGGCACCAAAAGAACAAGGAGTTTTCTCAAAGGTTAAAGGTTAAAAGATCTAAAATCCAAATAAGAAGGATTACATATAATTTTATTTGATAGCAAGTTGAGATTTCTTTTATATAAAAACTTATCTGAAATTTTACAAGCCAATTTATAATTGAGTCGGTCATAAAGACAAATGGTTGATTCCTTCATTGATTTTAATGTCATATCGACCCACCTAGAGTTATTTTATACCTAAAGGTTAGAGAATCATGTTCACAAGCAGCATAGAGCAAATTTTCATATATATATTTACCAACTCCTCCGCACGAGCAGGATATGACACAAGGTCAATTTCTTAAGCAGAGATCAACAGGTTTGATTGAGTTCAGAGTTTTCCTTCTCCTAGACTGGTTACCTAGCCATGGTTAAAGAACCCAGTCTGCCCTGCTATTTACCCATAGCTGGAAGGAGAGTAGGATTCATACCTTTCCCAAGGGTATTACCGCTAAGTGAAATGCAATTATCACGTCCAGCATTTGAACTCGGGGCGATGAGTCATATATGGTCCCCTGTCGCCTGGGGCATTAAAATTCACCGACTGCACCTCTGCAGAGGGGTAAGACATCCTCAACAGGGCCACCTTTTGGCTGTAGATGACGACCCGTGATGCTTAAGGGTAGAACCCAGGTGGATGAGCAGTTCATGACTTGCAATACTCCACTTTGGCCCTATCGTGGGCTAGACAGGCAGTCAGAGAGATCCCCTCCGATCAATTGGCTGGTCACGTCAAGCCCTAGCACCTATATGATTTTCCCAACCCTATTGCCCTTATGGCAAGCCCCAACCCCTTTTTATCATATGGGTGCTAGAAGGTGGTCTCTGAGGGTCTACATGTCCTGGGAATGATGTTAAACTATCTGATGGTGAGGTTCCAGTTCTGGAGGTTTGGGGAATGTGGAGCTAACGTGACTGCAAAATTGTAGTAAGCGAGTTCGATATCCAGTTGCACTATTATATCAATGATGATCAATGGCTTTTGAGTTCTGTCTGGGAGAAAGTGCTAGGCAGACCCCACTTCTAATGTCAGAGCATGTTTTATTTTTTAAACTATATAAATTGAATATTATTTATGTATTTTGCTTAAATCTTTCCCTAACAAATTTCCCCCACAACTGTACCAAATTTTCTTGGTATTTTTTTTACCTGTATGACAGGATATTTCAATTGTGGTCTTTAAAGTTGTTGGGGGTGTAAGGCCCCTGTCCATGCTCACAGGAGTGCACACATGCATGCTAATTTATAATCAAGGCAGAAGAGAGTTTAATTTTAGTATACCCTTATTTTATATGCTATTTTGCCTATGCCACCTAATGGCCATTAGCAGTACTATTTGGAAGACATGAGAACTAATGACCTTTTTTGGGGTTAAAATAGCAAATTGTCACGGGCATAGATTTTAATGAATTTAATTATCACTAAGGACAAATCAAGAATATCAAGATGTCATTTTTTCTTTAACGTATACAAAGAAGAAAATATCTGAGATGAAAATCCCAAGTTGTTCCAGGCCAAAAAGAAGAACACAGAGAATCCATCTACAACACCAACCTGGATCCTAGATACACGATCCAAGCAGTTCCATAGAATTTATTTATTTCTGATATTTGGGATGCTTTTTTTGACAAAGTTTAGAGAAATTTTAAATTTTAATTTTGGAAGCTTATTTTGCATAATGGATATAGTTGTAGAAAATGAAAACTGTAAACCAGGTTCAAATCCTGGACAGGGCAGTTTCCCTGAATCAATCTGTTCTCCTTCCAATTTTGACTTTTCGGACTGTTGTCCTCATCTTTATTACCGAATTTGACAGCAAATAAGACGCACCCCCCATTTCAGCAGGTCAAATTCAGGGAAAACAGTTTTTAGTGTATTTAAGTATATATTGTTTGGTTTGGTTTGTTTTGTTTTACGGCATATCAACCTTGGTGGGTCATTTAATGCCGACAAAGTTGTGAAATAAATTCATTCTTAATGCATAATACAATTTTGTTTATAAACTCATGTTTTTCTATTCAACACATAGATGGGACCCTAACAGATACTACCACTCCGAGTGAGAGTGGACCTGGGAGCAATGGTGATGAAGGGGTGCTCCACATTCCCCAAACTTCCAGAACTGGAACCTCACCATCAGATAGAGTTTAATGTCATTCCCAGGACATGTAGTTGGGTAGACTAAGGTTTTTTTTTATCTTTGGTTAGGCAACCAGTCTAGGAGGAGGAAAAACTCTGAATTCAAACCAGCTTTACTCTGCTTAAAAATTGACCTTGTGCCACATCCTGCCTGGGATTTGATAAATACATA